>PTEX01000012.1:69736-304461 GCA_003342815.1 Eudromia elegans
GACTAGGGTAAATTGACAAGACCAGTCCCTTGATGGAGCATCCCGACTAGGGTAAATTGACAAGACCAGTCCCTTGATGGAGCATCCCAACTTCTAGCAACTGATTGAGACATGAGGCAGTCTTGTGCTAGGTAGAAGATTCGGAAGTGAAAATCTTGTAGGATCCTGTCTTTAGGGAAAAGCTGCAAGATGGGTAGTGCTCCAGTATCTGCTTTATTTAGAGTGCACGTCAGTCACACAATGGTGATATCTAGACTGAACTTAAGTTCTGAATCTTTTCCTGTGTAAATATAGTCTGGATATCATAAATGTAAGAACAAGTGTTTGGGAATATTAGGTCTAGTGGTCTTAGTGCTTTTAGTAAGACCTTTTTGAATGTTTTAAAAGTAATCTGAAATTTTTTTAGGAGGTGTGTACTGACAGATGTGTAGGTGGTATTGCTTTGACTGAAGTTACAGGGCAAATAAAGACCTGTAGAAACAAACGTGTGCCTGTGAGAGCCCGTTTGCACCATCGTGTCGTTCTGAGGAGCTGCTCACTTTCGTAATTGTGGTCTGGATGGAGCTCTGGGGCTCTCTGTGCCCTTATGCACTAGTACTGCTGGATTAACGTGTGTGTGTCGCTTGTGTGTTTTAATCATTGCTTAAGTACAGCCGGGTGGGCGGCCCGGGAGAGCGCGCGGGGCTGCCGCGGAGCGCTGCGCTGGGTGCACAGGGCGGACGCGGCGAGTTTAGTTCTGCCTGTGCTTTAGGTGAGGTCGGTAACTCAGCTTCGTCTGCTCTGTGTTCAGCACTCAGGACGGCTCTAGTCTGGTCTGCTTTTGTTGTTCTTAGTGCTCCGCCTTAACCTCTTGTTGGAGGGGAAGGAAGAGCTCGTGAAAGGTTAGAGGTGGTGTCTGGAAGGACGTAATTCTTGAAGATGGTGTCAATCAGGGCATAAATTTGAAATACTTTTTAACATGATAATCTTTAGCAATAAAACTTGTACTCGGAGATGTTTAACAGTCTAATGGCAGCCACATTAGCTGCTTCCTTGCTTCGGTCATGGGCAAAGCTTGGCGAAAGGGAGGGCATTTTCCACTCAATGCAAACTCAGCGTGTTTAAGCAGCACCGTAAATGGATGGGATTCCCTTTGAACCAGTGCTTGGCTGGAAGAGCTGTGATTACAGCTCGGCGCTGCTATACAAGGAATGAGATGATGTTAGTTCATCCATTGTTTAAACACGTCTGCTCCCGGCACATAACATCCCGGCAGCTGTTTTGCGTCAGCCACCCCACGGAGCAGCACAGGGAAACGTCCTTGTCCGTTGCGGCTGGTATCGACCGTGCGCGTGAGCGGCCGGCGGCGCGGAGCGAGGACAGCCCCGGTGCCGGGGCCCGCTGCGCCTCTCCTGCGCGTCTGCGGCTCCTCCCGGCTCTTCATTTCCACGTAGCTCTTTGTAGCTCCAGGGAAATTGCCTGTGTGGATTGGTTAAAGGAGATAGATACTGTTGTCCTGATGAAGTTTTCCGTAACCGTAACTTATGCTAATTAAAAGTGCATGGACAGTTACTGGCTGGCTTTTATGCCAGTCTATTAAAAAAAAAAAAATCCACAGCTTTCTCTCATCAAAAAGTGAAAATAAAATTTGCTGGTCTTATTCATTGCCATCTCTCCAGCCTGCCAATATGGAATTATACATGATGCTAGAGAAACACAAAGAAATTCAAAAGAAGGGGAGCAGAAGGAGAACAACTCTGTTGAAGTCTCCCCTAAAAAGGCTCAGGGTGCTGCCATGCATGGATATCCATCTCCTTCTCCCCCCTTTGGGGACGGGTCCTCTGGAGCTGGCACGTTCCTTCTCCTTGCTGAAGCTCGGGCTGTGCGATCTCAGTCAGGCAACTTGTGCCTTGAGGCCCCAGCCTCACAGTCCCTAATGTGCCACCTTCCCCAGGGCTTTGAGGTTTCAGCCCCTGTCAAGATGCAGGGATCATGACCCATTTTTTTTGTATATGTACAAGTTGGAAGGAAACCAGTACCGTCCACTACAAATCCACAGCGTTAGAAAGCCAACATCGTGTCTGATACTGCAGCTGTCCCCTCATGTTGATCGATTGATTTTTTGTCTCTATTCATATATTCCTGTTTCTAAACTCTTTCTCTTTCCTGTTGCTATGGTAAAAGCCTGCCTAAAAAGGAAGAATTATAACAGCGAGATCCACTGACCTACAAAATATTCAGAATGTAGTTCTCTGCAGAGCCCTGCCTTTAAGATCACTGGTGGCCTATCTGTAATGGGAACGAGAGAGGACCAAAGCAGAGGGAGGTTGTGCCTGGGTTTTGATTTAGTCCAAATTCCTGCTTTCGTGCCAAATAGCTGCTTCTAAGCAGTGAATCTGCACCACTGGTGTCCCCCTATAAGCAGGACTTTGCTGTGCTTACAAGTGTTACAAGGAGTGAGCATCCAAGAATCCGTTCTTGGGTTTCTGTTTCTGCTAATAACCTTCCAGCTCCAATGTGATTTTCTCCTCTGTGTACATGAATGTCACGGATACAGCGCTGTGTTACAGGGGCTCATCCTTGCTGGAGGCAGGGTTCTTTTCCAAGGAGATGATTTGAAATGAAATGGAAACCAAACCGTGAATTTTTTGGTTCACCTCCCAGACTACAAAAAAGGATGGTCTCATTAATGATTAACACAGCAGCTGGTAGCTCAGAGGAAATTTGGAAGAAAACACTGCAGTGTCTCCTTCCTCTTGTAAAATATATTTTGGCTTAACAGTTTTCAGCACTCGCCCGAGCTTATTTGTTTAGATGTTTGAATCGCAGTAGACTAGACGTCCGCCCTCATATACCTCCTTCAAGGTGAATAAGGGTGCCTTATTTTCTAGCTGTGGTCCAGCGTTTTTGCAACACTATCACTACTCATTGGTTTGCAGTTCCCATAGTTTGTTAGTGGTGGTTTTTAGAACACTTTATTGTTTCAGTCCAGAGAGGCAGCTGAGGCTTCCAAAGCCGTTTTACTGGCAGCATGGTTACATCATGAAATATCAAGTAAAAGTCTACAACAGTTTTGCCCTGATATTGGCATCGTGTCTGCTGTGTTGGCTTGCTCTCCAAAAGTCCTTGTTACAGAGTTACTCTGGTTGTAAAGTGCTTGTGGTTACCATAGCACAGTGCTTATGCTGCGGTGCGCGTGGGCAGCTGATAATGCTCCAATGAACCAGTCTCTTATAAGAACTAGAGGGGTCATTTTTGTCCAAGGGTTCCCAGAGTGTGAGGTTCTACTTAGAGAATCAAAAGTGCCAAAAAAACATCCCCACCACATAGTAGTCGCACATATGGCAAAGAGTATGTAATGCAGTGGTAAGAAATCTGGAGGATTTTCTGTCTTGCTCTGTGTGATCACTGTGAGTGTATATTCTCTTCTAAATTGACTGTGTTTTATCTCAATAGATATACCATAGTCTGTGGAATCTCGTGCAAATATTTTGATATCTCTGTGTACACATGTGCCTTTTCCTCTAAATTCACTGTAGAAGATTGATGGAGAGGTGTATAATATAGCAATTTGCCCTCTGGTAGAGCTGGGGCAGAAGTGGAATTTACTGTGTGCACAGCGATGGTGGGCGATGCCTCCCAAGGTTAGTGCAAAGCTGATTAGATGCTTTATGTGCTGATACCGAGGAGCGTGGTGCATGGGGCCTTGCAAAGGCCATAGGCACCCTGGCCCAACAGCACTCCCTTGGCCTGACGCTCTTCAGGGGAGAACAAGGAGCTGCTGCCCTAACAGCTCAAGTGAAAGGAGGCATCTCTGAGGCAGATGATGTCCCAACTCCATAGGTGAGGAAGAGCATGGGGATGGAAAGGGGAGGCAGGACCTCTGCTCATGGGAGCCCCACAGAGTCTTGCGCTCTCCCCAAGGTGCTTAGAGAGAGGGAGATGGTGAGTGGGGCAATGTTGCCCTGGCCTGGCATGGGAGCAGGTCAAGGCCGTTGAGCTCTGGAACAGGCTGCCAAGAGAGGCTACAGAGTCTCCTTCTCTGGAGATCTTCCTGGATCTCCCACCTGGATGCCACCCTGTGCTGTAGGTGTACCTGCTTGAGCAGGGGGCTTGGACTAGATGATCTCGAGAGGTCCCTTCCAACCTCAACCATCCTGTGATTCTGGGATTCTGTGTACGGTAGACCCCTAAGCTGCTGCCCTTGCTGCCTCCCGCCACTGGACCCGAGATCGGATCCAGGTCGTGCAGCTGCAGAGGCTGAAGGGCTCCGAAGCATTCGTAGTTGTGACCGGTGACATTCAGTCCTCATTTGCTTTCTCTGACTTGAGTTGCATTTCCTTCTTTTAGAGATCCGAGCTCAACTAATCGAGCAACAAAAATGCCTGGAGCAGCAGACTGAAATGAGAGTGCAACTTCTTCAGGATCTGCAGGATTTCTTCCGCAAGAAGTCAGAAATAGAGATGGAGTATTCCCGGAACCTGGAAAAACTGGCAGAGAGATTCATGGCCAAAACAAGAAGTACGAAGGACCACCAGCAATACAAGTAAGAGGCACTGCCCTCCCGCACGCCCCCCACAGCAACTGCCGTGCTCCTGGTCTGCTACCAGCACGTCGCTGCTTCTGTTTCTGAGTGCTGTTAAGTAGGGCCCAGCTTCAAAGACATCTTTAAATTTTCCACCCCTGTTCAACACTGCGGCAGTTTTCATTACTGTTGAAGGTAGCTGGGTGCCTAAATACTATTTTGCTGACCTGGCCCTCTACAATTATTGATAGAACTTCTGACAGATGGCTTCAGTTTCTCAAAACTCAGGCTAAACAAGTATTATCGCTTACCTATCAAGCAGGCTATAAATCAGCCCAAAGCACAGCCAGCCTGCAGGAGACATACCAGGGCCCAGGTGGGCTGCAAGGCTGTGTGTGCTCGGCTGCAGTGGGCCTGGCAAAATTTGATTGGGTCTAAATGAAGGGCACTCACCCTTGCCAAAAAGGCCAGGATTATTGGCCAAAAAAAAAGGTGTTGAGGTGGAAAAATATTCTGGTTGGTTGCTGCATGTGAATGTGTGCTGCTGCTTGATCCCTCTTGTTTCTAGAAGTAAAGATGTAGGTGCTGTGCTTGCTAAGAATTGGATGCATCCCTTTCATGGGACAGGAACTTCTGTGCAAAACAGAGGTAGTCAGGTAGGATCTGTCAAAAAGGGCAAACAACCCGTTTTTAAGAACGCTTCAAATGCATTGCTTGCTGACATGGCACTGTCTGGTTATTTTTCTGACTTGAGCTGTTTAATTAACATATTTGCTCGGCACTGTTATACTTAGGTGTATTAAACAATACTATCTGTATGTAAAACTGAAAAATAAGTGCCTTTTACCCTATCCACTTAGTGTTGTGCTCTAAACATACAGAGAGATCTTCTGTTTGAGGGCAACATTTGACAAGGAAAAGGTTGATCTGAATGCAGCTGTTAAAGATGCGGAAAAATGACCATATATTTCTTAAAACTTAGTTAACTGACTCAGTGATTCCCTCAAATATGCAACACATGGCTACGTCTCCACCTCAGAGAGAGCCCAGACTTTTATTCAGGTTCAGTAAAAGTCTTTCTACATGATGCTTACAGTCTTGATCTTGTTTTAGATGAGTATTGAGAAAAAAAGCCTCACTTTGGGCTTTGTTCTGCGGTTCCCTGGTGGTTTTGAGAAGAGGTTATTGCAACAGTGAAGTCAGTGGTTCCCCCCACCCAGATCCTGTTGTCCCCCTCACAGCAGGCAAAGCTTCTCCCAGCCTCAACAGCACTGGCTGGTGAATAATTCAGAAGGGTTGGTTTGGGGACATGCAGAAACAGAGAAAAAAAAAAAAAAGTAATAGAGGCCTGGCTCTCGGGGATGCTCCCAGAGGCTCACCTGAGTGTAAGACCCTGCAGGGCCTTGAGGTGCGCGAGTCTGCAGAGCTGCAGCCCTCACGCTCAACGGGGAGGTTTCTTTAACTCCCTTCTGAATTCACAGCAAGGTAAGGTAGCACTGAAGGACCAGGAAAAAGCTTTTGTCTGTTAAACATTCATTGTTGCTTCGACAGGGGGATGAAAACAAAAGCTCGGCAGTCACATGAGGAGTTA
Source organism: Eudromia elegans (assembly GCA_003342815.1). Classification (NCBI taxonomy): domain Eukaryota; kingdom Metazoa; phylum Chordata; class Aves; order Tinamiformes; family Tinamidae; genus Eudromia; species Eudromia elegans. Next base: position 75,832 of record PTEX01000012.1, read on the forward strand.
AAGGGCAAATTTTAAACAGTGAGAATAGTTAATTATTAAAACAGTTTACACTAAGGGTTGAAGGAGTTTCTCCCTGAATTTCTTGTCGCCTCTGGCTATTCTGTGCCCTCATGCATGATCCTTATGACTACGTGAGAATATCTGCCGGAAAAACAATGAGAACCACAACTTTCTACACCACTTAGTTCCAAGGAAAACTTGAACTTAAAATTCCAATAAAATCAAAAGGAAAATTTTACAGTTAATTACATATGTCGTATGTATTTTGGTATTTTTTTTTTGTTTGTAAAAGACATAAATAAGTTATAAGAAGTTATAAGAAGACATGAGATGTCTGTGGATATGGCTTTGCACTTGAAATGGGCCTACACCCCACAAAGTCTAAAACGAAAATGCAGGACTAGACCACTATGGAAAAAGTCCTGTCCTCCTCTTTGTCCTGTAATTGAAATGTTGGTGCCTGGTAGCACCTAGCATAGAATTCATGAACGCTGATCACAAAATACTTATGCTTGTGACATTTCCTTGCAATTTTATAGCAGTTATAAAAAAAATTACAGTGAAACAGCTTTTTGATGGACAAACACACTTAAAATTTTGTTCGTGAAGAATTTGAAATGTGTCTCTGGCCCTTATTTATTTCTGATTTAAAAAAAAAAATTGTTACTCCCTCAGCAGCAGCCTTTTTAGATTTTGAATATTTATATATAGTCCATATATATAGTCCATACATATATAGCAGGGCTTTTCCTAATATTGTCAACCTAGTTTTTAGTGTTCTGAATTCTTGTCCTTTTTCCCTTCTTTTATATCTGTGCCTCATGGGATTTGTAAAATATGCCTTAAAGCAGGAATAGATGGGCTATTGAGAAACAGGAGTCCAAATCTAGCATACTCTGTTAGGAAGAGTATTGATTACACTGTGACTGCTGGCATGAGCAAAGGCAAGAAGACTTGACTTCTAGTGTGTGCCTGTGTGTGTATATTGGCTGACCGTTCACTGGACTTCTGCTGTTATTTCTGGCAGATTTGTCTAAGCCTTTTTTTTTTTTTAATATATAAACCTGAGTAATTCAGAAATTACAGTGTAAACTTTGGGCTCCTACCAAGCTCATTACATAATGAGTTATGGCTCTAAATGTCAGAGGCTGTTTGTGTTAATTATGTAACTTCGCCATTTCTGCATGTAATATGTATCTGTATCTCCTCCTCAGGAAAGATCAGAATCTCTTGTCGCCGGTGAACTGCTGGTACTTACTCCTGAACCAAGTAAGAAGGGAAAGCAAAGACCACGCGACGTTGAGTGATATCTACCTGAACAACGTGATCATGCGCTTCATGCAGATAAGCGAGGACTCCACCAGGATGTTCAAGAAGGTAATGCCTGCCCTCAGACCTGCCATGGGGCTTGTAATGGGCACAAGGGAGACCAGGCTGTCTTAACTGGTTGCATTTCAAAGGGAAGATTCAGAACACATAGCATAAGAGGTGTTCTAGTACACTTATAAATCCTTCATGACCATTCTCGTGGAGCAAACCCATAGTGCTGAAATGCCTGTGAACCTGCTGCATATGCTGGCAACCTGAAGAGTTGAATGGCAGATTTCCAAGAGGCAAGGAAAAATCCTGTTATCTCAAAAGGATGTTTGTCTACCCATGCAGAAAAGAAAAAGTTTTAGCCTAGGACTCCCAAAAATAGTAATGTTGTATTAATGATTTATTAAAACAGTAGAAACAGTATTCGGTTATAACTCTGTCATGAGGAAACTCTGATTCAGGCCGAAGTGAAGGAATGGATTGATGTGAAGATGTTAGCCATATGCTGTGATTTTCCTAAAACTATTTTCCTTCTTTCACCATGCTGCAAAAAAATGTGTATTTTTGATAACACAGCTGCTCCTATCAGGTCACGTAATCATTGTCTCTCCACAGGGTTGTCCTTGTGCATGTCTTTTGTGTGTCACATAGCACGGGTGTGTATAAGTGCCCCGTTAAGCAGGAACTCTAAGGGAGCCTTAGTTTGATATTTACGTAATGTGTTTACAGCTGTTACAATGTTCTGAAATAAAAATAGAATATACATGGGGACCATCACTCACAGGGAACTACTCATGGACAAACCGTATTTATTACAGAAATGAGTCCCAAATGTGTAAAGGTTAAAGAATATAAAGTCTCTGACTAAGTGATGTAAGGGTGCCTGATCAATGCCTTTGAATAAGGAGCTGATCTCGCATCCACCTGACCACAGTCCTAGACAAATAGCAATGGGGTAGGGACAAGAATCATCTAGGGAGTGCAGAGGCTCTACTTGGAAGAGAAGAAGTAAAAACATTAATCAAATCTATTGCTGTGCATGAAAACCTTTAATAGCAATAGAATTTAAATTTATAGTTCCTCAATCAGTAATAATTTGTTCACATAATATGCATGTAGTGCATAAAGCTGTAGTTCTTAAACAACTAAACTTACTAATAAGGAAGATTTTCATAGAAGTTGAAAAGATAATGGGAGAAGCTGTTAGAGCATGCCCCAGTACAGTCTGTATGCTGAGTTCTCAGACTTGACTGGGCCAGTAGAAATCTCATGTTACTGGATTTGAGAAGTTTTTCAGCTGATGAGGTATTTCAGAGGTCTCATCTTTTCTGCATATACATTATTGGACCAGCCTATCCTCTTGCAACACAATTCATGTTGTTTATATTGGAAGTCTTGCTTTGCTTGTGCTATCTCTGAACACTCTGGATAAAAATATCTGGATGAACTTTTCCATGGACAAGTATGTCCTTCTTTATCCACTCATAATTAATTTATGGAGATTACTGCAGTTTCCATTTTAGATGGGGAAAAAATGTGAGTGATTTTGTGTTGACATTAGTAGGGCCCACAGTTTCACAGCTTCTTGACAAAGTTGTTTCTTTCCCCCCGTACAACATGTTGGGGAGAAGATTTCCCCCATACTACATGTCCAGCAACATGTAGCATTTCAAATGTCCTCATTCTGGCGTAGCTTCTTGAAGAGAGGGTTTTTTTCTTTTATTTTCATTCCTAACTTGGATCTTCCACAGGGGAAAGAAGAGAAGGGAAATAGAGGGAGTACTGCTGTGCCTAACCTGGAGCTCACATTAGTGAAGCCCAGATCCCAGACTGCCATCTCCCACTTCCCATTAGGGTTTGTTAGCTTGTGGTCAGAGTGACACTGTCACCTCAAGGAGCTGTTAGTTAGCTTGGAGTAAAGGCAGAGCATAGCCTATGGACAGAGATCTATCTGAGCAAGGCCAAATAACAAGAGGGGAAGGGTGGCTGAAAGATGTGCAACACCTTAAAGGATGTGAAGGAGCTTTGTATGGACACGGCATGGATGTGGCAGTGGTCCTTTACCGGTATTAATGGAGAGCACTTATTTTTAGGCCTTTAGTGTGACACAAATTAATGTTCACCGGAGAATGTTGTTATTCCCATTGAGCTCCAGCCAACAGGGTCTTTGCTGCAGTGCTTGCTACAGAGTCCTCGTGGGGTGATCTGCTCACTGCCAGCACCCGGGTGCGGAACTGATGATGCCTTGATGATGATGAACCTCCAGTTCCTCTTCTAGGAAAATAGGAAGCGGGGTTTGGAGTGAGCTGAACTAGCTGGACAGGGAGAAAACCAAGCCCTGTGCGGGCAGTGAAGCTGCTAGCAAGCTGTCTTGCTTTATTAATGAGGAACATCAGCCCCCTGCTTCTATGTTTAGTCCAAATGGGCAGCTTCAACTATGATTTCTGTCAGATGAGAATGAGCAGGATGAGAAAGTGCATTACAGGACACTCAGAACTGCTTAATGGGCATACACCAGAGAGGGGAAAGCGATTAGGGGCAGAGTGCATGTGCTACATGCTGCGGTTTGTCTGCAGAGAAGGCGCACTTAAAGTAACATCCACATTCTCCTCCAGCAAGTTTGTATTCCCACTACAGAAAATTACATAAAAATTTGTTAGGGAACTGTAAATATCCAGGAGTTTAAATCACTTTCTCTAGGTGAGGCTATTAAAGATTGGATTTGGAATTTCTGTTCGAGAAAATGTAATCAATCTCAGTGGGTATCATCACTGTGAAAGTATGTGGGATTTATTCACTGTTCAGAGGTTTGAGATTAAAGAAAACAAATGATATCCAATGATATTTCTACACCAATGTATCATTCTTTGTAGCTGTTCTGGTTGTACTGTTCTGAGGAATATGTATTCTTTCTTTAAGTGATAGCCATCAATAATAGGAACAATAGTAATATCTAGATTTCAAAAATAAATACTGGCAAGTGCAACCTTCATGATGTAGTGCAGTCTGTGGTCAAGAATACAGCATCCATCCATCCATCCATCCATCCATCCATCCATCCATCCATCCATCCATCCATCCAGTACATCTGCACTCTCTCCAGCACTCACAGCATTTCACTTAGGAGCACGTGATATTTTTCTAAGTAATTTCCAAATCAAGCTTTTCTATATTCAATAATTAGATTATTAAATACATGCCTGTCAGTTTTTTAACCTAATGGTTAAAAGCATCACTGTTAAGCCCTTGCTTTAGTTCTGCCTGGATCTTGCAACAGCTGCTTCTGCATCTTCAGAAATGCGTCGTGTCCCCTTTCGAGCCTGAGGACCACAGTGCTAAGGCCTTGCTTGCTGTCTGGGTCCTGCTGTGGACTCTCTCTCTGAGGGCTGAAGAAAGAGAGTGTCGGAGGGCAGGTTGCCCCATGGTCCTCAGGCAGATGCAGGCAGCAGTAGAGTAGCTCTGAACTTCTTTGGTTCTTTCCACACCCTCTTTTTTACTCTCTCCCTTCCTGTGAGATCCTTCCATCTGTGCGTTGACGCCGACATTTTCCAGAGGACTAGTCAGTCTTTCTGTGCCACTCGAGAGCAGCTCCGGGTGGAGCGTGGCAAGGAGAAGATGAGTCTCCTCGTTTGCTGGTTGTGCTCAGCAGCAGGGCATGGCTTTGTTCCCTCTACTGCTCACAGCTCTGCTGTGTGGCAAAGCACAGTCAGGAATCCTCTCTGTAGCCCTTCTGAACAGATACATATGCGTAGTACCCAGCGAGGGGCTGTGTGGGAGCCTCACACAGGCGTGGGGGCCACCAGTGCCCCTTGGTTTGGACCTTGCACTTCCTCACTGTGCGCTCTTCCCGACCCGTGAAATACTCTCTCATTGTGATTCTTCCTGTCAGATATGTGTGTATATGTGTGTTCGTACATCTGTTGTAACATTTGGATTATGTTTTGTTGAAACGACCCTTCTGCATTCTAGCTGAAATATTCTGATGGATGAGGAGGTGTTGTATTCACAAACTGGATTGTATAGGGAGGGCTTGCCTCTCTAGGCCAGTGCACTTAACATTTGAATATTCCTCATTTTTGTAGACCTGGGAGTTCTGACATTCTTTTTCCAGGGGTTAGGAACCAGCTACTGTTTAAATATACTAAATGCAGGACAAAGATAGGACCTAGTTCAGAGATTTTGTGGCATTTGCCTGATATACCATGTCAGGCCTCATACTTGCAGACTGGCACTAACACTTCTCCTGGTTGCTGGCATATAAAAGCAGTACAGATTGCTGATCATGCCTGGCCTTCATACTGCACATAAAATTGCAAACATAAAGTAGCAGAGTTCAAACCTTGCATCCTCGCCTGTGTCTTCAGGCAGATGGGCTAGATGGCCTCATGGGGACAATTAAAGAATAAAGCAATAAGGAAAAATGTCAAGCAGAAGGGAAAAGTAGTATGCAGAGCATTACACACAGTGATTCTGGCTACCCCAGCATTAATAATCAACTGCATAAACACATACCCGCAAAATCCTTAGGCAGATTTGTATATTTATAATTTATAAAAATGTATTTTCTTTGCGCAGAAACCCTAATGAGGCGAGATGAACGTATCTTCCAGTGTTTACGGTAAAAGATACTGGCAAAGCCAAGCACAATAAATATTTTAGTTCCGTAATCTGGCTATTAACAGTGAATGTGACTGCCTGCCAAATCTGTTCTAAAATGATAAAGATTGGGGAGTAGATAGGGATTTCTTTCATCATTTTCTTAAGCCATTTAGGTTTAAAAAGATAGGAAACTGTTTGTTGGTATAAGCTGGCTGGTCTGGTACAAAATTTTACTGTAGGTTAGTTATGTTGGTGTTTTCTTTTTTTTTTTTTAAAAAAAAATACAACTTCCTCCAGGGACGAACAGCAAATTCATTTAAAAGAATTAGCCACAGATTATTTTCTCTAAATAATATAATGGATAGTAGCTTTGCGTGTGCTTAATACACACACCCAAGTGTTCTGTGAAGAACTTAACAATTTTTTAGTTAAAAAAGACACATCAGTAAGGTTTGGGTGCCCAGGTATGGTCTAAGTAAAGTAGATGGAAAAAATCCTACAAACATTAGTTGAAGGCTATTGACGTGGAATGAAATTTAAGTTTCTTGAATGTTAATCCGTAAATATAAGTCTCGGTAACATCAGTTGGATTGCTGATGTTGAAATCTAAGCACATACCAGAAAGCTGTCACCAGGTACACTTATCGGTGTCTGTTGCACAGGTGTGACCTACTGTTAATTTAGGGGAATAAATATGCAACTTTTACGTTTATTGAGGCAGGTTTTCCAAACTGTATCCTAATGCTTTGAACCAAATTAGAAACCAATGCTATATTTTTGGCAAGGGTTTACATATACTCTGACCCATTCTTTCCTGTGGTCCTTGCTCTTTTGGTTAATAGGTTAATAATAATTTCTCTAGGAAGCAATAAATAAGCATCTCTGTGATTGTTCCCAAGGTTTTAATGGCCTGAATTGGCTATTAACTTAGCTGCAGGGCAATAGGGGCTGCATCTTTTTTTTGCTGTTGTTGGGCTGCCCTGAGCACAGGCTTCTAGCAAGGTGCTCCATTCAAACACACTGAACTGCTGCAGGGTGTAGGTAGCATAAACAAGATACAGGAGAGAGTCACGAACCACTGAAAATAAGTGCATTCCTTGTTGGGTGCTCAGACAGGATATATATTACACACTAAAAGCGGTATTGCTTACCACTTGAGTCAATATTTCTTGGTCTTAAATACTAATGTAAAAGGCATTGGTTCTTGAAAATAAATCCAGTTTGTATCGTTCTGTAAGGTAAACCAAATTTCCTGGGTTTTGTCAGAGAATTGCCACAAAATCCCTTCTCAGAAGAAGACAGACTGACACATCATATGTCCCTGCAGGCTCCCTTACAGGCTTCTCCTGCAAGTTGGAGTCCCCCTGTGAGCTGGTGGAAGGATTATTCATCTGTGATCATATGGAATTGCTAGATTGTGTCTTCCTGCTCTTTACTCTTTTTGCTAGCCACCTTCCTCCTCCTCTTTCTTATTTTAGAATCTGTCTTCCTTTCATTAAAACATCTCCTTTCTTCCCCTATTGTTATCTGTTCGCTTCATCTTCAAACTTGCCATTGATCCGTGTGGTGCCTGAGTGTGCATGTGTGGTAGCCAGAGCCAAATCCCTAGGGCTGGGCTGCTTCAGTGCTGGACAAAGCTGGACAAAGAAGCAAAGAGGAGAACTGTCCTAGAAAAGGGGGATTTTCGCCCTAGTCCTTTGCTCTTCCAGTGTCTGTTTGCATTAAGTCAAACTAAAGGGCAGGAAGGAAAGGTGAGTCTTTCGAGGAACTGCTGTGTACTTTGCTTGCAACGCAGTTTGCAGAGGCTACAAATAAAGTTTGGCTGGGCCTTTCTGTTCCCCTTCCAAAACACATTTCCTTGCACTGCCACATGAAGTCATGCTGTTTTAAACTCAGCATTGTTGTATTTATTTGAGTTCTTACTAACTTGAAAGGGAGGTGCTGCTTGGAGTTGGAGCTAATCCCTATTTTATTTCTCCGTGCGTACATGGTTTCATCCTCCAGTCTTAATATATATAATCTTAGTTGTAATTTAAAAAATCGAGTGCTTATGTTGAGTACTATAAAATCAGTTACCCAGGAGTAAACAGGCAGCCTCCCTTCTTGGTCCTTTGAGGAGATGTCGGAGCTCCATGGCTGGTAAAAGGTGGGCTGCTGATACAAAGAACTGAAAAGCAGTTCAGAATTTTTGCTAAAGCTTCCTGTGTTCCCTGGGGCAGCTTGCAAATGCACAATTCCTTTCCCGTCCTGTTCTTTCACAAGCACTTTATACACTGTCATGCATATGCATTTCTGTCTGTAATTATCATAATATTACATGAGGATCATCTGATATTTGCCGAGAAATGGAAGTAGGAAGCCTTGTTTGCTAAATACTTCTAATCGAGCATACCTATTAAAAAATATCAAACTCTGGAGTATAAAGGATTCAGAAAGTTGTGTAGTAGACAGGTGTAACTGCTTCAGAGCATGTCTTACAGTGCCGTGCGAAAGCTGAGGCTCTTGGCAGAAAAACGATGTGACTTTTTTGAACTTTCATTTCTAGCTTCTAGTCAGTTAAAAAACATAAGGATTGAAGTAAATACCAACAAATGACATGGCAAATTCTTTAGGATACTGGCCAGACTTTCAGATGGGACAGTGGGAGCAGGGGCACCTCGTGCAAAGCTACCCCTTTGAGCCGCTGTGTGTGGCCTTTGTCCTCCAGGAAGGTGAAGCGCTTGGAAGTGTCGTGCGCTCCCTCCTCGGGTGTGGGTGTCGCGCTGGGAATCCTCGTGCAGAAACTGTCATTCCTGCAGGTGTTTTAGCACTGGCCGACTGTGAGCTAGTGCCTTCGGAGATGAGTTGCCCCAGCAGATTTTTGTTTTGTTTTTCATTGGCTTTTGTACAAATACGAGGTACTTTTCACAGTTAGGACCGTTATCTATCAGGAAGTTTTTTGTTTGTTTGTTTGTTTTTAAGGAGCTGGGCTAATTATCAATTTATTCACAAAAAAATTAAAAAAAGACATTTTCAGCATGATTAGATGTTATGGTGATAAGAAATATAGCCAGGCTGTTTGCCCAGTCCTATAGCTCTATTCTATAGTTGTTTTCCAAAGGATGTGGTGTAAATGCCTTCAACTCTTGCACAGTTGCCACAATTTTCATCTGACTGAACCATTATGGACAACTAACAAAGGAATATGTTTGAATGAGACTCCAATTAAATGCTCCTGCTTTGACATACTTGCTTTCTCTAATAACCACTGCCAAATATTTCTTGTTTCTGGGTCAGAATGGAAGTAAAGCCACAGTCCAGAAAAGCTAAGCAGGCGGTTCCAGCAGCAGCGCTCCATGGGTTGTTCTGCAGTTGGCTCTTTCAGAGAGGAGCCACAATTATTTCTTCTGTAAATATTTAGGTAGTTGCATGTGCTGAGAAACAAAAACTATTATAGATAAAAAAAATAGGTAGGTTATGCTTCTGGAATATTGCATCGTGAAGGTTTAGTTTATGTGTGTGTCCTAGCAATTGTAAAACAGTAAAGAATTCCTTCCATTTAAACTGCTTGTAATATTAATCCTAAAAGATCAGCCCTTCTGTTGCCACTTGGTTTCCTGATGCTTCCTGGGATTCACACTCTAATATTACTTCTGGGTTTCCCTGTGAAGCTCTCAGTCTAGCCTTTGTCCATCTGCTTCTGCATCCCTGAATCCATAGTTTTCATGCACTGGAATTCTGACAGAAAGGTGTCCATGTGGGTGCTGTTGCATTCACTGGCTAGTATTAACAAGCAATGAATACAGATATCCAGATGCAAAAGTATGTTGTGATTTCTGTGTTTATTTCTAATTATTCCTTTTTAATTACAGAGCAAAGAGATTGCATTTCAGCTTCATGAGGACTTAATGAAAGTTCTTAACGAGCTTTACACAGTAAGTACAGTTACTTAGCTTCTCTTATACAAATTCCATGTCAAACCTGTCCTATAAGCCTGAAGTCTCCTTTTATCTAGCAAGTTACCACGAGTGGAAATGGTAATTTTTGTCTTTTTATGAAGGCCAAGCTGTTTTGTTTGCGAAGCCTACCCATTTGTTCAAAACATGAATGCTGATGCTTTTGGGATTGCTTGTTACCTTTCTGCAGGTTTTCCCCCAGTGTGTGCTAAGCCAATTGATTAAAAGTTTCCTTACCAGAGCAAAGCTCATCGCATTTATGCTGTGTTTTTACCCATGTTGCCATCTGTTTGGCTTGACTAGACAACTATACACAGTAAAAATCATAGGGTCTTCGAGTCCAGTCCTGTCGTGTCCAACTGTTAAATATGTGTGCTCCCCACTCCCTGACTAGAAGTGAATAATGGAAAAAACAAAACAACAACAAGCAAATAAAGCAGAGGATTGGGTTGGCCTTCCGAGTGCAGAGAGATCAAGCAAAAATAGTTGGAGCGTTCTGGCAAGCTGCTGGAAGCATGTGGGAAGGTCTAGTAGGAGAGCAGGTCAGGGCTTTTCTTTTCCTCTTTGTAACTTAACACGACATGTTGAAACAGTGATGAATCTTATGTGCCTGAAATCCATTTCCCCCTTTTTTTTTTCTCTTTTTTTGAGGAGAGGCTCAAACAGCATATTCTGAGAAGGTACAAAGCGTTCTTTTTCTTTTAATGTTATAGCTAGAGAATGAGGAGGGACTAGTGACATTCACCTCCTATGAAAATCTGTTAATTAAATTGCTAGTTACATTGCTGATTAAATTGTCTTTCCTATCTTGAAGGTTCCAGACATTTCTGCTTGCCAGTACCCTACCCAGCAGTCTCTAGACTGCTCCTTTCCATAACCTCTTTTGGTGGAACAGAAAAAAAAATATATATGTATATTTGTATGAAAAAAAAAGTTCTGTGATTTTTGAAGAAGAAATTTTAGACAGTTATCAGAGATTAGGTCTCCATAGCCTGGTGAAATGTTATCTTTGTGCGCCTAGTCTGTTTTTTCCTTTGATCTCAGGGAAATGGGCAGCATCAGGAGATGGGCTGGAGAGCATTTGAACTTGAGAACCACTTAGGTGAAAAATCTTTCAGAGGTGTAAAGCAGCTTAGACCTGTCTGCCTGCCCTGTGTAGCCATGGATGCGGATTCCCAAAACACCTAAATGATTTTTGCAGAGCTCGTCTTGGGGATTTTTTTCCTACCTGGCTGCTGGTGTTTCAGAGCGTGGCACTGCAAGACCTTGCTGTGTGAGGCCGGCAGTGAGTTGCATCTTGGGACTATTGGCTGGGATCAGCCTCGGCGAAGCAGGGACGGCCTCAGCCAACTCCCACGACCGTGGGGGTCTGAGCCTGCAGGAGCACTTGCACAAATGGGGCTTCAGGAGTGAGTAAGCCCTCAAGACACAACCTTGTTCCAATTAAGCAGTTACATAACTCCCATGCCTGGCAAGGCCCTGAATTAGTTTCTGTGCTCCCAGGATAGGAAAATGTTAAAGCGTTATGTTGAAATGCTTTGCTGAATCACCCGTGAAACTTTGCAAGCCTGGGCTTTAGTATTTCCATCTTTTTTTCTTTACATTAGTGTTATCTCTTCCCGCTGGAGGCTCCAGACGCTCACTGAGATGTTAACTTCCATGTTAGGGCTTCCACTGAGCTCCTTTCTCAGCATTTAAGCTTTGAGGATTTTTGTAAAATGCAAAAATTGTTGGAATTTATGAAGTACAGGAAGTACAAATTGAGTTTAGTTACTGATGTGGGAGACTTCCGAACATGATATGCTAAAAGTGGAATTGGAAGCATCTGCTTCAGGTGAAACTACCTGCACCATAAACTGCTGTCCAGCTCCTCACTGATGGCCAAGGACCTGGCCAACTGTGAATGGCCACGGTTAGCTAGAGGAGTGCCACACTTCAAATAAAGTGACAGAGTGGTGCAAATGAGCATCTCTTCCAATGGTGCCTCTTGAGAGTGATAATGAGCCTCTCTGTGTAATGTAAATGCGTGTCTACATGGAAAGATACCTGGACTGATGGGTAACTCATGTGCCTAGGCTCTTAGCTATGTGTAATATTTAATGTAATGTAAACTCAAGTAGATATGGTTCTCAATTTTAATCATTTACAAAAAAAAAGTAGAAATAATCTTTCTGTTTGCCCCATGACTTATGGAAAAAAAAGAAAAAAAAAACAGTAAAATTAATTTCAATTTTACTGTTGTAAAGTAAGTGGTGGTGTCCAAAAGAAAGTTCCTTTCTTTTTGAAATGAATTTCAAATCAGTGACTGATAGACTCGTTCCAAGGAGCCTCTCCCTATTGCTCCATTCTGTTTTCTAAAGCAATAGTGCTGTCATGTAGCATAGCGCTTTAAATGTGAAACCTCACCAGAGTTTAGATACGTTTGAAGCCTGCAAGTGAGAAGAAAGGTTTTTAATGAACTGACTGAATGGATGAAGAAGAGTTTAATAATCTATTTACTCCTTGTGGCAGCATTGCTTATCTTACAGGAAAGGTCAATAAAATTGAAACAAATTGAGATAAAATTGAATTCTTCCAGAATTCAAACAAACAAACAAGCAGTTCTGTTTATGAATAGATTGAAGAGAAAGAAAGAACTGAATCATTACAAGCAAGAAGCAGAAACAATGAGAACCTACCTTTTGGAGTCAATGTAAAGAAACTGCATGTTTTATTTGTGAGATCGGGTGTCCTTGTCTTCTGTGTCATCCAACGTGCCAGAAACAAATGATTTGGAAATTCATCACTGGAAAATAATTTTGCATATCTGCCTCAGAAAATCCCTTTTAGTCTGCTTATAGGGATCGTATGTTCCTTAGGAACTTTGTAGTTTCTTAGTTTTTAGATCAAATTGCTCAGGCCAGTAGACAGTACCGTAGATTTTGCAAGGAAGAAACTGTTTCAGGAGAAGAAAAGCAAGAGAAAACACTGAAGAGACTTTCCATCTTCCATTGGAAATGCATTACAAAGGTTTGCAATTAAAAAAACCTCTTGCTGCTCAAGGGTATTCTTAAGCTTATGAAAGTTTAAACCTCTGTCCTCTGCGAGAGCAAATACAAAGTGATTTGGCTGCTTGCTCAGTGTGGGAAAGCTCAGAACTGCAATGAAATATCAAAAACAAAAAAAAAAAAGTCTGTGGACTACTAAATTCCTACTACTAAAGGTCCTTCTTAGACCTTTCTAATTACTTATACTTTTTATAATTCCTGCCTTTTCCTGTTTCATTACTAGAAATCATGGAAAGAGGAGATTTATACCATAGGTTTTCATTTATTCCCTAGGAAATACCTAGGCTTGTGTTGATTTTGGCTTGTGTCATCCTAATTAAAGTTATACATCATAAACAGAATTGCTGTAAAAACAAAAACAGAAGCAGGTGAATCAGGGCTCCCAGAGAATTTCCAAGAACCCTTGAGTGAAAAAGGCTTATTTTGCTGGAATGATCTGTTCAGAATTGTGTAAGGGAAACTTGCATTTTTCATTTTGTATCCTTTTTCCATAGAGCAGAGTTTTTCACATAGTGTATTAAATATTCTTATCTTTTCTACATATTAGTTGGGTGATTAGTGAAAATCATACTTAAAATTTTACTACGTTATGTATTTAAGATTTTATTTTCAGTTCTTGGTATTTTAGGCACCAGTACTTACATTATGATTCAAAACATCCTTCTAAAAATAATTAAATAACTAAGCTTCAGTCTGTATCTCTGCAAGTTCAGCAAATTATAAGTGGCAAGTGCTTTTGATTACGCCTGCCTTCTCCATGGCTGTGCCAGCCCGTCACTGTTTTCACGTTTGCAGCATCCCAGCTGCTGCATTCATCTCTTGCTCCTCTCCCCAGTACTCTTGCAGTCAATGCAGACTAGTAATTAGTCCCATGGTTTACAGAAGGGTATAAACTATTAGAACTAGAGCTTGGCACGTGTTTGGAGTGAGCAGAGATGGGAGGAGGGAAGGCTGATTATTTGGGAGGAGTCACAGAGGGGAGATTACTTCCTGGCAATTCAAAAAAAAGATATATATACACACATAAACATACATACCTAGATATATATATACACACACACACACTAATCAATCCAAAAATGGCTGGGGGGTTGGGTGGGTATTTTTTGTGAGTTGGGAGATTTAGGAAGTTCTTTGCATGCTAGATGTGAAAGAGATCAAAATGGAGCAGTTTGAAGTGGGTTTTTTTTCTGCAAGAGACTTCAGATGACTTTCCCAGATTAACTTCACTAATTCTGCAGATTTTGGCTGAAAAGTCAGTTTTTCACTGGTTATTTTCCCAAATCTATTTAAGATAAAAAGATTGAGGGTGGAGGACGATACCTGAATAGACTGTCCTCCCAAGACACCCTTACTGGAACGTGGCAGTCAGCTTCACCTGTACTTTCTGGACAAACAAAAACTGCAGGGGTTGGAGGGAAAGCTGGCAATACTTGTAAAAGATATCTCTGAGGAGTTTCCTCAGCTCTCCTACAGCTGCTCCTCCTTTGAGGGAGAACTGACCTGCCCTTTCCTCCTTCAGGAGGGGGACTCAAGAAAAGCGGGACTAATCAAAGGATAGGTTGGGGATGAGAAATGAAAAGTACCAAGCAGGGAAGATGGGGGTAAAAAGGTTGAAAATGCGGTGGTTTTCAGCCATCGTGGTGGGGTTAGTGTAGTGAGCACTGACTAGAGCCACCCCAAGAGTAGCCACTGCTTCAGAGCAGCTTGTGTGACAGGCGGTTGGGGCAGGGTGATGATGTATCTGGGCTGGGACAATGCTCCAAGAAATGAAATGCAGTTACCTAACTTGGCTGTTTTACACATCCAGCTGAATACGATGACGTGTTAGAGGGTAATGATTGAGAACTGGTTAGGTCTTTCTTGCTCTCCCTCTTTGCTCAGTCCTGCAAATTCCTTCTTATTAAACATGAATGGCTTTAAGCCTTCATTTTTGCTTCACAATGAAATAAAAATAAACCAGCCACTTCTGGAGGTGACTGTGGAACCAAAGCCAGCTGATCACAAACACAGCTGATGGATCTGGGGTTGCTCCACACCTACAGCCCACTGGTCTGCTGAGGAGTGAGGAAGGGCTGTGAAGGGTTCGGCAGGTAAAAACACCAGCGTAAATCAGCTGCAATATTTAGTGCCACTTAGACTTCTGAAAGGTACCTACCTGCCTGAAGGCATCTCATCCAAAATCTCCAGCCCCTACTTTAGGAGAGAGGAGCTTGAAACCATCCTCTGTGTATAACACAGCATTACGATATTCCCTGAGCCTTCAAGTTGCCAAAAGGAATAACTGCTGGTTGCCTCTCTAGAAGACTCTGCTGTTTCACCATATCATACAGGACTGCAAACATCTGTGAACTAATTTCCACTATCAAACGTAATCTAAGGCAGCTAAAGAATGGCTTAAGTGACAGTTCTGTTAAGGACTTGGATCATCTGTTTGCCTTTTATTTCTATTTTTTTTGTACTCATTGACCATGAGGAAAAAAGTAAAAAATGTGTATGTCAAAGAGCAGGAATTTTTCAGGCATCATAAAAATACGTTTTCACGTCTCCTATTTGGCTCTCCAAATTACAGTACATGGTATCACACTTTTCACAAGCAATATAAATCTAAGGCTTGTTGGAAAAATGAAGAAGTAGGAACAGTCCAAGCGAACAGTTTAATATTAAATAAGACTAGGGCAGCTGTGCCACTTGCATTTTCCATTGCTTTATCTTAGTCATTAAAAATCTTGGCTGTTTTATTTTGCAAAGTAGTTGTTGCCAAATTTTCTTCTTTCTTTGCTGAAGTAACACAGAATCTGGATACTTTATAGAAGACTTTAGCCTAATTTACTGCAGCGCCAGAGATCTGAGGGATGGTGAGATCAGTAGTTCTGTATTGGTAATAATATATCAGTGACAATTCTTGGAACGACATCAGAGGCTGGTTTGGATATGAAGAGACTTAGGAAAATATATAATGCTGAGCCTACTTAACTGCTAGCAGCCAGTGAGGCAGTGAAATTGGCATGAGATTTTACATAATTCTTGGGAAAAGCACCAACTAACTTGATTTATTGAACCCCATGCAATTGCAGTTTCTGGTGAGAACTCACTACTTACACTTCTGAGACAATTCTGAAAAAATTTAAACACAATAATTGCAGCAGAGATGAACTACTGTTCCGTTGAATGCCTACTTCCTGAGAAACACTGAAAAAAATAATTATTTAGTTTTATTGTAAAAAAATAAGGCTCCTGTGGGCAGCATGTGATGATTTCAATATATTTTAACTTTGAACTATTAGATTTTAGTGCTTTGAGTTCAGAAGTTCATATTAGAGCTCTGAAAATGAAAAATAAAGCCATGTTACAGGAACGCCGCCTCTCTCTTCCCGCACAAAAGGGCATCACTAATTGCTGTCTGCTTGATGGATTTGCCCAGATAACTATTGTGGGTTTAAATAAAATACTTATCTCTCGCGCTGTGCCCTTCCCTGTGGTGGGTGCGCTGTGCTCTGCCCTTAGTCTACTTGCTGAGCTATTGCAAATGATGCTGCCCAGTCTTGTGCGCCCGCTGAGGAGTGTATATGCACAGAGGGTGTATAATTTGGGTAGCATAATCTTTTTCAACTGCTTGTAGCCTCATTTCATTGTCTGTCAGAAGTGTGTATTTTACATCATTGGAGCTTTGGTAATAAACTTGCTAAATTAGTAGGAGGTAAAGTCATTGTTTAAGGGACTAGTGTGCATTTAACGATGCCTGTTCAGTACAGAGAAGTGCAGCATATCTGTCATGTTGACAGTTTGCCATCTGCAAAATTAGGACCTTGCTCCCTCTCTTCAGCGAATACTTGATGCTTGATCAATAACCACTTTGGGGACTAATTAAAGTCAGCTCCGTGATGGATACTCTCCCAGGATAGCCCATCAATTCAACAGGTTGGCAGGAATTTGAGGAGTATTGCTTGTTTCATCCGATTATTTGCAGTTTGAATAATAGGTCTGTGGCTCTATTATGTATTCACAGACCCAAAATCTGGGAATCTCAGAACGATTCATACAAATCTATTTATAAGAATTAGGCAAGGTCTGTCACTCTTTTGCAGTATTTAACAGTCTTTTAAGAACCTCTGGGAAAAACGATGGCATAACATTAAGAATAAAGAGTCATATAAGTAACTCAGAATGTAAATTATAGGCTAATTTATTGAGAAAACATGCGCTGAAGTACTTGAAAGCCAACTCCCTCGGTTATTCCGGTTTATTTTCTGTGCGTGTGTCTGTCTACTGCTGTATCAGTTCCTAAAAACATTGACAAATCATAAAAAATAGTGGAGCTGTGACCTTTTCTCCCCAAAGGCCTGCAAAATAATGATGTCACTAGCGCATGAGATAAGAAATGCCATCAGCATAGCAGACTGGACAAGAGTCAAACGTGTAGGCTAATGACTGCACTGTGCATTAATTTCTAAACCAGCACGGCTCAAGCAGGACAAGTTCTGCCTCTTGCCCAGCCCTCATTTTACATCTTTTTGTCTTCCTTAAGAGTCATCTGCAGCACAAACGTGAATTTATTGTGGGAATATGGATTTAAGTGGGCTTCCCAGCTCTTCACAGGGAAGCTTGCTGTGTCGTTCTCTCACAAAACCTGGGCGTGTGCGAGGCGGTGGGAGACGCTGCGTTTGGCGGCGCGTGCTGCGAGGCAGAGGGGACACCTTGGCGCGGCGGGTTTGGCAGCGGCGCGGGAGCCCGTGTGGTGCCCTCGTGCAGGCCGGCGTGGCTCTCCCGCTGCACGAGGACGTTCCTGCCCAGGCAGCCGCGCTCCAGGGCACTGAGAGGAAAGGGCTTCAGGAACTCCTGTGGCTGCTGCCCTGTCCCACGGAGCGGATCCTTGCTTCACCACCCCTGCTAGATGCTTTGTGGTGCGTTAGGGAAATCCAATATACAGCCTGGAGGCAGAAAAACTCCCCGCAGGCGGAAAAACAGCGTGTTAACTACCTCGCTGGGAAGACGGGCACGTTAGCCTTGTCCCACCAGCTAAGAAGTCTCAGTTCTTACAGTGGAGATGAATTTGGACTAATAAATAAACAGCAATAAATAAGAAGAAAAAAAATAAAAGTATGGGTGAGCAAAACGGCTGCAGACTTCTGTAGAAAAGCACTCACAAATCAGGAGGGCAAAAGAGAAGGACGTAGCTCTTGGTTTTAGTTTCTTTTCCCCATCAGCTTTAATAGACCCATGTCACTTGTGCCTTTTCAGATTTGTTTTGCAAATCAATTCCTTAAAGAGTCCACTAAATAATCCCTTCTACGTGGTTATTTAAGTAGGATTCTCTGGGCCCAACTCTAAAAATGCCTTTGATAACAGTGCAGGAATAGGAGGCTGAGCATGCAGTTTGGTTGAACCGGGGTAGCTCTCCAGTCTGTAGCTCCCCATGCTCTGTTCCCAGGTGAGCTTGTTTCATCTTCGTCTTCATTTTGGCCTCCTCCATTGAGACTGCCTGTTTCTTGTGGGCATAAGCAGGCCTGGGGCAGGAAGGCCTTCACTGTGGTTGGGCCTCGGAGTGCTGTGCTATAAACTAAAGCAAGAGCAACGCTAGTCCCTGCTGCCCAGATCGCAGTTTTGGCAGAGAAATCCCCTTTGGCTGCACAGCGCTTCGCGTGTGCGTCTCGTGAGCTGGCGTGCGCCATGGCAGGCAGCCGGCCTGAGGGGTCCCTCGTGGGCCAGGCCTCAGCTGTCACCACCGAGGTTTGTCCACGTCATCCGGTGGCCGTGTCCCCTCCGTGGAGGCGCCCCAGGCCATAGCTCTGCTCCACTGCAGGAGGGCAGCCCATAGACCTCCCTTGTGGCCATGGCCCTCGAGCAGGGTGCTCGTGGTTCCTGTGGCCTAGGCCCAAAAAAGCATCTGCTGGGGAGAGCCCTCTGGCACCATGTCACGAGGAGAGGAGGCCGGCTGCCCTCTTGACGAGTCCTCCCTGCTTGGCTTCTCGTTGGGATCCCAAACAGCTTCTAAAAGTTAACGCTGGGCAGGGCGGGGAGCTTCTGTGCCACCAGTGGACATGCCGCCTTGGCGGCCGCTTCCCCCCATGATGGAGGCTGGGGCTGAGGCTCGCCCTGCTTGACGAGGAAAGGGAGGCCGTGGCTGGACCAGCCCCGCTCACGTTGTCCCCACAGCCGTGTTGCTGCAGCCTGAGCTCTGCTGGCTGCAGAGGCAGCGTGTGCAGGGGCAGATAAGGGTGTTAACTTGGCACTGCACGGGAAGGGCGAAGCGTCTTGGCAATCTGTCCTCCCCCGGGCCGGTCTGCAGGGCTGGCTCTGGCCATCGGGATCCGCTGGCCACGCCATGGGAAGCCACTTCTTCCCCAACCTTGGACTGCCGGCCAGCTGGCGGGGGTGTGTTCCCAGACCAAAGCTGCTTCCTTGCCCAGGCCTCCATGTAACGGGGTCCTGATGCTCTCACCTGGTCCACGGCCAAGATGTTTGCTTGAGACTGGAGAAGTCAGAAAGATTAACCACTGCCTGGGGTTAGTATTGTTGCTCGTAGTTCAAGTTTTCATTCAAAGACAAAAATCCTGAAATTTAATGACAAAGATTTGTTCTCTCTTATCAGATCAATGAAAAAAGATCTCAAAAGATATTTCCCGATTTCGACTGAAACAGCTGCTATCTTGCGGCTAAATCACCCACCAAAATATTCCCGCAATGCAAGGACCTTCTCAGAAGAAATGATGCAGAATGCAAGCCTATTTGCTTACGTTATTACTCATCTTTCTTTATTATATATCATCTTTCTTTGTTCCTAGTGGTTGATAAAGCACTCTGGACATTCAGAGTTTTACATATGTAAATACTTGTTCCTGTAAACGGACTAGGCAACGCTGGCATCATGTAAAGGCAGTCATACAAAGTCAGCTGTGCAGATAAAGTCTATAGCCTGCAGTTAGCTATTGGCATACAATTAAATAAACTAGAAAAGAAAATGCAACCAGAAGTCTTCAGTCTGTGTTGGCAAAGAAACTTATCTATGGTCTGTGTTTATAAGCTAGTGTGTTACTCAAAAAGACCCTGTTCTTTCTGTGTCAGCATCCTTGTATCTTCATTTTCCCTCAACTCTCTTTTGACTCTGTCTTCTGCAGGTCATGAAAACTTACCATATGTATCATGCAGAGAGCATCAGTGCAGAAAGCAAGCTGAAGGAGGCAGAGAAGCAAGAAGAAAAACAGATTGGGAGGGCGGGAGACCCTGTCTTTCATATTCGACTAGAAGAACGGCACCAGAGACGGAGCTCTGTAAAGAAGATAGAAAAAATGAAGGAAAAAGTAAACTGTTTTTGTTTTGCTTTGTTCGAAGTAAATTCAACACATTTCTGAATTTCGTTAGCATGACATTAGATAGAGGAGTCCACATGGGAAATAAAATTAAAAAAAAAAATCTTTCATAGGTTACAGAAAACTTGATTTATTTTCAGTTCAGAGAGAGGAATACATGATTCCCAGTAGAATTCTTATTATGTGATTTGAAATAAAGCACTAAGTTACCTCTTTGTAGTATGTTTATTATATATATAGCAAGCTGACAGTTAAGGATCTCTCTTGATAATAGGAATATATGCTTGAATTGTTACTGGTTTTGGTACGTATCAAAAATGAAGCAGTTCAAATTCATTAATATACAATCTCTTTCCTAGCGTCAAGCAAAATACTCTGAAAACAAGCTGAAATCTATTAAGGCCCGTAATGAATACCTGCTCACTCTTGAAGCAACCAACGCTTCTGTTTTCAAGTATTATATTCATGACCTTTCGGATTTAATTGATGTAAGTAGCACGTTTGTTTTTATATTTGTTCTGCTCAGAAATATCACATATTTTTATTTTGCTTTTCATTTTCAAAAGGAATATTAGTGATATGAGTTGCCTACATCTTATCTTGCCTTATCATCTATAATGTTCTATGTTCTATAATATAACTAGGAAGTTTTCTTTTAAGCTTTATATTTCGCAAAACAAGGTGTCAATAGGATGCTGAGCCTACTTCTTTGAAGTTAGAGCATTATATTACTTCCAGAAGTGGCAAGAAAAAATATGACAGGAATGACACAAAAAATAGACGTTTCCATTGTGTACTGTAAAAGGATTTCTGCAGTATTTTTTTAACAGGATAAACTTCTTAAAAGGGCATATCTTCTTGGCATTTAACTCAAGGCATGTACTGTGTGTCTTTAAAATCATTTGGTTTTATTCATTGTCATTCAAAAATATGCTGCTGCATATTGCCTATGCTTTCTGCTGCAGCAGTGGCGCTTGTTATTTACAACAGTAAACATTCACATACAGTCATTCCTTTTGCTCTGGTGGGATGTTCATCACAAAGACAAGCTATCTAAGCTGTGGTTTGCTATGTAGCCTAAATGCAGTGTTTGACAAGAGGATCTCTCTTCTTTTGGCTGGAGAAGAAAACCTTAATTAAAGAAAATACTTGAGGGGAATGGACTAGAACAGCTGCATAAGTCTGTTTTACTGTATTTTACTAAATTATTGCGAATCAGTTTTCATTTACATTTTTTTCTTATAACTCACAATTTTTTCTTGCTTTTGTTGTGATTTTTTTTTTCTTTTTCCTTGCAATTTTTCCCTCCACAAATGTTTGCTGCCTTTTTTTCTTGTTTTATTCTCATGTTCTCATATTTTCCTGTGTTTTCAGGATTTCTTGCAGTCGCTATTTCAGCATCTCCTTTTCCTTCTCTGCATCTGTCACTGTTTTGCCTCTTCTGATTTCTGCTGGCTTATTCTACTATATATGATCCCTGTCTAATCTACATCCATACATTTGCACATGCTGTTCCACCCATTTGTCCTGCCCAAGCAACATCTACGGTGCTCCTGATAGATAATCAAGGCAGAAAACTAAGGACAAGTGGCCATAGCTGCTAGGGAACACCTGAGTGAGAAGTTGTCCCTACCCATCAGCTAATTTTCCAGGATGTTGCTGAAAGGCTGTTGGTTTTGTAGCTTTTAGAAAATCAGTGTCTGCAGTGTGTGTTTCTCCTTGCTCACAACAGCCTCAGGCTGCTTTAGACATCCCTGATGTCCACAGAGCTTGCCAGAGCAGGGAGAGCTGGCAGGAGGAACGCAGGCCCTGGAGCCTCTTGAAGAACTGTGAGGAGAAGCCAAAGCAAAGCTCTCCATGCGTGCATGTACAAGACAAAACTCAGTGGAGTTAGTGCTTGAAAAGGTATTTACACAGCCATGAAGACTAGAATCTTTAGCTGCTAATCTTTAGCTGCTATTTTTTATTAGAAGTATAAGTTCTACAAAATGCAGTGGTGCAGGAAAAGGATCACTACTTAGAGTGCTTTTTTGTAAGCAGTGGATTAACAGAGGCAATAACAAATTCTTTTGGCAAAATAGCTTTAGAAATGACTCTTCTCTGAGGAATTTAAATGGAAGATCTAGAAATCACATTTTTGTGCAAGCTGGCTGTAAATATGTGTAATCAGAATTTGCTTCAGAGCCAACTTAATCCAATTGTGGAATTGTTTAAATGAGTGTCTTTCAGGCAGTTGTATTTAATCAGAATATTCTGTGAAAGCACTGGTATCTAGACAGAGTGTTTACTACTTGACAAAGGAAACAGGTTTTGTAAATCCTAGAGCCTTGGCAAGATTTGGGGGTTATATCATTGGAATGTGAGACATGCTTCCCACTGACCATATGTTGCAACAAGCCAGACATCTCATTCTGTAAATCTGTTGATGGAATGGTACAGTCTTGAGTTTGCAGAGTGGGGGTGGTGATTTCCTTCTTTACCTTCTGCACTTTGTCCCCAGCTGCCTTCCTTTCTGTGCTTTCCTCATCTTTCTCTCATTGCTTCTCAAAGAATCTCAGAATGGTGAAGGTTGGAAGGGACCTCTAGAGCTCATGTAGTCCAATTCCCTGCTCCAGCAGGGTCACCTAGAGCATGGGGCACAGGGTGGCATCCAGGCGGGTTTGGAAGATCTCCAGAGAAGGAGACTCCACAGCCTCTCCAGGCAGCCTGTTCCAGTGCTCTGTCACCTTCACAGGAAAGAAGTTCTTCCTCACGTGGAGATGGAACTGCCTGTGTTTCAGCTTGAACCCGTTACCCCTTGTCCTGTCATTGGCCACTAAAAAGACTGAAAAGAGTCTGGCCCCATCCTCTTGACACCCTCTCTTGAGGCATTTACACACCCTGATAACATCCCCTCTCGACTCCTCCTCACAGCAGAGATGCTGCAGTCCCTAGCACTCACAACTGAGTGCTTTCCTGTGTTATTGATAAATATGCCTGGTGAAAATGCAGAAAATGTATGGAGGAGTACAGTGAGCTGTGCAATGTACTTCCCTGTGTTTGCAACAATATGGGAGATGATTGTGAGATATTTTTGTAACAAACACATGTTTATAGTTTTTTTGTTTGGCTGCACTGCAGCTGGATTTGTCAGGCTACTGTGGAAAATCCTGAATTGCAGTTTGTAGGCTGAACTTCTGAACTGTTCGGTTCATTCATTTTGTTAACAAAGCTCAGTGCTTTTCACTGAAAATGATGAGGTGTTGGTCATAATCTTAAAGCCTTTTGATAAAAGCAAGATAAAATACCTTACTCAAGCCTTAGCTGCATGTTTTAATGCAGTTGGTGAGCTGAGGTTTTGGACCAACCTTTGCCAAGTAGTAGTGGGATGAACATGGTTTGGTGTGTATAGTCTATTTCTGTCCTCTGCATATTTGTAGCAGGGGAATTTGAATTTTCTGTTGAATGGGATATTTATTCTCTGTTGAATATATAGTGGGCTCCAGTTGAAGTGAAGGGCAGCATTATTTTTTTTCTTTACTTGCATCAGCTGAAAAGTAATGAAGAATATTTTTAATTAAATTATCTTCATATTGTATGTAGAAAAATGTTTGAAAAATGTTGATTTCTAAAGAGTGGTGGAGTACACGCAGCCTGCTAATGTGTCTGTTATTAACAAGATCTGACTTTATGGCACACGTTATAATTCAGTTATTTGAAGGTTTCTGTGTAATTGAGGTTACTAGATTTGTCTGGGCAAAAGAGGGAGGCAGAGACCCTTTTTCAGACTTACCATATACTCATGATCTGAAGGTGAATGCTCAGAAGTTGTGATCAAAACAAATTTGACAGTAGTTCCGCTAGTGGAATAAATACAATATTTATGTGTTGATCTTGCTGAGAGTGGAATTTCTGACCCTCTATTTGCAGTCTATAGTAATGCTTTGTGGGGTGAGAAGCTGGAGAACATCTAGCTGCTGTGAGCTTAATTTATTCTGTAAGGTGCTTTGTTAATCTTTCATAGAAGCAAGCTTAAAACCATGCTAGAGTGTATGCAGCTCCCAATCTTTATTATGTAAGTTCTCATAAATACGACATATAGAGCCAGGTCCCTTTGATTTAAATGTTGATGTCGATGTAACAGGGATGATTAGAAAGTGACTTATTAGAGCTTAGCACTTTTTTATGAATTTCTCTTTCTGCAGACATTGCAATTTTGTTATTATTCATGAAATGAAGTGAGCAGCTTGGTTGTTTCGTTGAAGCTCTGTGCTAAGCACTGCAGCTTTTTTTTTGTTCAGGCCTAAATATACTCTGGGGCGCAATAAAGACAGTAGATGCTCTTGAGACTGTTTCAGATTTAATTCCAAATAAGAATAAAATGCAAATTACAAAATTAATTTTTCACACATATCCCAAGTCTCTCTCTCTACTTTGCCCCACCAGAAGTCATTATGAAGCTTGAAATGCAATAAAATACATAGGCTATGACTTCATTCTCTCATTTTTCATCTTGCAAGTCTTATTGCACTGCCTGACATCTCATCTCCCAGCCCATGGATAGAGAGCAGATTTCATTACGATCTAAGCTGTAGCCAGAATGTGCTGATGAATGAGCCTCACAGATGCATATTTGTTTTGGCTAGAACTGTGGTTTCTCATTTGCACCTTGCAAATCTTCTGGATGTACAAAGTTTCCCTGGAAATCATGCAGGCGTGTGTGTGCGTGTGTGTGTGCATGGGTACTTCTGGTAACCCTCTTGAGGTGCTGGAGCTTTTTACCCCGTGTTCCAGACGAGTTGGACTGC
Source organism: Eudromia elegans (assembly GCA_003342815.1). NCBI lineage: Eukaryota > Metazoa > Chordata > Aves > Tinamiformes > Tinamidae > Eudromia > Eudromia elegans. The sequence continues at coordinate 100,827 of PTEX01000012.1, forward strand.
ATGTTGTGGGCACAGCAGTTTAGGAGCCATGAATTATGGTGTTGGTCATAAAATGGACAAATGCTCTGAGGGCTGTCTCCGTTCTCTTACCATCTCCTGCTTACCTATAGCAGATCAAAACAGGGCCCTCCTTCGTGCTGAGTAGCCATGAGGTGGTAACAGAGCCATTCTCAGGTTAAGAATATTTATGCCTGCAAATTTTGGAGAAATAGAAGTCTATTCCTGCAGAAGCAAGAGTGATAATATGATTGGGAGTTCTTATCTTTTGCTGTTAAAATAGATTTTATTTCTATGTATAATCTTGAAGCAAAAATCCAAATTCAGGCATTTTGAATTCCCTTCAAAGAGCCATTGTGGTCAAGGCATTTGCTGAGGCATCTGGATTTAGTTCCTGTTTCCTTTGCAGGCTTTAAGATTGCTAAGAGATGCCTTATTCAGGCAGGATACTCTGCCTTCTCTGAAGAGCCCTTGTGCCGGGCTGAGAAGCGGTGTTGTGCCCTGCGCAGCTGCCGCCACCTGCAAACGATGCCCGTGACTCCCGTTCACGAGCAGGTGGCAGCCGCAGCGGAGGTTGCGGGTTAGCAGCCGAGTTCTCGGTAGTGTCACGGCAGAAAGGCAGCCACCTCGTATTCCCCCATGCCACAAGGCTGCCTCAGAACCTGTGTATCCATGACTGAAATGTGTCGGCTTCTGTTTGTCCTCTGGCCCAAAAGCCAGGCTCTCGATGCCTGGAGTTTTTAACACACGAGTAGTTGGCCGCTCCAAACCAAGTGTTGCCCTCTATTTCTTATTTCCTCTCAGTTTAATCTTCTGTGCGGTCCTTCCAGAGCTAATGCACATGAAGTGAAACAGCTGTCTTGATCCACTTTCTTATCATCACTTTTAGTCTGTCTTTTTCATCCAAGATAGTGAATTAAATGTGAGATTTGGTTTGACAGGGAACACGAGAAAAACACCGAGAGGTTTTTCCTTTTAGAAACATGTGCAAACAATTTTATTTTTTTTAGGCTAGAGAGCTTTGAAATATGAATGTGCTTAAGTACAGAGGTTGAGTGATTGTTTTAGTAAGTGTAACATAAATTTCCATTGTATAAATGCAAAAGAGAGAGGTTAAGCTGTGTGCATTTGATAGAACATGACATCTGTTTTTTTCCCCCTTTTTCTTCTCTGGTAGATTTTAACTGGTTCAAGAGCCGGTTTGGGGCGGATATTCCCATCAGCAGGACAGATCTGCAGTATCTTCCCAGGCTGAAAGCCGCTGCTGATCAACATCATTTTGTCGTCAGTATTGTGGATAGAACAGCCCTCTGTTGTCAGACCAAAATAGGGGCAGCTTGATCACTAGTGTTTAGTGTATTAAATGTAAGGCAAGGTGTGGGTGGTTTCTCTTCCCATAGAAACTTAGAAGAGAGATAGTTATGAGAAGGAGATACTTAGGAGAAACAGAGGGAGAACACAGGAGCTCTTCTCCTGGTAGATGTTTGGGCACTGTGACCCAGGGCTGAGTCAAGCCTAAAGGCAGCGTTGAGAAAGAAACATTTTGTGTGCAGCTGTGAGCAGAGCAGCAGGCCCGTGCTGGGTGAGAGAGGGACCGCGGTTGTCCTGCCTTCATCGCCAGGGAAGCTCCCTGAGCAGCCCCTGAGGATGCTGCTCACTGCGTAATGTGAGGGAAATTAAGAAAACAATCACTGGGTACGCTCCTGCTGTGACATTTTGAGAATATATACAGCTGTTCCGCTAAAATATTAACAGCTCGTGAATAATGCAGGCCCAGGGGTGTTTAAAATTCAAGAACATGCTTGACTTTACATTTTACCAATTAGATTTCCATTAGATTTCACATACATTTCAGTGTTATTCTCACCCCTAGAAAGAAATTATGACTTTCTGCATTTAGTAACATGATGTACATTGCTGACACTGTCAGAGTAAGGGGAGTAAGGTGTTTACATCAAATACATTGTACTATCAGGGGAAGGATGTTAAGCAGTTCTTATTAAATCAAAAAGCATCTTATATGGGTCACTAACAAGGGAGACAAAGGAGGGCTTTTGTTTTAGTTTCTGTTTTTTTTCCTTTAGGCCCTGGCAGGAGCGTTTTCAGTTTGGTGCCACCATTGACTTAGATGGTAGTAGTCTCTCAGACAGGGCTTAAATATGTGATCTGAGGCTCATCTGTGACAACAGTGCTGGAAAGGCCACTTTCTCATGTATCTCATGTAAATGTGGTAGCTGCACATCTATATCTTACATACAAAGGTACATGTGTTTCCATACTTGTACAGCTGATGTCTCTTCTAACCTTGCCCCTGGATCTTCACTTCTCTTTTTCTGTCAGTAGACTGAGGATACAAAGATACTTGAGGATACTTGATACATCTTGAGGCAATATTGCATTTTTATTTATTATTTTTTTATTATTATTTAATTATTTATTATTATTTAGTAAAATATTTTGAAGATTAAAAAATTGTGAATGGAAAATTATAATGATAACTTGTGGCTTGGAGTATTAGTATGGAGTTCCTGCCTTTTAGTTTATTTTTTCTTCTTTTGTTGTGTTATTAGTGCTGTGATCTTGGATACCACGCAAGTCTGAACAGAGCGCTGAGAACGTACCTCTCTGCAGAGTATAACCTTGAAACCTCCAGGCATGAGGGCCTTGACATCATTGAAAATGCAGTGGACAGCTTGGAACCACGAAGTGACAAACAGAGATTCATGGAAATGTTCCCCACTGCCTTTTGTCCACCAATGAAATTCGAGTTCCAGTCTCATATGGGCGATGAGGTCTGTAGTTAGTGACAAATGCAGGAAACCCCATGGTGACAGTTTCTATGTCTATGTACAAAGAAGCTTTCCTTGGCCTGAAATCAATTTATTTTCAGCAGGATATAGATGTTATCCCCTTTTACAAGGAGTTTGGTAAAAGCTGCCCAAAAGCAAATGGATCAGCAACAAGGTTTTGCAAAACTGGCAGCAGCTCTCTCTGCTGAGCTGCTTGAGAATTTCAGATGGAAACAGCCATATTTCCATCTGTTCTGTATTGCCCCATAAGGACACTGCTGGCCAAACTGTGGCCAGCCCAGTGCTGGCTAAAGTAGTGACCTGGTATCTTCACTACCTGCCTCAGCCCCAGCAGAGCTTGTGGGAGTGATTCAAGAGTAGCTGCAGGGCTGCTCCAAATTGTACTCACTGAAATGCAGCCTTCTTCCCTTCCTCCTCCCCCATCATCATCATCTTCTGCTATGCCGAGGACCTGTGTAAAACAGAATACAGAATAACCTGTATATATGTTTATTAAAGGAAACTACAGGGCTTTCGTTACAAAGCAGCCATACAACGAGGCTGTGCTCTGTAGTCACAGGATGTGGTATGTAGTTCCATATCTTGTAACACTGATGTACTTTAAATGTAAATAGACAGATCTCATTGTTTGCTTTGTTACGTTTCAATAGCTTTGCCAGGCACTCACGTAGTTTTACAGAGAGCAACCCAAAACTCTGGATTTTATTTTCTTTGCCTCTTACAGCTCTTTTCGGTTCTTTGTTAGGTTTGTCAGGTCACTGCCCAGCAGCCTGTGCAAGCAGAGCTTATGCTTAGGTATCAGCAGCTGCAGTCACGACTGGCTACACTCAAAATCGAAAACGAGGAGGTAAGATCCATGTCTGCCCCAGCTGTGCTATGGGCACCGTTTTCAGCTGTGCAGCAGACACTGCAGGGTGCTGCAGAGTTTTCTGCCTGGTCAGAAGATATAAAGGATGGTAAAATGGCTTCAATCTGTGTGAGCTATTTTAATTTTACAAATCAAATACTGGCAAATATGCTAAGTTGGAAGCATAAAAGAAAAAGCTCTTTATACACCCTTGCCTTTCCTGATAGTTGGAGACATTTCATGGGGTATAAATCAGTGCAGGATTTGGCACACAGTAAGTGCAGCTTTGTTTGCCCAAGTCATGTATAGAACAGAACCAGAACAAAACACCAACATATGTTGGTTTCACATAGCCTTTGTTCTTTCAGAAAAGATTTGAGATCTTTCATTATCAACTGATGAAAACATATGTGCATTTGCATGCTTTTATACCGCTGTCTGCTTTTTTTTTTTAACTCTGTGTTCAAACTTTTATTTATCAATTCAATTCTGGGAAAATAAACCAGTTGTGTAAATATATTTCAACTCGGAGAAAAAAAGGTTAGTCTTTTTTAGCTAACACTTGTATTCATTTAGCCCACATGTATCATATAATAAGTTGAATTTTAAAGGAAGCTCTTATATTCTAGGCAATATGTACTTTGTAAAACCAAGTAATGCTTGGTTGCATACAGTCAAGTGGTAATTCTCATTTGGATTGTTGAAATTACTGTATTTTCCTCACAGCTGCTCAGTCCAGTTTTAGGAAAGTATCGAATGGAGAAGAATTGAAACAGGGTGATTTTTTCCTTCATTCATCCATATGTCTGTCAGCAAACTGTACTGCTTGAAACCCATTTTTGCTAGCCTGGAACTTGACTGTGAAGGTTGCTGGCTATGTAGAACCTCCTGTTGCAGCCACCTTCGTGAAAGCCTTAGATCCTGCATATACCTTTTTTATGTATTCAGCTCTCTGTTAGAAGCTTAAACTTGCATCAAATATATTATGAATGTAGCAGGATAAAATTACTGCTGCCTCAGCTTGCTATATATGAGTAAATGTGTTGAATGTGGAGACTTTTTCCTGAGATGCCAGAAGAAAGAGCATTTGGCAAGTGACATAAAGTGTCACCAGGGTCTAAGTTTCTGGAATTCTTAGAAGTTGTTTGGTTGGTTCTTGCACGGTGTACATAAACCTCAACAAAAATCCTGATGTAGCCAACTACGCACAGATACTGTATGAGCATCTGTGTGAGTACTTCACTTACACAAAGCACTGAATTTCTGTAGTCTTCTTTTAAGGGAAGATAGATCCTCACCTGACTAGAAAGTCTATCCTGAACAGAAAGTCCTGAATAGAAAGTCCTTTTAGAAAGTCCGTAATTTACCTGTCCATCTGGTCACCATACAGAATTCTGTATTTCACAGAAATTATGGTGAATGCTTGCCAGGGAGCATATTTTGAAGTTTTGTGATAAAAAAAGCTGCCGAGTTACTGTCTTCTGTGCCTACTCCATCCCCAAATTGCTACTTCGAAAGGGCAAAGGAATTTGGGCCATCTTTTGTGGTAGCTGAGTCAAAATCTGTTATGCTCTCAGCTGGAGCTATTTATAAACAGTAGTAGTGAATGCCTGTCATGGGAATAACTCACCTAGTAAAATAAAGTGTTTTTTTCTTTATAAAGAACAGAAAAGCTATGCTGTTCTCTATCCTCTGCTCTGACAGCAAAGGCAGGCTGCATAGTGGGCACAAATTGCACTTTTATCCTATTTAAGGCAGTGTAAAATATTTTCCATTTAAATGAGAACCCATTCCTATGCTAAAATATAAATGTTATTTCCTTTTTTTTTTGATGTACCCTTTTAGATTAGAATTTTTCTCGTTTTAATCATGAATGCCTAGCTCAAAATGCTAATGTCCATTAGACATGTACACGCATCTTTTTAGAACTGCCTAAATTCTGAAAATAGCTCAAGGAGATGGAAGGTGACAAAAACAAAAGGAAGGAGAAAGAGATTTTGACATTTGAGCACAAGGGCATGGGGGAGAGACACTGACAGGCATGAGAAGGAGGCTTTACTATGCTGGGGACGTGTGTAAAAGTGCCCGTAATTCTGAGTCTCTCTACTAGAGACCCTTCCAGCAGAGCTTGGAGGTAAATCATGTCCTCATGGATCTTGACAGTTACTTTTACTGCACTGTGTAGACGCTGCCTCCATGCCCTGGTTTCCACTGTGAGTGTCCACGCTCCACAAGTCCACCCACAAGGGGTGTAAACTGCTCTTTCTCCAGCCTGCTCTTCCAGCTGCACTTCTGCTGTCTAAACACCACTGCACAGATGGGTTTTTCTCATGGAAGAACCTACAGCCTCCTCAGATGTACCTCTGTTCAGCCACACTCTCATCTGGAGGTTTGACCATTCAGAGCAACGTGTCTGTATCGCTCATCATCCCAAGTCACAGGGACCATAATCAAATCATGCCACATTTCTCTTTCATTCTAATTTCAAGAAACAAGTGCGGGAGACTGCCATACAGACAACACAAGAGTACATCCATGTTTGTGGGCTGCACCACAGCAAAGCAGAGAACTAAACATAGTATCTGCTCATGTTGTTCTTCATATATATATATATATAGAGAGAGAGAGAACTTATATATGTATATATATATCTGTTCTAGTGGACCCCATTTTTCAAATTAACACATCGCAGTAGGAGAGTGTGCCAGAGGATTGATTTGAGTAGCAAACTTCTGTTTTAAGCTGTTTTATTATCTGTTTATCTTGCCATTTGGTAAGCTGTGCTTTTTGACACCAGGTTAAAAAAACCACGGAGGCTACCTTGCAAACAATACAAGACATGGTTACCATTGAGGACTATGATGTGTCGGAATGCTTCCAGCACAGTCGCTCGACAGAGTCTGTGAAGTCAACAGTCTCGGAGACGTACCTGAGTAAGCCCAGCATTGCAAAAAGAAGAGCTAACCAGCAGGAAACGGAGCAATTCTATTTCATGGTATGTTGGTTGCTTCCTCGTCCATGTGACGCCAAACACCTGAAGTGAATGTTATGCAGAAGTTCCTGGAATTTAGGAAATGTACATAATGATAGCTTGGTCTTCATCTCTACAGAAATTCAGAGAATATCTGGAAGGCAGTAATCTCATCACAAAGCTTCAGGCAAAGCATGACTTGCTGCAGAGGACACTTGGAGAAGGTAAATATCTCAAAATAAATTGAAAAGTGATTTGAGGCCATAAAGTGAATATTTCAAAGGTTTGAAGGAGATAATTAAAGCTTACTTGTCCAGTAAACAGAGGCCTGTTTTCTTTTTACCAGTCATAGTTTTGGTGCAGTGATAGGGCTATGTGCTACAAGGTGGCTTTATTTCCTCCACAGATATTCACTGTGCAAACATTTATGTTTGTTAAATGTTATGTCAGTTCAACTGACTTTATCTGGAAATGGAGCTACTGAGTGAGAAAGCTCAGTTCTGAAATGAGGGCTGACATAGTCTGTATAGGTTGATTTCAGAGCTGTGCCAAATGCTTTGCTCTCCACAGCAATTCGTGTTGTCTCTGGGTCTTTTCTTAAGAGATGAAGAAAGTGATTATTTTAACATGGCAAATTAGCCAGGACCAGTCTCTTATACTCTACTTGCTAGTGCAAATTCCCTGATGTGCAGATTTGATCCTTCTTGAAGCCTGTCTCTTCAATGACTCCTTTTTGACAGGTAGCAAGTGAAAACCTAAACATTTTTTTATCTTATCCATTGTCCTGGTTGCTCTCCACGATTTTTAATAATGCATTTTTAAATATAAGTTGACTTAGGAGATGTTCATGATCAAAAGAACTAAAGCTGAATTACGACAGTAATGAATCAGCCCCTATATACAGTTCCAGACGATCTTTTACTAGTCTTCTCAACAGGCACTTCCTCATGGACCCAGAGGAAAAGCAGATTCATACTTGCCTAGAGGACTAGCCACACAGTGTGACATGATCTTGAGAGGAAGTGAATTACACAACAGAGTAAAAAATCCCCTCCTGAAGATTAAGGACTGTATGTAATTCAAAGTTCAGATTAAAGAGAGCAGACTTGTTCTCTGAAGAGCAATAGGATATGGCAATTTATTTTCTTCTTACTGCCAAAAACCTGTTGTTAATCAAATCTTTTCTTACTTCCAATACAAAAGAAGCAGCTCTACATTCAGCTGGGGAGGTGCCTAAACAACCATTAACATTTCTGTGACTGTGATCCAAAGCCCTAGCCCAGACAGTGACTGCAGTTGGGGGATGAGAAATAAGTAGAGTTTTACTGCAGGGCTGGACTCTAGAAGTTCATAACTGCTTTTAAGCAACTGCATTATCTCCTTTTTGGTTGAAGTTTTCATATAATAGGCTCCTGTTCTAAATGGGTGTGTTGAGCAGTTTAGTCCAGCAAAACAACATGCACTTATGTCAGTCAAAACTGAGGAAATTTTTCCTCCAAATATTTACAGGAAATATATTTGGAAAAAAAAAGTAAATGTCTGTTATTTGGAAGCCCAGTAAAATACATTTTCATGGAGTGAAGGGAAAAAGAAAAAAGCAACAGAATCCTTTGCCTAATGCATGTGAGAAAGAAACAAAGGGAGAAGTGTATCAAAGGAAAATCAAAGAAAAACTTCCCAGCAGGATGACCAAAGTGATAAATTGCTGCCAGAGGCTGGTTATTCTGCCATGCTTGGGCAGGTTTGGACCCTTCTGCTTGAAGAGCTCCCTTCGATGCCAACCCGTTGATCTTTTTCGCCCTTTGTTCCTCCACATGGTTGTTGTGCCATCACACTGTGGCACATAGAATAGTGCCCCAAATGTATGCATACACTTTCAGAGTGGTGATTTGAAGCAAAAGGCATCATTCTTGCAGGTTAAAAATTCCAAATACCCCATTTTATTGAGAAGTGTGCCTTGCATTACAATGTACATGCCTCAGAAGGAAGACCTGAATTCTGTGCATGCCTTGAATGGAGATGGCTGAACAAGTACTTTCATGGTGGAATTAAGAACATTATTGCTATAGCTGGTATAGAAATGAATTTATAGGAAATTACCTTAACTCCTGCTCACTCAAACTGCCTTTTGTGGAGCCTTTTATGTCAGCAAGACAACAATGCATCAAATAACCCAGGGTGGTGTATTAAATAACATGGGAGAGAATGGAGAGAAGAGAAAGGGAAGGAAGGGCTTGCTGAACTGTGAGGTTTTTCTTTGGCACCCTTCCTTGCTTTTATCTCATCATCTCTCTCCTCTTGCTGTGCAGACCCTTGACAGGATGATGTAAGCTCAAGCTGTGGGGCGCGAGGTTAAGGGTTACACAGTCATTCTTCATGACTTAAATATGAGCGAGGCCCTCACTGGGCCCGCCTCTCCAGCAGTGGGACTAACGGCAGAAAGCGGCTTGTGCCGTCGTTGGGGATCCACAAGAAATGAGCAAGGTGGACTGAGCTGGCCCCTTGCTCAGAAGTTCTCAGTTTAGGTTCTCAGAAGCATCAGGGAACGGATAAGAGAGTGTGGACAGAGTCATCTTCCAGAAGACAGCGTTAGCAAGCAGTGAACAGGATGCTTGTGAAGTATGTTGGATACTTGGCAGTCAGGATGGCTCTCAAAAAAATTCTGTGGATGCCATTTGAGTGTATCTCAAACAAGTCTGGTGTAAGGATGCACGTGGCATAAATCCAGATTTCAGTGTGATGTCCAAAATATGGGTGACGTTTGAATCCTGTTTCACTTGATCTGCTATCTACTGCAGTCCACTTGTATTTATGGACAGAGCAGATAGATTAAGTGCTGTATGCTGTATATGCATCTGCAGCTTTGGAAAACTAAATGAGAAATACTCAAATAATAGTGATGCTCAACACAGGAAACACACTGATTGCCTTATTAATTCAAACCCCAAACTCTTCTGTTAAATGAGATAAGAGGAAAGGTAAGAAATCTAAGAGGAAGTTGTAAAATAAATTGTTAGTTTTCCAGGTAAGTTTTGCCCTGCTCTCCCTGTAGTTAAACCCTGAACCTGGAATTCTTGACATCTTACCTATGTTTTCCCAGCATTCATTATTGAGATTCTTAATCTCAGTAAATTTCCTTTTTTTTTTTTTTTTTCTTTTTGAGTTGGGAGAAGGAAGTTGCTGACTTAGCCTCTCCAGGTCATAGATTTTGCATACTCTTCTTCTGTTCCCTCTTTTCAGTGCTCTAAAATAAATGTCAGCAGTCTTAGTAATGCCCGATTTTCTTCCCATACCTTGTTCTTTGTGTCACCGTTTGTGGCTCCACACCGTTCTGGTACTGCAAGATATATTTTCACATGCAGGTATTCAGTACAGTGCAGTATTATTGGATATTGCCACATAACGATGTTATATTTTGCATACCACTTGGATTGTCACTCTTGCAGACTTGCAGTCTGATGTGCCTTTTTTTGCCTCAACTTTGAAATACAGTGGTCTACTCAGACCTGTTCCAAGCGATGCTCAGAGTGATTTTCTGAGTCAGAATTGTTATCAGTAGTTCTGTTAGCTGCATAAGTGTTTATTTCTTCCCCTGTATTTATTATTTGAACTTGCCAATATTGAATTTGATTTGCTGTTTTTTGTCTTGTTTCCTAATTTGATTAAATTCCTGTGAAGTGTTTACAATTTTGTCAGGACTTGATACAAATACATTTTAGTCATCTGCTCAGTTTTCTACCTCCCTTGCTGCTGTGATCTCTCCAAAACATTAATAAATGCTTTATATAGAAGGACATAATAGGGACACTTGAGTGAATGTCTGTTATCTCTGACATGATGAAAACTGATGGATTAATTCCACTTAGCTTCTCTTTCGTCTTGTTTGTGATCAATGATAATATTCTGCCACTCAATCCATGCCTGTTAAGTTACTTTAGTAGCTCCATGTGAAGAAACTTGTCAGAAGCCTTTGAAAATCTCCGTAAATTGATTTCCCTTTATCCACTGTTTTACCGACAAGTTCAAAGAATTCTAACAAGTTAATAGAGCATGATTCACCCTTGGGAATACTGGACTGGTTCTGGTTGGAACTTACCATATCATGACCTTCCTGCTGTTTCATTATTTTGCTTTTGATTATTGTGTGTTTCCATAGTGCACATGCCTGACTCACTGGTTTGCAAAGGTTACCAGGAACCTTTTTGGAGGACAGTGTTTGCTTCTCTATAACTTTCTGCAGCCCTCACTCTTCTTAAGTTTGCATTGTGTTGCTTCCAAATGATAGCATTGTAATTTTTTTCATGTGATATGCAACCACAAGAGAGGAGGGAGCCTTTCATTAGCAAGTCATTGGTGCCCAGAGCCCTCTGTTGGTGCCCAGAGCTCTAAACCGGCACTAAATGGGTTTAGGTACAAGAGGAGATGCAGTCTTGTCCTGGCACATCTCTATATCCGTACTGACTTGGCCATTAGAGTTCATGAGCATAAGCGATGGCAGCTCTTTGGAGCTGTGCTTCAGACTGTTCACCGGATCAAGTGGCTCTTCAGCTTATGGGCAGGCTGCTGAGAAATTGCTTTGTTCACAGGGTGTGTTTTAAATGTGACCCTAGAGAGGGTAGGTAATTGCGCGGCCCTGTTCGTTATATAATTGTTTCTTTTTACTAGTACCTGAAGGCTGGGATTAAATGTAAATTGCTAAGCATAATTTACATATTAAAAAAGTATTTAATTCCAAATTCTACACATGATTGTTTCCTATTCATTGAACTCTTTTAGGTCACAGAGCTGAATACATGACAACAAGGTAAGGCCTTTTTATTTGACTTGCTTTAGAGAGCTATGCATGTAATAAAATTTGAAAAACTGAAATTTTTAGAACAAGTTCTTATGGATATATATCTTTGATAAGTTAACACTGAAGAACCTGCCTTCAGCAATGTCAATGTATTTGGTATTTTACCAGGTCTGTATATTGACAGAATAGCAGGGAGGGAGTGTTGTTTTGCACTGCTTAGTGCAGTACATTTTACATACTTGTGAGTTTCTTTAGTGCAATACCCGTGGGCTTGCACCCACCCATCAGTGCAGATGAGCTCAGCACTATCGGCAGTATCGGAGTGTGGGGCAACAGCCCGCTCTCAGGTTTGCAGCTGCCACTTGTGGGTGCCCCAGCTGCAGGGAGCACCGCTCCATCCTACAGGCAGCAAGAGCATCCAGCCCCACTGCCTTGGGCTCATTCTGCCTTTCCTTTCACATCCCACCCATTGCAGGTCAATGCCTTCCCTTTCTCCTTTGGACTTTCCCCGCCCCATCCATCAGCTCTGAGTTAAAAGAAAAATAAATATGTTGCCTTCACAACCGAGAAGTTTGTATCCAGCTCTTGCTCTGCGTTCTAGATTACTTGGCTTCATACTGTCGTTTCTGCTGGGTCCTCATATCCCGGGAACATCCCTACAAAGATTTCAGAGCTCCCTTCCTTCCATAGACCCATAGTCCATTTTAACTCTGTCCACTGGACTTTGTCACCCTCTTTCCTTACACAGTTCCAACTGAAAAGTGGTGACAAATCAGAGCGTTCGTCCATATTGCTGACATAATTAATGTGCCTGTAAACTTAACTCTGCCCCTACATGCTACCAGGTACCTATGGAGGTCATCAAGCCAATGCGTAATACCCCACAGCAGGTGACACATCAGGTTCACAGCATCCTAAATTCCCTGTTCTGCAAGTGATTGGAGGAAAATGGGGTACTCAAGCAGGGTTTTACTCAAGCGAAGTGAGGGAACAGCTTGAAGCCATCTTAACGTCTGTCTTCTCACAGCTGGGCACTGAAGTTCTGGAAGGAAGCCGGGAAGGAGCAGGCCCAGCCTCTCTTCCCCGGCACCGCTTCCCTGCTCCTGCTGGGGTCTGTCCCTTGCCCCTGGGTTCCCATTGCCGAGACACGCACATGGAAATGTTCTTCAAAGCCAAAGCTAGGATACAGTAGGGCAGAGGTTTTCTTTAAAGCTGTAGGTGCTATAGGGACAGGCCAGATTCCCACCGCTAATATGTTTTCAAAGTATTGTTCCTTACCTCATCCTCCAAAAACATTGGATTTTTTGTTGATTCCTGGAAGAGCCATAGAAACATTGGACTGCTGATGGAATCAGAGGAAACTGTTGGCATGCAGAATACCACACTATTCACAAGATAAATCACAACTTACAGGAGAATATTTGTTGTCTGTAATCACTTTCAGTCATAGTTATCACATGTGTAACCTGATATAACATCCAAGGTAAACATTTTGCAGACCCAAGTTCTTCATGTGTTTTTTTCTTTTTGGGGGCTGTGCTGCATTTGCTTGTTTGTTTTACATGGATGACTTTCTAAAACTTCTTTTAGCTAATTTGCAAAGTGTTTATTTTTTTGTGTGGCGATGTTAATGATTGGATGCGGAAGGCTCGAGCCCTTCAACCTGACTGGCTCTAGCTGAGAGTGCAGCCAGTTTGTTCTGAAGTGCCGCAGGTTCTGCTGAGCACCTTTGCATTGCACGGGAGCCGCTCCAGCAGGAAGCAGCCCCCTGCTTAGTGAAAGAGGTGCTCATCAGGTCCCGTGGTCCACCGCGGCCAGCAGTGGGGTCCTCAGGGCTGCGGCGTGTTTCGTGCATGACAGCAACAGCAAGAGGCTGTTCCAGTTGTGCAGCGCTTGGAAAAAATGCATATGATAAAACAATGTACATGGGATTGATCAGGAATGTCATAGTTACCCATAAGGAGCATACCTTTAATGGAAGAGTTCTCTAATCACTGTTGCACTTGAATCTGATGGATTGTCTTTGCTTGTGAACTACTGTGATTATTTCTCCCTTTACAATGTTCTGTTGTTTTGCCATGAGCTTGCAGACATTTCGTTTTATTGTGTGACTTAATTCTGCCTTTCTCAGTAATGATGTTCCCTTCCCTTAGGCCTCCAAATCTTCCCCCTAAGCCCCAGAAACACAGGAAGCCCAGACCCCGATCACAGTATAGTGCTAAGTTGTTTAATGGTGATTTGGAAACATTCATTAAGGTACTGGCACCAGCCACCCGGGTGGCTGATCTCAACACTTCTCACGATAATGGTCAAGACCTCATGCGAGCTGAGGCAGATCATTATGTTTCAGTCTGTCCTGGGCCTCTTTTCTCACCCAGTTGGTCAATATAATACTTCCTGAAGTCAGAAGGAAAGCCAAGGTTTTGTTTCTCACTGCGATTTTGTTAATCACACAGAGATAGTTCTGGCAACCTGGATTTAGGGACCGCAGCCTCATTTAGAATATAGGAAATAGTGGTGTATCCCACAGCTCAGGACAACTTCCTGCTTGCCATTTGACTACGTTCAGTATTCAAAGTCTGTGAAGAAGCAGGCTTGAGATCCAGCTCTAGATTTCCTATGACTTTAGGAATTTATTATATTGTGTGAAATTGTGATCATCACTATTCTGGTTCCTGTATCTTTTCTGTATTTACTATCTTCTTCTTTTTCCTACTTTTATTTCTAATAATGCTTCTAGCCGGGGCCGAAGGAACTCTCACACAAGACACCAGGTATAGTTTGGTGAAAAGGGAACCATCCTCTGGCTCAACGTCAGTTCTTTCACTGAGCTGAAAGGAGAAGTTTGCATTAAGGAAGGAGTCCATGAATGGAATGCAGCAGACAAAACTGAACCAGAGCGTCACTATGGAGTGACTGAAGTCTTAAATGATGGGTATATCCTAACAAGCACCTGCTCACCACAGTCAATTAATGTTCCTGTGATCAGAATACTATGTTAAAGGAGAAAAAAATCTTCAAAAAGTGCATAACAATACATTTACAAATTAAGTGACTGAAATCCTAACTGTAAGCTGTGTGAGCTGGGTGTGCATGTTACATGGTTTGTTTTTCTCTTGCTGTGAAGCGTTGCTGGCAGCAAGTGTTTTGCAGAGCCAAGTTCTGTCTTCCGTGGCACCACACCAGTTTAGCTGTCTTTGAACGGCGCTTACAGGCGGCCTCAGTAAAACTCCATGAAAAACGATTGTTGTTATGCAGGTGCTGCAAACCATGGTGCGAGAGATGAGTATCACAAGCAATTTCCTGCTAAAAGATGAAAGTAAGCAAAGAAACAGAAACCCGCACCACAAAAATCCCATTATTAGGAAAGCACAAATGGTGTGGGAAGAAATGCTGCCTCAGCTTGTTCTCTCTCCCTGAAAGGAGCTCTCCCTGGCAGTAGAGGTGTGAGTTTACTTGCGAGTGCAGAGACTTCTGCCTAGTTCAAACTCCAGAACCCTCCCTGGCCAAGGAGCCTGTCATTCCTCATAGGGCTGAGTCGCTCCGACAGGCATGAAAGGCTGACAGCTAGTGAAATCCAGCACGGCACCACATGGCTTTGCATTACATTTTTGCATCAAAATGCTCATTAGTGAATGAGTGATCATTCACTAATTACATCAGATTAAATTTACAACGGCAGCAGGGTCCATGTTCTTGACATCTCACCAGCACAGATTGTTGCTTCAGATTATGTCCCTGTCGTTAGATCCTAACCCAGAGCTGGTGGTTTAGATTATTGAAGAGAGTTCGTTAACTATGAATTAGTTGCATAGCTTTGAACAGGTGAGACAGCAATTTTCTGTTGGGCAATTTCTTACTGCAAACTGTCTTTTCAGAGGTTTTACTCCCTTTGCATGAATCAGTGACTAACAGGAGATGTGAGTGCATGCTGTGCATGTGTTCTAATATTTTGGGGGGGAGGCTGGATGTCAAAGGGTTCGGGGTATGTGAAGATGACAATAATCCAGGTTTAGAAGTTGACCTATTCCTTTATTTTATTTTATTTTATTTTATTTTATTTTATTTTATTTTATTTTATTTTATTTTATTTTATTTTATTTTATTTTATTTTATTTTATTTTATATTTATGATTTTATTCGACTGAAACTGAATCAAGACACAACCCAAATGGAAATTTTTGGTCCAGATGCTATTGACTCTGGCTAGGTGTTTTTTGTTGGGTTTAAACTTAAAACAATCGACCCCCAATTTAAGTAGACTAGTTACCAATCCAGTCTTTTGTAAGCCCCACTAAAGCCACATGGAGTACACAGTAAATGAGGGGTTAAGTTGTCTCAGGAAGTGGATGATTTTAGTGATTCTGTGTGTTATTTTTTCAAATGTATAAAAAATAGTTGGCTTCCCTGCCTGGACTTAATTAATAATCCTCCCATTAGTGTAAATCGGCGTGAAAATGAAGGACTAGTATATAAGTGAAAAAGCATGTTTTGAGTTACAAGGTACTTTTAAAATTCATATTTTTGTAGTATAGACTGGTTTTATATTAAACTTAGAGAGGACTTAGTTCTCTCAGTGCTTACATATTGGAAATTCATTTTGGAAAGAAAAATTATAGCTTTCAAGCCAAGAATTTTCAAGGTGCCTATTATTATTATGAAAAAGTATTTTTTCCAGCATAAGCACTAACTTTGCTAAATAATTTTTAATCATATGGTTTTTGTCTTTAATAAATATTTGATGACTGAGAGTCATTAATGTGCATTGGATAAAACACTATTTCTTAAAGTGCCTCCAAAAAAAACCCACACCTCCAAAGGACTGTGATAGTTCTTTTGGAAAAGAAAGTGGTTTAAAAAAAAAAGGGCTAATCATTCACTGAAAATCAGTGTATGGTCAATTCATCCCCCTGACCCTGCAAGCGTTTCTTATATTAAAACACCTCTTTTTAGCAGTGTCACCCTTTTTTGTCAGCAGTTTTCCCCTCTCCTCCCACTATCTTCATGGATTAGGCCTTTAGCATGTAAGACTTTCCCCACCAGGAGAAGAAAGGTAAGGTAGATGAATGTGGAATGATCATCTTCATGGTGCCATTAACATTAAATTTCAAAAGAAAAAGTTCACCGCTTTAACACATTTTGCTTCCAGAGTCTAAACTGAATGCATGAGCTCAGATGTCACATACAGTGTTAGGCAGATACGATAGTAGAGTCAGAGCATGGAGGCTGCAGATTTCCTGATTCGGTGTTTTTCAATAAGAACGTTAATCCTTTCTTTTCTCCTCTTCCTTCTCTCCCTCCCTAATGGGAAGAGAATTCAGTTAGAAATGATTTTGTGGTGTTGTGGGTTTTATTTTTGTCAGCACTGTATGTCCATCTGGATTGATAAGAAAACTAATTTTCACGTTCACTCTAGGGTAGGGAGTTTCCTCTTTCAGGTTTGCAGTACACATTTCTGCTTCTGTCTTTGCAGGATTCAGGACAAGTCATTCCTCTCATTGTGGAAAGCTGTATCAGATTTATCAATTTATATGGTGAGCTCTAAAACACTTTATGACATTTCTTTAATCCCCTGGCTATTTCGTGGGCCTTTTTCGTGGGCCTACAGCTTTCTCAAACCTAAAAATAGATTCGTTTCTCACCACTTTCCCCCATCTTTGCTTCAGGTCTTCAGCATCAAGGAATTTTTAGAGTGTCTGGTTCCCAGGTGGAAGTCAATGATATTAAAAATTCATTTGAGAGAGGTAATTGCATTTTCATATATTCAAGCACCTTAATATCTGACACTTAAAAAATCTGTTAAATTCTAATTGCTTTCCTGGCTTTCTAGGTGAATTGCCATGTACTTTGTGTATTGCTTCTAAAACTTTGCATCATCGTATTCCTAATAGAGTCTGATGACGACCTGTAAATGCTTTTCCCCTGTAGAGTCTCAGGAGCTTGAGGTTGTGTTCTACCCTTTGTGTAGCCAAGGCGTACGACTCTTGAATTAACTGCAGACTTTCTTATTTTGTTCATGGTAAACTGCAAGGAATGTTTTTGTCTATATTGTACTTTGAGGATCTTCAGAAAGGAAAGATTATCTTTTTTAATGAGATTCAAGAGACTACTTAATGCAATTTGAGACTGCCGTTATTTGATCTTGTGGAATGTGAGCGCTCGGCTTTCGAGTCCCTCCGCCAAAGCCACATCCGATCAGTGCACTCGCAGGTTGTGAAAGAGCCATTTCCATGGTCAACCACTGGTTTCATTCCTGAAGGAAGCTTCAACACCAGAGGAGGAATCAAGGGAAAGATGCCAGGAAGTGAAAAGAGCTTTTTAAGCATGACGAGCTGGCAATGCCGAGCCTAGGATTGCTCTGCTAGCGCAGCCACAGTCCAAGAATCCTCTAATTGTGTTTGAACAATACCCATTACATTGTTTTTCAGTTATATATCCTCTTGCTTGGATTTTAGAACCTATATTTTAATTTCCAGATCTTTTGCAGATTATCTGCTAATAGGAAAACCCTTGGAGCAATAAGTCTCGTGACTGATAGCATGAAAAAATACACACAGTATTTTTTGTCCTGGTATTAGTTATGTATCTTGTTAAACCTGATATAGTCCTTGACAAATATATGAGGCAGCTTTTTTTACATGCTAAATGAAGCCACAGTCTCCTTTTAATTTTAAATCTGCTCTGTGGTTAACTGCTTCTACTAGGTAGCATTATTCTGGAATATGTCTACATTTCAAAATGCTTCAAAATAAAGATCAAGTCTCTAAAACGCACATAGTCCAGTCATGGCTTTTAGGGTTTCAGTTTCCCTACATTGTACCGCAAAACTGTTGAATGTATTTCTGAATGTTACGGGGGTTTTTTAGAATGAATGTAGAAAGATTTGCAGTTTGGAGAGTTATTTTATTCCATTTGCTTTATGTAAGGTCCCAAATAACCCGAGAAGGCCTCTTCAATTAAGAACAGTTGCTCTTTATTTTAGTAACAAAAAATCATGACATATCCAGAAATGCACTGTTGGAACTTCAGGGCCTAGGAGATCAATAGGTTATGTAATTTGAAGAAACCTTTTTTCACACTGCTATTTCCGTTTAGTCACAGGCCGAGATTTCTAAATCAATGTTTATTATCTTACTTGAATGCTTGCATTGCCACCTCCCACACAGTACAACCAAAAATCCCACAGTGTCATTCCCGTATACAAATGTTGCATGCAAGCATTCCCCTGCATGTATGTTTTACTTGGTTTATTTACTTTTTTAGGTGAAAATCCTTTGGCAGATGACCAAAGTAACCATGACATTAACTCAGTTGCTGGAGTACTGAAGCTCTATTTCCGAGGGCTGGAAAATCCTGTCTTTCCTAAGGAAAGATTTAATGATCTTATTTCTTGTATCAGTAAGTAGAAATCCTTATTTCTTTCTCCTTAGAACTGTGTTTTCATATATACAGTAGCAGCCTGCAAAAAGAGCTAAATTCACCGATTCTTGTTAGACAATTTGTTTGCCATCTGCAATAGTCTGGGTGGGTTGTTAGTCATACTTGCAGCTGTGGTCAATGCCTCTCTCCGGCAGGATTAATGTACAGTGCAAGTCTTTGTTGAGCACAGCGGGAAGAAAATCTCCCAGTATATGAGAGATAGTCAAATTTACACGCAGTGTTGTTTTTCTCGGCCCGCTGGGGCAGACGGACGGGGATGGAGTCATGACCGTGCAAACAGAGTGTGTGACTTTGCACAAAGGTTTTCATACCCTGCGGTATGCAGTCGGTGCTGGTG
Organism: Eudromia elegans; assembly: GCA_003342815.1. Taxonomy (NCBI): domain Eukaryota; kingdom Metazoa; phylum Chordata; class Aves; order Tinamiformes; family Tinamidae; genus Eudromia; species Eudromia elegans. The sequence goes on from PTEX01000012.1 coordinate 120,024, forward strand.
AATAAGTGAATAGCTGTTGGACACTGTGTGGTGCTGGACTGTAGCCCAAACCCCCCAGGTCTGGTCCAGCTGCTGGAGCTGCTGGGCGCAGGCCCTGCGGGCTGGAGGATGCTCTGCATTCCAGCCTCGAGCAGGATGCTCCGCAGGACCGATGTGAGTCAGTCTGCTGCCTGCAGCTGGGCACGGCGGCTGTAGGGATTGCGGATACTCCCGGCGGATGGCGGAGTCGCCCAGGAATGCACGAATCCCCTCGCAGGGCCCAGGTGCCTGCAGATGCCTGTGGAGGGGTGAGGCCGAGCCAGCAATCAATAGGTTCACTGTTCCTTGCGGGTCTGTGAGTAGCAGGCAGAGCTGCTGGCTTTGTGGAAGGATTTCCTCCTCAGAGCCCCTTCCTTGGGAATCACTGGCTTCAGCCAAAAGCAGAGAGGCCGTTGCGCCCGTCCCGAGGCCCTGGGGACGGGAAGGAGGGTGGGCTGTCTGCAGAGAGTTGGCCCGGCCCAGGAGGGCAGGGCTGCATGGGGCGCCTGGAGCCTGGCGCATGCCCTCTCCTCCCCATGCAGGGAGCCGGGGCTGCGGCGGTCGGGCACGGAGGCTGCGGAGCTGTGCGGCGCTGCACCCGCTCTGCGTGTACCATTTGGGCTTGGTCAGGACACACCTTGGCCCTCTTCTGCAGCTGTCCCTGCTGACAGGCCCAGGGGTACTGGAGGGAGCTCCAGACTGCAGGCTAGTGGCCTGGTCCCGCACAAGAGATGATCCCGCACAAGGGATGATGCCCTGAAGGGACACTGTGTCTTCAGGAAGTGTAGTATTGGTCCTGAAGCATTCTCCCTCAGCTGCCTGCTGGGCCACAGCCCAGCCAATGTCTGAGAGTCGACTAAAAATGAAAGCTGAAGAGGGATCAGTCTAGCTGAGCTTGATTTTTTGCATGATAGGAATGCTAGGACTTGACCTGATCATTCCTGCATGGCTTTGCAGGAGTTATCTTGTGAATGAATTAAAGTATATCCAGTGGAAAAAAACCCCACTGATTTAATGACTTCAGTTGACAGGTAATCTACCACATCCTTGGAAAAGCTGTTAAAATGATTAATCACTTTAATCATTACATGTGTGTGCCAGGTTTCCTTTTCAAAATTTCTGCTGTCACATTCTGCTCTTTGGACCTCTTTGTGGGATTATTATTTTGACTAACCATTAAGAAGAACAGGACTGGTAGTCTTATATGTGGAAGTAGTATTGCCCCCTACTTGCAGATTCCTCCACTTGTGCTGGACGGCTTTAAATAGAATTGGGAAATACCAAGGGTGAGTATTCAGCTTACAGACACTGCACATGTGAGGGCTTGGGAGATGGAAAAATATCTGCCCAGACAACCTCTTAAAGAAGAGGAACCTGCCTGACTTCAACATGTCTCCATTGACCACGGATGCTTTTTAAGAGAGACTGAGATGTTTGGAGCAGAGGCAGAGGTTCAGCAGACTGAGCATTTGTGCACAGGGGATTAGCCAGCTTCTCCGAGGGGTCCGGCCCAGTTACCCAAAATGGTCATTTGTTATAGAGAACTTCTAACAAAACTGACAATGAATACCAGATCTCTAACACTGGGTTGTGGTTTCCTTAGAAGAGGTCCAAGTTTTGCAAGTCAGGATAGGCTATAGAGAGGCTTCTTTCATAAGGGGAATTGACAACCTCTTTTTATAACAGCATCATGCAGTAGAACTGAAATCAGTCACAAACAGTCGTGAGCAAAGTCACTGCTTTCCCAGATACATTTTAGAACGGCACAGTTATTGGAAAAGGACTTATTGCCATCTGATCCTGTTTTTAAACTGATTTTTTTGAGACTGTTGTTTGCTTTGGTTTCCCCAACACTGTCTATAGAGCCACTCTGTAAAGTCCTGTGAATACTTCCTTCAGTGGATGGAGAAGTTTGGCTTTTATCAGCACAAAAAGGGTTTTCTTGGAGGCATACTGGCATGCCTTCATTTTCTGTAGTCACAGGAGGAGTTTTGAGCGTGGTGCAACAAGAGAAAGAAGCAGCTCTTGCAGCCGTGTCTGCAGCCTGCCCCCGAATCACAGCTGGCCGGCGTGGGCCGCGAGCCTGCAGCCTCGGAGTACCCGAGGGGAGCCCGTGGCTCGCTGCTTTTGCAGCTGTGTGCCCGCCCTGAGCACTTCACCAAACTGTCCACTGCTTCCAGGGAATATGATGCTTTTTTTTAAAGGGGAAAAACAGCAAGCATTTGAGAATACAGTACCTGGCACAGTTCAATCTAAATGGAACTGTCTGGTCTTGAAGACAGGGCCCCATTGCCATCTTTTGACCGTATCACTCTGTGCGTCCTGCAAAGAGGAACACAGTCTAGGCAAGACTTTTGTCCCAGTTCAGATTTTGAGCCTGTGAGAGCTGCATTAGTCTCTTTTCCTGTGCTCATATGACCCTGGCACACTAAATAGTTCCTTCATATGGTCCTTCATATTAATGGGAGCAGGGACAGGCTACATTTCTTCTGTGGTGACAGAAGTCACTGTAAATTCTTTACGTCACCGCTGAGTATGCAAAGACCAGAAAGCTTTAATGGTTTTAATTAGGCGGGTGTGAATACTCAGATTCTTGTTGCATTAGTTTTCTGATAAAACAGTAAGCAAAGGAATAAACCTTTTCAGCTTGTGGGACCGAAATTGCCAGTGCATTTTTGTTAGCGTTGGCAGAAATTGTTATAAAAGGGGGGAACAGAAAAAACAAATTCCTAAAGTTAGTATTCATGTAAAATTATAAAAGGGCAGAATGTCATACATTTTATATGTGAATGTAATGGTGCTAGTGAAAAAAAAACCCTTGGAACAGAAGTACTTAGCTATGGATGTCAAGCATAATTGAGGCTACTGCTGTAAAATGAACCTTTCCTCAGTGGCTGCATTGAGGAATTCCGTTGCATTTATGCATATATTTTCAAATGAAATAGGGCATTGTGATTTAATGCTCTCTCCTTTGCAAATACATTGGAAACAGTGCAAAATGCCTGTGACTTTCAGGGTATTTTATATTAGACTCATGAGAACATTGTTATTCTGTTTGAGTTTATAAAATATTTTAGATAAAATTGGAATCAAATTATGGTCGCTCGTTATTCTGTTGGAGTTTTTAAAATATTTTAGATAAAATTGGAATCAGATTATGATGGCTCCAGAGGAGACCTGCGAGGTAGGACAGCATGTGAGAACTCCTCCTCTTTAGGGGTTTCTCTGCATCACACAGCCACAGTTCTGTATTCTCAGCAAAAAGGGTGGCTCTTGTTGCTGACAGCAGCACACGATAGTCCAGAGGGTAAAATAAGGGGGAGGGAGGAGAGTTGTGCTGTGCTTCTTTTCTGCCCTTTAGCTGTAACAGGTTGCCTCAAACAGAAGCAAGGTGTTTGGGGCAGGAGTTACGTATGTAGGCTGAGGGTCCTGAAGCTGTGTCCTCAAGGCTGCCCCTGTTTCATCCTCCCTGCATGCGCACTCCCCGCTCAGCGTGGGTTCTTATAAATCTGAATTACAGTTGACTTTTACATACACAGCTGTGCGATGCAGCAGCAGACACACCTAAGCTGTCCAGACAATTTAGTTACTGCTTAGGTCATTATAATTCTTCTTGCTGTCATATATTAACACAACAGAATGGATAAAACCTTGTCTATTTTCCCTTCTAATTTTCATCATTTTGGTCCTTTGCACCTGGTAGCTTGCATTTCCCTAAAGATATAAATACCTTATGTCGAGAAATTATCTTGTTGCATTTCCAGACTGTTGCCCATTATTAGAAAGTTTAAAAAACCAAAAACTGTGGTATGAATTGTTAACTCTTCCTAAAGACGTTTCAGCAAAACAATAACAGCTGTTTCCTTTCTCCGGATAATAGTGGAGATGGTTGTCTTTGACCCTCTGTAATGCTGTCTTAAACAGATCTCACAGAGCCATAAGTGGCATTGCTGAGTTGAAATGTATATATATACACATTTGATTTGGAGAGATTTACCTAAAAGTAGAGAGAGGCGCAAACCTTTAAGTTCACCCTTATATATATTTATTTGTTCTTCTCTTTGTGCTGCCCTTGCCTGTGAATTGTGCTTAGCTAGCACAGCACAGCACTGGCTGTTGCTTTAGCTCTGTTAATTCAGTGCTGACACCAGGTTTCTCCTGCTATACGGGCTGATAATAACATCTTGCCCATGCAAAATGTTTTCCTTTTGTTGCTCCTTTTGAGATCGACCAATTAAAGATGTTAACAGGATGGTAAAAGAGATGTGATCCAGGGTTTGCGTGTTTGATTTCTGACCTCTGACTGCTTCTCTCCTCACGGGATACCCACCTCTCTCCACCAGCACAGGCAAGGCTATATGTAGGGCCAAGATGGTGAACAGGAAGGTGCAGTTAAAAATGCTTTTATATCATTTTAACCAACCTTTAATAACAAAGGCATGGATCTGTTCAGTTGGCCCAAAACATTTGGGAATCACCGGCAATTGCTCTCTTGCAAATGTCTTTTGTTCTCAGTCACCAAAGCTTTGAGTTTATGTATTTGAATATTTATTGCCTGTTAGATGCTCTACTACTTCAGGACTATTACTTAATTAAACATCAATTTGCCTTATGTTTTCTTAATATACTTCAGCATGAATATATCCCTGTCTTCATTTATAATTTAATCCTGTTTTGTTTATGTTTGGGGTTTTCTGGTAGTAATTGTGCTTCCTCCCTTCTCTGACTAGCTTTACTCTTCTGAGGCAGATTGTTCATCTTTGCACTTCAGAGTCTGTTTCACAAAATCGACTCAACAGGTGATTAAGATGTGCCCTTCCTCAAGGAAGAGCAAAGTGCACGTTCACTGCCAGTGTGCCTCTCTGCAGTGGGCAAAGGCCTCTGAAACAAGTTCCAGTGCTTATCTTGCTGGGAAGATGAAACTCACATCTTTTATGTAAGGCTTGAGTAGCCAGGATTTACACCTCTCTCCCTGGTCCTAATGGCTGGCCATGGAACAGGTAGCTCATAAGAAATTCTTTGCTTATGCAGCAATATGAGTCTCAGATGGATTTATTTGTCCATTTCAAGCACAAAGACAATTGGAGAGAAGGCCATGGGAGACCATTAAATAAAAAATTTCCAAGAGCAAGGTGAGGTTGCACTACAACAGATTGTCTTGGGGAGGCTTTGAAGGATTTATAGACAGACTGCACAGACATCTCTCAGAGGTGACAGAGGTGAAGAGGCAGGTGAAAAAGGTGGACTGATAAATCTGGAGAGCCCCACCAAACCTCTGCTTTTTCATATTTCAGAGTTTCATATTTCTCCATTTGCCATGTTTACTTGGTGGTAGTGTTGATTTGTGGTTGGTATCTCTGTGTCCTTGACATGGGATCTCCCTTCCCCGCCTCCCTCCACAATCAGAGAATCTGCATCAGTTCTGAGTGTGCTTGGCTTTACTGCAAGCTTCTCTAATTGCTTGTGCCTGAGGATGGGAGCCTCGTTTATCATCAGAGTAATGAACAAGGGCTCACATTCCCTCTTCTCCTCTTCTGTTTGGCAGCTAATTGCATTATTTAGGCAAGTCATAGCTATCAGTACTTCAGATTTCATAGCTGAAAAATGGGAAATACCTCAGTGAGCACTGAGATAGGACTACTTACAGTTCTTAAAAATCAGAGAAATAAAAAGAGGGTCTCCACCGGAAGTGCTGTGAGAGGGAAGGTGCAGCAAACCTTCGTGTACCAGTACTGGTACTGTCGGTGGTTCCCCCCAGCAAGCAGTTTGTGGCCTGTAGGACCCTTCCCTCCTGAGGCTTTCCTTAGGAAAGGCCATGGGGACCCAGTGATGCGTTTGGTTCCCTCTGTGTGGGAAGCAGCAGAGCCGCACATTCTTCCTGCCTGGATGTGGAAACGTTTCCCGGCATTCATTCCTCCTTTCCTACATTTCCACAAACACACAGGCACTGCGCACACACAAGCAGCTGCTAAATTTGGCTGCTTGTTTAAAAGCAGCAGGCAAATACAAAATGCTATTTACCTATCTCCCTCAAAACAGACCAGTGCTGAGAAAGGGAAACAAGCAGTTTGAAATAGTATGGAAAGCACCCAAATTCAGCACTTGGCAGTGCTTTGGATTTTCAATAAAGAAGCTTTCATGGAAACTGGGACTGGGTTACCAGGAAGGTGTTAGAAATGCACACACCTCGTTCTAGTACGTGTAGCTTGCAACAGCTTCGCTATGGGCACGACTTACTTGTGCTTGTACCAGCACAACTGCCTTGACTCAAGGCCTTACAGCCGGGCTGTGTCCCTGGTTCTGTCCTGTCCAGGCTTCCTCCTGGGACTCGTTTCGGGCTCATAGAGCGCCCTGGGTATGGCCCAGGAGCGTGATGGCTGCCCGGGGCAGAGGCGTGCCAGGCACCGTGAGAGCCGTGTGGTGGCTGCCTCAGGGCTCGGGGCGGTGGCCTGTGCTGGCTTGTTAGTTCAGACCGAGCTCTTGCACCCGGGTAGTCAGCACGCGGCCGGAAGGAGCTGCTGGAGCCACCTGGGGCTTGAACCGGTCCGGTTCTTGGTTCAGCTCTGGTTTGAGTTTGGCTAGGGCGAATCCGGCCCTGGTTTAGGCCAGCAAAGGTTTCTTGAAGTGCCTGGCAGAGGCAGGGCTGCAGCACAGCCTATTGGTCAGGAAAGGCTTTAATGCATCGGACAGATGCTGGTGCCGTGTCACAGCTTCTCTCCAGCTTCCCAATCCAGTGCACAGCACTGGAAAGCCAGAGGGGAGTTCCCAGCCCGGCACACCCCTACCACAGGCTGCTGTTCTCAACCAGTGCCCAGAAATACTTCCGTCAGGCCCATGCCACTCAGCAGGAACATTAAAGTAAGCTTCGAGTCCCGTACTCCGCCTGCAGAAGCGCAGTGCCAGAGTCTTGCTTCATTTGTGCTCTTTGGTTATGAATTATGCAACCTGGCAGCCCTCTTTTCCCACGTAAGCCTTGACACAGGGCTCACCAATGCCACTATTCCAACATCCAGCCCCTCCCCGGGTAGAATAGGTTTTTTCTCTTCCTGCAAGGGTTTCATGTTGCTGCTCCTGCAATAACTGTCTCAGTGCTGAGGTGCTCTGCGTATGCTCAGTTCCTGGTACCAGAGTACTCGTTACTGGACACCGGTTGTTCTTCTGAGAACAACACACATTTTGCATCTACCAGTAAGTGCTGATTTGTAGGAAACAGGCATAGAAAAAAAGCACAAATAAACACAAGGAGCTGTGTTTACAGTTAACACGTTTTTATGTGAGCAATTATAAATGTCACATTTTTAGTACAAATGGATTATTGACTATTGGCATCAGCTCTTGTTTCTCACTTCCAAATTTTTGAACATCTTACTGAAGTCTGCTAAGTCTACTAAGATTTTCCCTGCATAGTGTTAACTACAGCATTATTTCTTGTTGACATAAGAAGCATTGCTGACATTATAGATTGTTTCTAGCAGGGTTAAATTGCGTAGAAAACACCTTGATTAGAAACTTCAGAGACCAGTTGTTCTGAAAGATAATTTCTCTTCTTTCCCCATCCTTACCTGCACTTGTAGCACATAATGCTTCTGACCAACACACAAAAATTAATTCATCGTTCTTATTATACTGTAGGAAGTGACTTTTTTTTTTGGCTGACTTTGTTTTGCTCACTTTGAAAGAATTCTGGTGGACTGGTTCACCAAAATTCAGAGAAGGTAGATGTGACCTTTGAATTTGTTGTTGCATGTTGAAAAACATAAAGCTTTTTGGCTGCTTTGCTATTTTTGGACTTACAAATGGAGAATTGATAAAAAATACTAATTAGCGAAGCTTAGTGACTGGAATGTTATTCTCAATATCCACATCAAAATAAAGAGAATGAATCTCTGTCTGAAATTGAAGACAAACTTCTTTGGCTGGTTGCTTCAGATTAGTTTTGTGCTGATACTGGGGTTTTATGAGCTGTGCAGCAGGTGACATAGAATTTGACTTCAGCAGATTTGCAAGGTGTATTTAAATGCATTGCTTTTAAAGTAATATGATTTTAATGAGAAGGAGAGGACGTTTAGGGCTTCTTTTTTTTCAATAGCCCCAAATGAGAAGGTATTGGCTAGGGACATGTGATACTGAAGAGTCAAATGCCAATTGAGTGATCTCACTGAATGCTGTGTAGGACTATAATAGGAAAGACAATTTAAAGTATCTTCTTATGCTTTACAGGAATAGACAATCTCTGTGAGAGGGCTCTTCACATCCGCAAACTCCTTCTTACTTTGCCCAGGTCGGTCCTTATAGTGATGAGATACCTCTTTGCCTTCCTCAACCAGTAAGTGCTTTAGAATTCCTCAAGATACGGTATCTTTTATGTACCTCTCTTTGCGGGTATCCCAGTTTGTTGTGTTCACTCATACTCAGTGGAGAATTTATACTGAAGCTCCATTTAACACAAGAGATAATATTTTAATTGGCAAAGATAGTAGAAGTAAAACAGTTTTCATGCAAATTAGAATTCCATTTGTCCAGAACTGAGCAAAGTTCTAGTAAGACAGATATTGTCTGAAATGGGGAGTGCAAGTAAAGTACAGTAAGAAAAATAACATACACAAACTGTAGCTACATTAAAAATAATCTATATAATTTAAAAGTAGATTTTTTTTCCACATCCCAAGCTGCTTTTAATCTCTTGATGGGAAAAATACACAACACACACACAAGCAATGCAAGTACCACAAGCCACTTACTTGATGCTAGGTTCAACCAGAGAGAGACTCCATGTTTCTGCTTGTATTTTCTAATAATGGGACTACAAGAAGGGAGAATGTATGTATGTGTGTTTTGATATAAACTAGTTGGATTTTCACATTACAAAAGAAAGGCAACTTCTGAAGAATGGATATGCAAGCAGGTAGACTTCCTGTCTCCTGCTTAAACTTCCAAAGTTATATTGAGTTGCTCAAGGATATCTCGGGACAGGCTTTCTCCAGGCACAGAAAATCCACAGCCTCTCTGCACAGCCTGTCCCAAGGTGAAGATTTTTTTCACTGCTGCCAGTAGGAATCTCCCTTGCTGCAACTTGTATCTGTTGCTTCTCATCCTTTTGCCGAGCACCTCCAAGAAGAGTCTTGCTCTATGTGGTCTATACCTCCCCTTTAGGTAGTTGAAGATTGCAGCTAAATTCCCTCTTCCTCTTATGTACTCATTGTGCACCAGCCCCCTAACCATTTCTGTGATCTTTCTCTGAAATCTACACATTTTATTAATTTTTCTTGTATTGGAGGCCCGGAACTGGACACGGCATCACAAGTATATCTACAAGAGTGCCAAGTGGAGGGGAATAATCCCTTCTCTTGCGCAGTTGGGCTGTGCTCTTCCTAACACAGCCAGGATTGCAATTAGGCTTCATGGCTGCTGGGGAGAATGTACTGAATCAGGTCCAGCAGGACCCCACTGCTTTCCCTTGGTTGCTGCTACCCAGCCAATCAGTTCTGGACAGTAGTAATGTGTGCAATTAATCTGTCCCTCGCGCAGAACTTTGCCTTTATCGTTAATGAACTTGATGAAGTTGCCATTAGCCCATTGCTCTGTCCTGTTAAGGTAACTATATGTGCTGACCGTGTCCTTCAGCCTGTCTGTTGCTTCCTGCAGCGTGGTGCCATCTGCAAGTGCCTGCCAGCCCGCTGACCAGGCTGCTCATGAACATGTGGAACAGTGTCAGCCCCAGCCATGGCCCCGTGGAGCGGTGCCCGTTGCCACCAGCAGCACTGCCCATGTTTCATGATGACAGTTACCACTGTCTGTCTTCTTTGTTGCACTACCTTGTGCGTATATAGAGGATGGAACAGAAACACCTTTATCTGTAAGAATAAGATGTCTCCAATTAGCACACAGGCTGGGATAACAGTACATGGCATAGGAAAAGGCAGAGCGAGGATTGATTTGGCAGGCAGGTTATAAGGGAGTCATTCAGAAAGCTTGCTGCTTCAGCTTGTCTTGCTTGTGTGTGGCAAACTCTCCAAAATTCCCTTTCTGAAGGGAAGATACTGCTGTTTTTAAACACAAGCAGATATACTGATTTAAACACAAGCAGATATACTGATGCATTTACTGATTCAGCGTGCAGAAAAGTACTGAGGTAAAGGGTGTCCAAGGGACTTGGGTTGTGTTTGACTGGCCCTGCACAGAAGCAATCAAAAGCCAGGGTCTCTTGTGAGAAATTTGAACTAGGGGAATAAAGAGCAACCTTCCATTCAAAATCCAAGTTGATAACTGATAATACTGAATTTTCTGAAGGAAAAAAATAGCATGCAGAAGTTGTTTAATAAAAATAAGTCTTTTGTTCGGATGATTCCAAGATGAACCTCCCATGGGATTTTCTGGGCAGAAGAAAAGGTGTTCAAGGATTTTAGGTTGCTTCGTGAAAACAGAAACTAGGAGTCACAAGAGCCTTTGTAAGAACCAGGAACTGAGTTACCTCCAGAGGACAATTCAGTCTGCCTGAGTTTTATAGCCAGTGGATGGGAAAGATGCATCAGGGTCTAATGAGAAATGGTAAGTATGCAAACCCATTTAGGATCCAGTCCACTTGGGCCTCTGAGGATAAACCCTGATGAGATAAAGCAGTAGCAGCTGATGCATTTTACATTAGCCCATTAGCTCAGTGTACGCTAAACATAGCAGTGCAGAAGCACGTATGCACACACATGTACATACCAGAAGCTCACTTTGTAATTTATACTGGCTATTGAAGAACTCCCTTTTTCTTTTTTTTTTTTTTTTTTTTTTTTAATGTTGTGTTGGAGTAAGTGTCAAGGAGAACAGGAAATCTCATTGTCTCATTGTGAGGAAGTGAAAATTTCTCAACTTTTTAGAATAAGCTTGATTGCAGTGGATAAGTCATTTTTTCCTGATTTTTCTGTTCTAACAGCCTTTCGCAGTACAGTGATGAAAACATGATGGATCCGTACAATCTGGCCATTTGTTTTGGGCCAACACTGATGCCTGTTCCAGACATACAAGACCAGGTGTCTTGTCAGGCACATGTAAATGAAATAATAAAAACTATCATCATCCATCATGAAGCAATTTTTCCAGATGCTAAAGAACTTGATGGCCCAGTGTATGAAAAATGTATGGCTGGAGATGACTACTGGTAAGTCCAAGTATTATTCTTCTATCTCCTTAACTAAACCTTCAGATTTTCCAGTTCTAAACCTTCAGATTTTCCAGTTGACTCTTGTGGTCTATAATGTCTTTCTCAAAGGTTCACAAGGGGAGTGTTAACTGTAAGACAAGTGAAGAAAAGGTGGTTACAGTGATCACAGGATGTTGTTACCTGCAAGGTTTTGTGGAAGGAGCTGCCCTTGTGTTCAAGCAGAGGCAGACAGGCTGCCAGGGGCGCAGAGTGCACAGCCAGACAGGCAACTCGTGGAGGTGAACTGCCTTAACCAGTTCCAGCTTCTGATGCAGGGCTCTGCCCCTTGCTCCTTTCCACTTTTAGCCGCTTGCACACACTTTTTGTAAAGGAAAGGTTCAAAAAGTTGTGATGTGGATGAAGCTGCTGTCTGAAGGACAAGTCTGTTGACTTGGTCAGTAATTATATATTCATAGCAGGGCATGAGAATTACTTTTCAAATAACTTCATGACATTATAATGATCATTTTAAATAATGGCACGGAGGGGTGACATCCTAGATATTTGTATAAAAAAGCCATTTGCCCTTGGTGGGCTGGGAAGGACAGCGACTAGGGTTTAATGCCCTCTCTGAAGCACCCATTTTGTGCTGTGGCTTCTCTTTCTGCTCAACCTTTTGTTTCTCTTCAGTGACAGCCCGTACAGCGAACATGGTACATTAGAGGAAGTGGACCAGGATGCTAGTACAGAGCCCCATACCAGTGAAGACGGTATGTCTGCTGCTTTGTCGTGCCTTTTTATTCCTATTGTGATAGGAATGGGTTTTCCAGGTGTTTCATGCAGGAGATCTGCTTCCTTTCTTCATTGTGTTTCTTGAAAGAAGAGGACTTTAGTCACGGTGTTCTGTAGCAAAGCCACCTTTCTTAATCCTGTTTGTGTGCTTTTTCACTCTGGTCTGTCTGTGTTTGGCCAGCTGTTTCCTTATCTTCTTCTGGCTTGACCAGTCACAGGAAGGGCAGGAGAGAGACTGTTTCAGTCAGCATATGCTATTTTCTGATATAGTGTTTCATTTTTGTTGACCTTTTCTCTGTTTTGTGAAAACGCTAAACTTATCAAAAGTGTGGATATTTTAACTAAGAGGTAATTGCCACTCATACAATTTTGAAAGCTATGCCTTCCTAAGGATTTATAACTGTTGAAAACCTTGGGCATAACCCATCAGTAAGACTTCTGAAGAAAGGCCCTTCACTCTAAACATTAACTTCTTTCACTCTGACAATTCAGGATACAGTGGGTAACCATGAAGAAGGTGGTGCATCTCTATTAGGTTAATTCTTTTTAGCCAGGTCTCCTAAATAAATAAGATTTACTTGAACTTTGGCTTGGACAGTTGGGTCACCCCCCAAATATCTCACCTGGGAACTTCTGAACTCATTGGCCATCTTCAGTCAAATGAACAGATGTAAAGAGATGAGAGATGCTGTGAGAGCTCACTGCCTACCTGGCCAGCCACAACCCAAACCGCAGTGCCCAGCACATGTGCACTGAGAAGCAGCAGGAGCAAAGGCTGCCTCTTGTCCCCTTTGGAGGATGTGTAGGAGGAAGAGGAGGAGACCGAAAGGGAGAGAGGGGAGGAAGAGAGCTACAGCAGCAGAGGAGCAAAATACTCTAAAAAAATGTGAAAGGATGTCAAAAGCAACAGGACCTGGGATGCTTGCCACAGGGAAGGGGAAAGGGAAGGTGTATCTGTAGGAAGGCTGGCTGTGCTGTGCACACAGAACAATGTAAACAGTTGTTCCAGCGTCATATATCTGCCTGCTTTGTCACATAGAGAAGCCAGCAGTGACGGGTCACCCGTCCCTGCCTGCCTGCTGCAGCAAGGAGGGCAGGCAGAGCCTGTTAATGCAGCCGTTTGGGAGGGGGAGATATTTGTGTGGGCAGCCGTGCCCAGGCTTGTGACCAAAGTCAGGATGTGAGAGTAGTTTATCTTACCCCTAGGGTGTCCCCCCACACCTCAACTCAGCATAGGGAAGTCGGCTTGTGAGGGGGCCCCCAGGGAGCTCTGGTAAAAAGGCTGAATTACTCAGAGCATGTGGGGTTCTTTCATTCACCAGATTGTGAAGTGGTTTAATTGTAATTGCCCAATCACACCTTTTTAATGAATTTGGTTCTGAAAGGAAGCAGGCATTTGTGTTTACAGTGAAATAGTTGTTAGGACAGAAATATTTGTGATTTAGGGAGATACTGTTGCAGAGATGAAGCCTGGAAAACACAAACCAGTGTTCCCTTTCACTTCCCAGCCTGCATTTTTTTTTTCCATTGATAAAGACTTTCCATTATAATAGCATGTTTTCCTAATGTACGTTACAGACATTTGCATTAAATGAAATGCATTCACCATCTCTTTGTATGTATATTCATGTGGCTGTCCCTTGGACAATTCCTTCCATAAAATATTCATGATTCATCTCATGAAATGAGATGAGGTGATAATTTTACAGCTTGAATATTGAATCTCATGAGAGCCACTGACTGACCTGGGCAGACAAAGAGAAAGCTTCTGCTAAAGGGCTTAGAGTATTTTGGTGTTTTAATATGACTGATTCATTGATTATAGGATCGATGCATCAGTGCCAGTCATAAGTGAGGAGAGGGAAGGGGAGGCCCAGCAGTGTCGTTCTGAGCCGGGTGGTATAGATCGATAGATGGTGATGGGACTTAGGTATTTCCCTCTGTTAGAGGATAGATGAAGCAGATTCTATAAATGCAAATATTTTAATGTAGAAAAATCTGATTCATTTTATGCTACAATGTCCTAGACATGCCCAAGACTAGATTGGAAACCCCACTGCTAAATTAGTGAAACATAATCCAGACCCTGAGTTCGAAAGCTCAAGGATTTATTCCTCTGCTTTACTTTTTGTGGTTATAAAGGTTATCTGCTACATAAAGGTAAACTGCAAGTGAGTCACTCTGTGCCTGCTAGAATAAACTCACCTGTAGTGTGTGGCTGAGCAGCACTAGGTATGTTTAGTTACAAATCACAAACCAAACAGATTTTTTTCAATTAAAAAAAGAACAGAGTACGTCAGCAGAAGTAAAACCTGGAAGCTTGTGGAAGAGAAAATTGGGACTTACAATTGAGCATATAAATAGAACTGTCAAATTTTAAACCTGTTAAACTCCTTGCTTATTTTTCCTTAAGGCTATTCTCAGGTTTGTATATTTCTCTTGATCACTGGAAGGGCTGGAAGGAAAAGAGGGAAGGAGAAAGAGGCATGTTTCACTGTATTGTCTTCAGTCTTTTTTAAATGTACAGAGTGTATCTCTATTAAGGAGAGCATATCATTTTTTTTTCCTAAATTAAATTTGATTTGTGAGGTTTAGACCATTTGTACTCAAACTGAGGTACAAATAAATTCATATCTAATTTTGCTGCAGAAAACCCTTACCTGATAGTGCTCCTTATGTAAGGATTCAAAGGGTGTTAGATATTATTTATATCTTGCTCAAGCAGTTTTTAGAATATTTACTTTAAGTTACTGGAGGTTTTTTATGCTTATTGGAGGCATATGAAAAAGGGTTTGTTTCCAAAGGAAGTAAGAGAGAATTTCCTGAGGAAGTTAAACAGATGGGTTATTTCTGCTGGAAAAACATACATACTATGAGTATCATACAGTTCATAGATATCTCAAAAACACGGGGTAGAAAATGAGACAGTAGTTCTGCTGAAAGCAAAAAGCACAGGGCCATGTAAGATTTTAAGTTGCTGTTGTGTCCCCAGCATGTGCTACTTTGACTGCTTTTTAGTAGTTCTTGCTGGGATCGACAGTTTGTTCCCCAGTGAAGGTTCTGCTGTCTTGAGGATGAGAGCTCGAAATTGCCAAGCCGAAGTTCTTGGGCGGAGAGCAGAAGAGGCTAAATGCATCCGGAGCCAGCGCATTCCCAGGGAGTTCAGGACGTTATAGTGTTTTCCAGGCAGGCAGGGCTCATGCCGGGTCTCTGAGGCAGTAGCGAGCAAGGGCAACTGCTGCCAGCTCATTCAAGTGCAGGGGGTGGTTTCCTCTCCTCCCTTAGCTCCTTGTGCCCCAGGGTGCAGCCAGCACCCGTGGTCTCAAAGCCACCACCTTGGCAGGGAGGCTGGTGCCACGTGCAGCCCTCTGGCCCCAAGCGTGAAAGCGACACCTCCTTCTTTGGGCACTGAGCTGGTGGCTCTGGGCAGATCTGCTTGCCATCGAACCTTGGTTTTCAGTGCACCGTAACGTGCCTCCCAAAATAGCAATGATATTAACAGTATTGGGAGTCATAACTAAAAAAAAGTGCAAGCAGAGTCCCTGAAGCTTTTCCCACAGTTCTTCAGTTTGTCCTAGTTTTTTGCTTGGACATCCCTGCCTGAATCACCAGGGATGAGAGCTGGTGAGATCATATATGTTATCAAGTACTTCTTGACATTGTAGTCAAGTGCCCCCAGATATGGGCAGAGAAATGCAATTATGTTTTTTTCCAAGCTGTCAATTTTACTGCTAGACATTACAGTTCAGTTTCATGTGGTATCTGAGACTGAGCTACCAAATTTCACCTTTCATCACCTTTGCTTCTGTGAAAAATGCTTGTCTGTCATTCAGTAACCTTGATATTGAATGGCTTAGCTTTTCAAAGTGCCTTTGTTATGAGGAGTAACTGTCATACTGTTTTGGCTTTGACTTGTAGCAAGGTGAATTGGTATTTAAGAAATAAAATCAGAAGAATTTAATAGAATACTGTGTGTAAGAGGAAAGTGTTGTCCATGTAAAAGCAGCACCCAAGCAAGCAAAAGGCCCCTTTACAAATAATAAAATCCTTCTGAATTTACATTTGAACTTCCGCTAAGGAAACTGTAGATGTACTGAGCCTTGCTCCTTGAGGAAGTAGGGTTTATTCCCCAGGAAATCCAACAAATATCTCAGAAGCCACATCCGTTATCGGTACATTACCAGCTCATAGAGCTGTTTCCAGTGGGCAGCTTCCTTCAGACATGGGTGAACACGAAGAGCAGGCTCTTATCTCGTACTGCGCTTACATTAGTGTAATCCCACCAAGGGAGATGGAACGATTCCTAGTTTTGTTCATTAAATTGCAAACAGAAAGTGGTTTAGACCTGCGTGCACGTGTGTGATACTATATTGTCTGTTAAAAACAACGTGGAAACAGGAAATTCCATAGCTTATCAGGGTAGAGTTTATCAGTCAGTCCAGCGTCCATAAACACTATCAGTTAGCTTCAGAGAAGGTCAAAGAAAAACACGTGCAGGCACTTAGGCCTATTTGCCTACTTGTTGTAAAGGGGGTTTTGTCATTTGTTTGCTTGCATTTTTAATTCTTACGTTTGTGGGTGACTTTCGCTGTGAAACCTGGGAGCTCGTGCCTCCACTCCTTCATAAGCCCTAGCTTACATCTAATGCAAGTAACTGTAATGCAAGTGTCTAGTCCTCCTTTGAATTCTGCCTGAGATCAGCAGTGCTTTCTAATAATGAATTCCACAAGCTACATGTGTGCTGTTTGCAAAAGCAGCATTTCCTTTTGTCAGCTTATATTATTGCCATTTGATTTAATATCATTTTCTTACAGTGTGATGCATGGTAAAGAGGCGTGTGTAATCTACTCTTTCTTCAGATGGCATCTCTGTCCATGCCTCTGCTCACTTTGTCAGATCTATGCCTTCTGTCAGAAATGTGTTTTCGATGCATTCTCCAGAAATGAAAACATGATGATCCTGTATTACATGTACCAGCATTAAAATTTTCCAAATTTTCCCAAAATACGACTGTATTCCACCTCTGGAGACCTTCTGGTTTTGTAACACCTGGCTTGCCAAAATGGACTGCAGTTTGTGACCGGCGGTTCTTAACCCGGCTGCACAGCAGCAAAACACAGCACAACCTTCTGCAGACTGGGCAAGTCTTTAGAAAGCAGCTGCAAGCTCTGCCCTCACTGAAGGTGCCATCACTCTGTTTTCCTGCTGCAGGATGAAGTTAATTTTAAAAAGGCATTCCTGCGCAAAATGTTGTCAGAAAGGGACAGTGGTTTTTATTATAAGTCTGGGTCTTTGGGGAGTTACAGCCTCAGCGATTTTAATTTGCACCAGGCAGGAAGTTGCTATGCTAGTCATTAGCCCAGATGTTAATTTCCATCTAAATATTGCTCTAATTATGTAAAGAAATTTGTCATTTTAGGGGCTCTGCTTTGAGTTATCCAGATGAACAAAGTGTGTGATTTTTAAACCAGTGTTTGCAGGTTTTTCTTTATATTTTGAGACTGTTATGACAAATTTTAATCTGTTTGAGCTCAGGTGCATTTGATTTTGTGCAGAAAGAGATAGATGTTGTTAAAATCACAGCTGTGTCACTGATGTTGAGGGGATATTCTGGCAGCTCTGATGCTACCTGCAAGTAGATGTTCAGCAGGGACCTTTCTCTGACATTGATTCACAGGCTGGCATCCTTTACCAGTGTAAGCCTGAATTTACAGTAATACTCAGAGAAGAAAATGTGGGTTTAGTTTCATGCTTGAAAGACAGGCCTTAAAAATAATAATAATAATTTTTATTATTTCTTGGTGGAAATGCTTTTCCACACTGTGTGGAGACAGGCTGAGTCTGTTGTAAGCAGTGTTTGACTTCAAAAAACACTGCGCTCCCCAGAAGAGGCCAGAGGAACGTGGGCTGTTGGAACAGCCAGAAGTGCCTTAAGCAATTTCAGGCCACACAGGGACTTCCCTTGCGTAGGAGTCATCTTTAGGCGGTCTGGTCTGTTTGCCTTACCCAAGAGAGCGTCAGGAGAAGCTTACACATATTCAAGTACTGGGCTCAGCATTGTTTAAAATAAGAGGTTTTCCCTGGGTCTGCGTAGTCATCAGATAAAAGACAGAAATTCCCTAGTTTTAGGATGTAAGAGCCCAGTTAGGTAGCACATCCCTGTGGTGCCTCCTGGCACTGCAGTAGATGAAGGCGCTGCTGCTCTTTACCTCTGCCATGTCACAGGTTGCTTCCTCAGGCTGCTGCCTATCCACCTGAAGTGCCCATTGGGCTGCCAGAGGCCTCCCTTTCCTCGCCGCCATCCCCTTCCCCGGGGTGAGAGAGCCGGTGCGGCAGGAGGCGACGGGCCCCCTCCTGCCACCAGCTCTTGTAGCCACCATCCTGGTTCTCTGAAGCTTCCAGAGCAACCCCCCTGTTTCCACGGCGGGCACAGACTGATCATATTTCTCCATACAGGACATATTAGAACCACTGCCTGAAGTCTGCTGTAGCTCAGCTGATCTCTGTCACTTCTGCACCTTAATGAGTGCTGAATGAAAGCGACATAGGAGCTATATGAAACCAGAATGAGCAGATAAGCCTATCTGGAATCTGATACCCGTTCTTTTTCCCTCCCGCTTCCCAGAGTGCGAGCCTATAGAAGCTATAGCCAAGTTTGACTACGTTGGAAGATCTGCACGAGAGCTGTCCTTCAAAAAAGGAGCTTCCCTTCTTTTGTACCATCGAGCTTCCGAAGACTGGTGGGAAGGCAGGCACAACGGGATTGATGGCCTTGTTCCTCACCAGTACATAGTGGTGCAGGATATGTAAGCAGTGTCTAGTGTGACCATGTTCTTGACGGGGTATAAAAACATACTGAAGCTGTTAACAAAGTAATTCCCAAGTTGAACAGTGCTTTGAAGGCTCAGAAGGGTTAAAGGCCTAGATAGGTTTGCCTTCTAAACAGGCTGTTTCTGTCTATATTGCTTTGAATTGGAGCTCTTATCCCAAAGCCACTGCTAGGCTAAGCTGCTTTGTTTATGGATATGTCCCCAGGACATCAGCAGACAGCTGCTGTTGCACCTAGTTTAGTTAGACTATCGGTTTTTAGCAATTGCTGACATTTAACTTCAGAATAACCGGAGCTGGAGGAGTGGAGCCCTGAACTTTCGTTGTTCTATAGTATCAAGCATGTGCCAAAGACGACAAAGTTCTTGCTTACTGAAAATTACAGTCAACATGTAGAGCTCAGTAAACAGAAGGATTACCAACTAATGTCAGAGACATGAAGGGACTACAGTGCATGATAGCATGCCTGCTTTTCATTTCTTAAGGGGATTAAAAGTTGTGAGTGCTGTCACACCTAACTCACTTCTCACTTCACCATGT
Organism: Eudromia elegans; assembly: GCA_003342815.1. Classification (NCBI taxonomy): domain Eukaryota; kingdom Metazoa; phylum Chordata; class Aves; order Tinamiformes; family Tinamidae; genus Eudromia; species Eudromia elegans. The sequence continues at coordinate 139,333 of PTEX01000012.1, forward strand.
GTGTTCTGTTCAGGGATGATACTTTCTCAGACACACTGAGCCAGAAAGCAGACAGTGAGGCCAGCAGCGGGCCTATCACCGAGGACAAGTCATCGTCAAAGGACATGAACTCTCCCACTGACCGTCACTCTGATGTGTACTCGGGCAGGTAAGCTTGAGCGTAGCAGGTTTGCAGCAGCACTCAGAGCTTGCCTCTCGAGGAACACAGCGGTTACTTCTTCGTGTGTTTATGGTGGGTCGTGACAACTTACCCAGTGAGCACTTCTCCATTCGGGCAGGCAAAGAAAAAGATCAGAACCGCCCCCTCCTCTGAGACGTCCCGGCAGAAGCAGTGACGGCCACTGCCCCGTGCACCCCCCGCACCCTCTCTCCAATTCATCTCTGGAGCTGGGCTCCCCCAGCCTGGCGACTCACTGCAGTCCCCGAGCCCTCCTGCAGAATCGCAGCCTCAACGCGGACAGCCCCGAGCGGAGGCGCAGACCTGCCCACGGCAGCCTCACCAACATCAGCAGACATGACTCCCTCAAGAAGATCGATTCCCCTCCGATTAGAAGGTCTACGTCATCCGGTCAGTACACGGGTTTCAATGACCACAAACCGCTGGATCCAGAGTCGATAGCTCAGGTTGGTATCTTTATCCTTCTTATTTCTTTTTTTTTTTGGGGGGGGGTGTCTTTTCTGCTTTTCTGAGAAGCAAGTCTCAGTGACGAGCGTAGCACAGAGCACATACAGACTGCCTTGGAAAAAGTGCACTGCTAGGAGGATGTGTGTGGAATATTTCACTTAGCTTTCTAAACAGAGAGCATGGGAAAGACGCTGCATTAAGGTGTCCAGGGTGGAAGAACCACAAAGGGGAATAGACATTACAGAAGTAATAGAAAGAAATTATTTCCCGTTATACTGTAATGAAATTGCGGCTGCCACCCAGAACGCTAAGGAGAATGTATGATTGAAACGGTTATGTAAATCTCCATCCTCCGATGAAAACTGGTTTAATCTAAGTTGCATAATTAGTGTTTAATTATTTTGCTTCAATTTATTTTCACTATTTATAGTGTTACAGTATGCAGAAAAGGGCTGTCTGGCTAGCAGTGAGCTTTTTGATTGAAAACACAGATTTGTATTTCAGAACGACGTTTCATACTGCTTTGCTGATTTGATGCTTGTAGTTGTGCCTAGGAATCTAGTCCAACCCCCCTGCTCAAGCAGGGACACCTAGAGCACGTGGCACCTACCTAAATCACGAGTCACCAATCTCTTTCCTGGCAGGGAAAGGTTGGGAAGGATAGAATAGGAAGCACCAAATCATGAGGTTGTTCTGTTGTACAAAGCTGGTAACAAGTCTTGAGCAAATAGATACTGCTGTCTTCAAAACTCCATTTTGACTAGGTAGTATAACATGATTACTAAGGGCATCCTGAAGGTACAATGTGATTATGAAAGTATTTCTACTACAGGGCTATCATTCATGCTTCAAAATGTAATGTACAGATAATGCTTGCTTTCAAACTCTGCTTCTAATGAGGGTTGGAAGGGGCTGTCATGGCCAGTTCAGAAAGTTGAGCAAGATATTGGAGAACTAGAAAATGTAAACGTTTTACTGTTTTCTTTTACTCTAAGTTATTTATTTGCTTTCCTTGAGCTACACACAGTGCTGTTTGGCTGAAGCTAATGTTTTTCATGCCTAGACTAGTGATTATTTGGCAGTGAAAGAACTTGAATTTTGATTAACCTATGTGAAAGTTACTGTGAGCAAGCAGGGAGCACCAACTATTTAACCCCATTTAAGTATTTAACTGTATCTCAGTACCACTAAAAGCAGTAAATCAATCTTGGCTCATCTTTCAGCATTTATGTCAGACATACTGATAGGAAAAATAATTCCCTGGTGAGCTCATTGAACAATGTCTTGTAGTTTTTTTCCTCTTAAATTTTAACTGAGAGAAACCAAGAGGGCTTGACAGACGCACGAGACTCATTTCCTTAGACAGCCAGTTTTATAACCTCTATGAGAGGTTATTGATCCTGAACACCTGAGGAACTATAGGAGGGGTGCAGTCAAACAGACTAAAATCTTGGCAGTTATCAGCACCCAAGAGGCAACAGAAGTCATCACAATTAAAAAAAAAAAATGCTGCTAAGCAAATGCCCTTTCTCTTAACAGACACCTAGTAAAACAGGTTTGTTTTGTTTTAGCTGAATTCTGGCACTCAAGCATCAGGTAAATAACGCAGTGTTCAGGCAGAGCTGCCCTCTTGCCAGCTGCAGTTCAGCTGCGCCTGCTGGGAGGCGGCCCCGGCGCTCATGTTAGTGTGCCTTAGAGAGGAGCGCTGTAGGTGCCTCGACCGCTACAACATGCGTTAGGGAGGAGGCGACCGCTGCCAGCGCGGGCGCTTCGGGCGCCTCCTGGCGCTCCCCTGCCCATCGCGAGCGTGCTGACGTGCGGCCCTCCCTGTGCTCTCATGCAGGACATTGAGGAGACGATGAACACGGCGCTGAACGAGCTGCGGGAGCTGGAGCGGCAGAGCTCGGCCAAGCACGCCCCCGACGTGGTGCTGGACACCCTGGAGCAGATGAAGAACGCGCCCGCGCCCGCCGCCTCCACGGAGCCGCTGAGCCCGCTCCACAGCGTCGTGCTGAGGAGCGCCGAGCCCCACATCCGCCGCAGCACCAGTTCTTCCAGTGACACCATGAGCACTTTCAAGCCCATGGTGGCCCCTAGAATGGGAGTGCAGCTGAAACCTCCTGCTCTTAGGCCAAAGCCTATTGTTCTTCCAAAAACTAACCCTAGCATAGGACCTTCTCCTCCTTCCCAGGGTCCGGCAGACAAGTCGTGCACGATGTAACAAGCTCAGCCACCCACCGCGCGCGGCTGGGCCATGCTAGGGAGGGCAGTGGCTTTAGGAGAGGAGTCAGGGTTCCTAACACCGTTTGTTCATGTTTATAACTGGAGAGGCTTTGTTTTTCTGTGTTTCTGAATGTATTGTCTGAAAGTAGCTGCATTAACATGGGCATTTGTATTTTGTATGGTTTCAATTAAAAACAAAACTGGACAATTGTGCATCATTTTAAAATACAAACATAGACTTACTTGAAAACTTAATGCTGCACCATTTGTAATAAAACCGACACGGATCACAACTAGCTTGCCACGTTGTACCGTATTTCACAGTCTTGCTATAGGTACATAATAAGGGATCCTGCACAGAACTAAGGGGCAGGGGGACGTAAGGGACGTGGAGCCTCTCATCTCTAGGTCACCAAACCAAGTCTTAACTAGGGTAGTGTGAACTGAAATCTAGCATGTGAGGATTAAGTGGTCTCTGTGGACAGTCTAATTTATCCCAGGCCACATTTTCCTATTTAAAACACACCAAAAGAGACAGAACCCTCACCCACTCGCAGCTGGCACTGAGTTTAGCATCGTTTTTTGGCAATCTTACTAGGGAAAAGTGCTAGATGGATCGGGAGCCCACGTAACTCTCAGCAGTAGAAGGCGCCATTCCGGTCACAGGGGAAGCGCCATTGCAGTCGCAGGCGAGCGTGTCTCCAGGGCAGTGCTGGGGGCCGCTCTTGCTGCCCACCGGAGCAGCGCGCCGTTCTCACGAGCCTGGGTCTTCCTCCCCCCTACCACGTTTTTCACAAATGTTGAATCCGTGTGACGCTGGCAGCCGAGCGAGGCAGGCCTGGGGAGCGCGCGGTGCCTCGGTGCAGCCGGGGAGGATCAGCAGCACAGCCATGGGCACGGCCCCCGCTGCATCCCCGCTCTGTGCCCCGAGCTCAGCCCAGCGCTGCCGCCCCCTTACCCTGACGAGCCCCCGCCCGTGGCCTCGCTGCGCCCAGGAGAGGCCTCTCTGGAAGGGCTCCCTCCTGCCAGACTCACTGGAGTTTTCCATGCCTCTGTCCCCCCCTATTCCTGACAGGAACCGCGACCTGCCTCATGTGTGTGTGTGAGTGAGGACTGTCGGCTTCGCTTGGCGCTCTGCTGTTAAGGTTTGCCACGTGTGGAGTACGTGTACGGCTGTTTTGCACATTACAACACGAAGCCATACCATTGTCTCTGTGAATTACGTTTGCCAACATCCAGTCCATAAAATAAATTTAGTTGAAAAACAGAGGGAGGAAAAATCAGTTGAGGTCCACCTACAGGAGCACAACTCGCTTTAAGACCTGTCTTTCCTCAAATTACTAATTGTTTAGAGATCTCACCAGTGGAAAGCTTTAAGTTGTACCACGCACTGTACATAAGCAATGGAATAAGGGAGGGGAAGCGCGGCAGCAAAACTGGATCGAGGTAATTCCCTCGGTGACAGAAGTGGCTCCCTGCGGATGTTCAGGAGCTGCTGCCTCCCGCTCCAGTTTGCGCCGTGCGGATGGGCAGCACGAGGCCGCTGGCATGAGCAGCCGCCCAGGGAGCGCGTCCTGGTGCTCGCAGCCCCGCCACGGGGCCGCCTGGGCCCTGGTCCGTCACACTGCGTCCGCCCGGTCACGGTCACGCTGTGTCCGCCCGGTCACGCTGCGTCCCCAGGGCTGGCCGCTCACTCGGGAAAGATTTTCAAGCAGTTCCCAAACCCGCTAGAATCGGTGGAACAAACTGGAATTTCAGCTCTCACTTACATGCAGTCTTAGTCTAGCATTTTTAAAATAACTTAACCTGGCATAATTGAGGTGGTTACCTGTATCTTTAAATTACCTAGGGAATTTTGTATGTTTAAATAACTGTACTGGACTCCATAATGCTTATATTAGAAATTGTTTAGCAAAAGAAAATATTAGAAACAGTGCATTTAGTGAATGCATCCACTTAGTGCATTCACGCAGTTAAATGTGTAGTTTGATGGTTATTATAGCTACTTAAAAGTATAGTAAGTGGATATGTAACAGGAAAGACTGATCCAACTACAGGCGTACTAAAGGGTAACTCCTGCACACCTAATCGAATCAGTATTGTCCTTTACTGTCAAGTTTGATCAATTGCAGTACTGGTAGCTTCCTGCTTGTTGACTGTTACCTAATTGTGTCAATGTACATCTGTAGTATGTACATGTGAAAGTGCCTTTAAATCTTAGAGGAGCTTTAGCCTTGCTCTTGTACTGTTGCATTTCCATTGCCCCCTTCCCTGTTCTTGTACGGCTGCATTCCCACGGCATTCCTTCCACTCGCAAAGAACAAATACCACCACGGAGAGTTCACGGCTCTGGAAGAGAAATGTACTGTTAAGCTGTTGTGACAATGCACTTTTATGTATAGTACTGTACATTTTGGCATGTACCATTACAAGCTTCAGTATACATTCAGGTTTGTTCCTCATAGTGTATCTTTATAATAAAGAAGCTAGTTCTGTCTGTGCGTGTGGTTTTCATGGGGAGACCTCGGGGTGGTGGAGGGAGGGCGGGAGGGAAGGTCACAGGTTGGGTTGTGTCCAGTGAGGGAGCCAACGCGCAGGCCGCCGCAACTGGCAAACCCGGGACGCCCTCGCTGAGGCCATCGGAGCCAGCCTGGCCGCTCTGCCAGACACAGAGCGAACGGTCGTCCACGAATCCAGGGTGGTCAAAGAGGGTCTGGCCGGGGGCAGAGGGGACAGGCCCCACCACGGGGCAGCCCAGGGTGCTCGCTCCGGCCTGCACCACGCGGTACCCGCTGGGTGCCCTCGGCAGCCCGTGGGCTTGTCCACCGGGGTAGGGACGGTGTTTGTGTTCAGGGCTGGGGACCTGCCCTGGGTGTTTCTTCCCGTCCTCTGCGGCACAAGAGCAGCCCGAGAGCGGGGAAGGCAGTGGTCGCCCTGCGTTCCAGGTCCTGCAGGGGCAGGGACGGAGGACTCTGGGCAGCCTTCGCTCAATTCTAAAATAAACAAGAAAACACGAGAAATAGGGTAGCCTCCTGAAGCTTAACCTGATATTTGAGTTTGCATGACTTTTTAATTTGCTTCCAGTGTTTGCAGAAAAAAAAAAAAAAGACCAGCCTCGCTCTGACAGCAGCAGCCAAAGGTTTTGGCAGGCAATAGGGACCCGTAGGCTTTACGAGCCCTCAGAAAGGCGGCGGGGATGCTGTGCTTTCCTGAGCGAATCACATTAGCTAGCCGCGCCGGATCCACACTGGCAGCCGATGGCGGCCGCGACGAGGGCGTGCTGAGCGCTCCGGGGGAAGGCCCCACTCTGCAAATCACTGCCCGACCACGCGCCCCGGCTCCGCTCCGCTCCCCTCGAGCACCGCGAGGAAAACCCAGGCACTTGGGAATGGGTTTCAAACTGCTGCTCCACGGGGAATCTCCGTGGCCCCAGAAGGAGCCTTGGTCATTTTATCTAAGCAACGGCTCCTTCGTGGGCTGAGCAAGACTGCAGTGAGGGGCTTCCTTGGCCCCCGGCTGGCTCCTCTACCCGGGCTCGGCCGCTGCTCCCGGAGGCCTCCTGCCCGCGGCTGCAGTCTTTTTCCCAAGACCGTAGCAACGGAATGACAGAGTCAACTACTCGGTAAAACAAATTCAAGTCTAAAATATCACACAAGGGGAATTTATGCAGTTGGAAGGAGGTCGCACACGTGTGGTGGGGAAATCAATCCCGGCTACGCTCAGCAGGGCCGCGCGGGTAAACCGAACCCGAGCCCTGCGGCCCGTAGCTCCGAGGAGCGTATTGATCCCTTGCCTAATGCCTCCCGAGAGCCTCTTCAGCATCACGCATTTGAATCCATAAACACTGACCATGAAACATAAAGAAAGTCATTTCCCTCTATCCGACTGAATGACTTGCCAGGAGACGCAAAGCACCGAGACCAACTCTGCTCTATAGGGGAATAAAGCAGTCATTGAAATAGTCATTTTTCTAACAGGGACTTTTTGATTGCAGTGAAATAGCATTACTGCAGAGGTGGTTACTGCAGTCACGAGCTATGAATTTTAAGCATGCCAAAGGTAGGAAACATCTAAAATTCCCTCCCAGCTTTGACCAGGAAGTCATGCTGAATGTTGGGAAATTATTCACTTTTAGGTTCATTTTTAATTGCTTTTTTTGCTACTTCTTGTGGTCCCTGATCACCAAGGCACAGCAACATGACACTTAAAAGTCAGCAAGGTGAATGTACAATAATATTCTACCAAGACACTCACAGTTTCCTCAGCGCTTTTATTGGTTTTTCTTGACCATTACTCCAAGAACTTGTGAAAAATGAATTTCAGATCTATCGTCAAGACCTTTTCTTTTGCCATTAAACATAACACAATACTTAGGTTATGGTCAGGCTGAATTTATTCTGAACAAAGTAGGTTTATATGAAAGGTTAAGAGCAGAGACCGAAACGCTGCCAGTCAGAGGCTGCCAAATCCCCCAAAATGGTCTTCCATCCTCCTTTTACAATTAAATATACATATAATGATGAAAGCAATGTTGTTGTTACACTTCAACCTTTCAAAATGCTCTGGATAATGAAAATGTACTTCATCAAACACTAGAACTTTGGGGTAGTTCATGTTTCTCATGTACTCTAGACATAAATGTCATTCCTATCTGTGCTTGTCAATGAGTGATTAGAATTCAGTGTACAGGATTCAGACAGCTCTACAGTGTATTCATTGCAATTTCTATGCACAGGGAAGTAGTAGTCACTTTACAAGCTTTCCTGTAGAAAAACAGGTTGCTTTTGTATCTGTAGAGTAATATTAGGTCTCAGTTTTGGCCTCTGCCGAAATAACTTGCTTTTCTGTTTAGAGGTTAGTGCTATTGGTAAGTGCTGTTTCAGAGTTTGTACTTTTTCCTATTGGAGAGGTATATCAATAGTATGAAGTATTTGCATGTGATTTTTGCATGCACTACTGTTCCGCCTATAATACCAGGTATATTTATTGTCACCCTACAGTAAACACAACTTTTTCAAAACCACTCCCAGTGATGTTATTCACAAAACAATCCAGGTACAGGCAACATGTGGGTCATTTTTAGTTAAATAAAACATCGACAAGAAGGCCGTTCCCGCAGCTATTTCATCTTTCCCTCAATATTTCCATTTTCCGAGGCACAAAGCGAGCGGCCACCTTGGGAATGACACAATTCCTGGTCGCTGCCAGTGCTGCCACACATTGATGGAGATGTGGGTCTCACTCGCTTGCACAATAGCCGGGAACGCACTGGGATTCACTCCCCTGCTCCGAAGGGCCTCGCGCGCCCGGAGCGCCCGCAGGTGAACGTGCAGCCTGGGAGAGCCCTGTGGGGCTGCCCTGGGACGGCTCCTCGATGCGGGCACCGGCAGCACTTACGGCTCAGCTGGCGAAGGGAAGGATCCCGTCATCAAACGAAAACACTCGTGAGGAAACTCGCGTTGGAGGGTGGCAGGAGGCCGCCCGGAACAGGGTAGCGCAAGTCTGCAAACAGGAGTATGAATCGCTTGGTCCTCAAGCTTCTCTGCGGGAGCGTTTTTCAGCGCAGCTTGTACTACAGCGAGTAAGAGTCAGGGATAATCTGGTTTGTTCATAACTTCTGTCAAGATAGCGCTCGAGCAAGATCGATGCTCCCCGCTCCTCCAGCATTTGTAATTCCCTCCTACCCCTTGGAAATGCTTTTCTTTATGTCTGTCAGCTTTGCAGCCATAAACGGTGATGAAGAAACACCAAGCAGCATTTAATAGACACAGGCATCCCACGCTGCGAAGGGCAAACATTGAGTGAGGGCGGATCAGCATGTGGGGTGCTCTTAAGAGGATAGCAAGAACACTGGTAACAGGACGGTAACGCTGGCTACTCTGTTAGACGGTAAAAACCAGCCGTAACTGAGAACAGGACTTGACCCGTTACCGGCTACGACGTCAGGACTCGCCTCTTCTCGGCATCATCCATAACGCTCTCAAGTGCTGCATAAACATGCACTGCTGGTGCAGCACGACTATTTTTAGTAGCTCTGCCTCTCCCAGCAGGTTTGTTAGATGCAGAGGTTTAAGCTGTGCCTCACAGGGTGATGGCTGCCCATCCAACCCACATACACAAGCGGAAGCAGAGCGCATGACGATGTATCGGTATCAGGGCAGAAAAAGAAGAAGTTCTGCAGCTGCAGCTGTATACAAGGTGCTCGAGATGGATACACTTGTTTGGGCTGGAAAAGGCCAGGCCTGTGGACTTGGGCTCTGTAACTGCTGCTTTATTCCGCTGTGGTTTAGGATTTTTCCTTCTTAATCTCCACATTTCCTCTCAGGGAAAGACAGAAAGGAAGCAGGAAGGCTGGAGGGAGAAGCCCCTTTCTCGGGTGGCAGCGAGAAGTCAGAGCCAGTGCCCAGGGACCGGCCTCCAGCCAGACCTGCTGCTGGCCTTCCCCATCCCATCCTCATCCTCTGGCAGCCCCCAGGGCAAAGGGAGCCTGATCTCCTCCCCAGGGCCCTGCGTGCGCAGGAGGTGTTTGCTGTCATGGTGAGGCTACTGTGCTCGCCATTCACTCGCTGCACAGTTTAAATCAGATGAGGCTCCGGGAAGGGGCCCTTCCCTTGGTGGAGAGGTGCCCGGCTGCAGGTCCTGCAGGAGGGTCCCGCTGCCAGCAGCTTCCCCGGGGAGTCGGGCTCCTCCGTGTCCTGCGAGGCCACCAAGGGAGAGAAAGGAAAATGCAAAACAAAAGAGAACAAATGTTACAGAAAAGGGAGCCCTGCTCTTCTGCCTCTGCCTGAAAAGGGGAGGAGAAAGGAAAGAAAAGGGAGGGCTGGAGAGGTCAAGCAGAAAGCAGAGGTCCAAGAGGCAGAGGGTCCCTTGTGGCAAGAGAAGGATGAAAAAGCGAGGAGGGAAGAGTGAAGGGGGGGAGGGGGGGGGAAAAACAACACACCAGAAGGAAAATGGAAGAGAAGAGGAGTGCTAGCGCAGATTAAAAGGAAGTCGTAAAGCAGAGGGTGAATTGTCACTGAACACACGGAGTTTTGGAAAGGGCAGATACACTTCAGCCAGGCCTGAGTGGGGGCAGCAGAGGAAGCGAAGCCTTAAGGCAAACATCTACTCCCTCTTTTGCATCTCCCTCACAACTCATGTCCCCATTGCTAGTTTCTGACTCGTTTCCTAAGCCTGGATCTACCCCAGCATGTTGCCGCTCAGAAGGAGGCAGCTGGGACACGTCTCCACGGGCAGAGAGAGCCAAGGACAGGGATGCCCACCGTGCAGAAAAGGTTGTAGAAAGGGCTATATTGGGGAGCTTTGGGAGCTGGGAATGTCTTTGCATGGACAGAAGTCTTAATCGAGGAGACAGAACTGCAGAGAGAGCGAGTAGCAAAGGAAGGACTTGGGAACCGAGCCCCTCACCGCTCCTCAGGGCTCACGCTTCTGCATAGCCCTGTCCTGAGGCGGCTGTTTTCAAAGGAGCCCCGCTGAGCCAAAGCAAATGGTCCTTTGGAAACCTGAGCTCCCCTCACATGTTGTTACACGCAGTATCCAGAGTATGAATTATGAAGAAATTTATTTTAAGCTCCAGCCTGCGCCTGAGGGCACCTGAGTTATTAAACATTCATGCAGCAGTCCGTGGTAGCTGTGCCCCGTTTGCCCGGGTTCCTGTAGGGCTCGTGGCTGAGGAAGGCTCCGTGCAGAGCCTGCTGGGCTGTGGCTGCGCCCATGGCAAGGGGGAAGGTCCCAACATGTGCCCGAGTGACAAGCAAGGCCCCCCGTGCCACAGCAACAGCAGGGGCTTGTGCTCTGCAACGCGCCGTTGGGGCTTCCACATGCAGCAGCCCCGCCAAATCACCTGTGCAACAACCAGAAGCAACCCAGCACTTGTTCTGCCACCATTTGCCCAATTACCTAGCCACCCTCTGCTCCCAAACCGCTCAAAAGCACCAAGCCAGCAGGCCCACAATCTTTCCACAGCCGCTGCAGATTTACAACGGCGTGTTTCACCCTATATATTAGACATTAACTCTGCAGGGCATCTTTGCTGGAGAGTTTTATATCCAAACTGTAAATTACGGAAGGCTGCACTGTGAAGATATCATACAGCAAATAAATTCAAGCAATCAAAAGGTCAGCCACGAACTGAAAATAAATTCTTGCACAGCTGAATACCTAAGGAGCACAAGACTTAAGACATTAAGCGGTGCAGAGAGAGATATCAAAGCCAACTTGACCCTTTTGGCAGCAAATTCGGCAAACTTTGATATATTTCACATAACAAAAATGGAAAAAAGCCTCTGCAACCTAAATGATTTTGTTTTATAAAGCTGAAATACTCCGTTATGATTCTTTCGCTTTTATAAGATAAATGCATTTCATTATAACAGCTTGTTTAAAACAATCCCATTTTAATGTAAGCAGAATATTTTTCTGTGCTCTTTCTGGAGTGAAATACTATTAAGAGACGTGTTCAAGAAACGTAGTTTTCAAAAATCAGCATTTCCTGATAACACCTTACGGGAAAATTGGTCAATTCTATAAAATACGTTTACAGCATAGTGGATATCCTCAGGATCCTAGAGAAACACCACGTCCCCAACTTGGCTGTTGAATGACAAGGATGGCTATTAAAATAATATTTAAGACTACAAAGGAGAGGGGACAGACTAAGAGTTACAGCTGGAGAGAGACAGATGAGAAATTCAGCAACTGCTTGTTTTACTGGGGGAAGCTGAGTTCAGCAGCGAGAGGTGAAACACTGATGTTTTCCTTTCCTCCAGAGCACACACCTCCCCTTCCTAAGCCGGCCCCCAAGGAGAATGAATTTAACCACTGAAATAGCAACAGATAAGTCAAATAAACGTTGGTTTTCATAAAGCTACTGTTAGTGGCAAGTCTCACCCTGAGCTCAAGAGTCGTATCTGCCGGCCACCTAAAGCTCCTCCCTATCTGGTTCCTGCAAGTCACACAAACCACGAGAAACAAGGCAGACTCAGTCCTTCTACGTCCTTACCGTAAATCACTCATGATCTGTAAAACTCCTACAGCCGCTGGCATTTTAGATGCCACTGCTCCGATGCTATTTCTTAAGACCATGTTCACATTAAGCATCCTCAGAGAGTGCTTGGAGCGTTTTACAGAGGAACAACCCTTTACTTTCCTAGCACCACTCGGTCAAACCGCAGCAACATCCTCCCCTTCTGCTCCGCTTCGTGCCACCTGCTGCTCTTGGAGGACAAGGCCGGTGGCTGAGCTGTGCCCCAGCACAGGCTGGAGGCCTTCCCGCTTTCCTGACCTCAAATCTGGGAGAGAGAAGGCAGCAGCCTCCTGTGGAGGCCCTCGAGAACTACTCCTCCAGGGTGGGAAAAGCTCCATGACTTCCTTTCCTTAGTCAGCAGCAGTTTTTGATAGGGTCACAGCAAAATCTCAGGAACCTGTGGCCTTTTGCTTGACTTTATTTGTGAAGGAGAAAGACTGGGCAGCAAAGTCCATGGGATTCAGCAGTGCTTTGCTGCCCTTTGCTGCATGCTGCAAGATGCCCTGGTGCTCCTTGCTGGGTAAGGAACCAGTGGTGAAGAGACCAGAGGAGTTTTACTATTCCCTAATATTGCCCCCATCCATCCAATAGCTCTGGCAGTTTGAGGAAAATCTCCAACGTAAACATTCGTTCCTCAGGACTGTTCATTAGAGGATCTGTAGCAGTTTCATGAAGCCTCCTTCTGCCGAAAGAACCGGCTTCTGAGCCACTTATTGTTTCTGCAAATAAACGCTTTCTCCAGAGTTTCCCTTTCCCAAAAGGGGAGTTTTTGTCTGTCTCTGGTAGTTTGACACCAGTGGAAGGTCCTCTCGACAGTCATAAAACACAGACGTGCTCACCTTGCTAGTCCTGTAATTCTGCGACGAGCCTCGGCTCTAAGAAGCTGTCGCGTGCCCTCAGACGTGACCTCTCGTCTCAAAGAGCTTTGCAGCTTTTCAGGAGCTGCAAACACCGTTTCCAGCTGAACTCACCGTTCTCGAGACATGCTGGCAGGCAGCTTGCCTCTTCTCTGCAAGACAGAGGCAGGAAATACTCAGCAAGTCTGTGCATAAATCTTCCAGTCGGTACCAAAGTTAAAAACTCCGCAGTTATTCACGATTTCAACAGTTTTTTTGTTTGATTCCCTGATTATTTGTTTATTTTATCATCAGTAACACTGATAAGGTAGGCAAAAAATACTCTGCTACGAGGCTCCTCGAGCCATGACTTGGCCAAAGCCACTTGCTGTATTGCCTGCAGGACAAGAACAAAACTGCAAATGTTTGTCACTGGCATCACCCTCTCTGGGTATGAACAGGGTTATTTCTGAATTAAAGTCGCAGTTGATGCCTGAATAAACATCCAAATAAAGCTCCTCTAAGACCTCTCCCACACTGATAAAAAATATATACATTTTAATTGCACCATGCACTAATGGCATTACTTTGTGTTAATGCAATCAGCTGTACATTGGAGAGAGCCTAGTAGGTACCGCGGTATAGGCTGAGCAGGTTTGCATGGTGTGCAGGGCTACTATAACAGCTGCAGGGCTAGACGGGCACTGGCCATTCTCCCACACAATGGATGATTTTTGTCTTGAGGAAGCAATTTAAGAAGCTTCTGGATTTAATTTCAACACTTGAAAGATTCAAGGAAATAGAAGCACAGAGTTTGTAAAGAATTAAGGCAGCAACAACCCCTAGGAAGACAAGACGACACAGGAGACGCATCACACCTACACGATCCCTATGGAGAGGGAGCGACAGTGTCCCAATATCTTGCACACAACTGATGTGACAGTTTTATACTGCTGCTCATAAAGCTAATTGCACTGTCAAACCCGCATTAGGAGCCCAAGAGAGGCGCTACTGGATGTTACAGGAGGTCCATCCAGCACAGCTCCCAGGCTCTAACAGGGTCCCCTGGAGATACCCAGAGCAACCTGGGAGAAGAGGGCCCGCACACAGTGGTATCACACCCACGGGCCTGGCTGCTTCCAGCAACTCGCAGCTCAGAGGTTGCTTTGTGTGTGCGGAAATCAGTGTGCTTAAACCTAGGCTGAAATGTCAGACACAGCAGGTGTCTGGAAACTTAGATTCTTAGGTCAATGAGTTTAACATTTATGGGAGTTACATTAAAAATATGAACAAGATAAAAAAATAAACTACCTGAAGATGACAGCAGTCGTGTTCTAAAACTAAGCTTTGTTTAGAGGAGTGGAATAAGCCCAGCACGTGTAGCCAACGAGCGCTCTTTACATTTAGTCACATGCTGAAACGCACAGCAATCAGGGGCTCTTAAAACAGAAAGAACTTTAACAAATCACTGTAATTACATTTCTGATTCGAAAGATACTCAGCCCCAAGCACAACCCAGCTTCCAGCCCAGCGCTGTGCAGGTCCAAACCGCAGCAGCACACTTCTGAGCCAGTATTGTTCCCAGCTCTTGAGCAGGAAATATAGCGAGTCTGCAGACCCGAGATTTACCTGCTGGAAACAGAGAGGGGAAAAAAGAGGGGGGAAAAAAAGACATTTATGGAATACTGGTGCTATTAATTTGTGCATCCAGAGTTTAGATTTTCCATTTCCCAGACTCACTGGTGCCTGCAAATAGCCGTTTATGAAAGCAGCACATACTCCTTGCCTTGAAGCAATGCTAATATTTTTTTCATGCTTCATTTTGAGGTATGTGATTTATCACAGAAACTTAAGTGTCATGAAGGATTTAGGGATTTTAAAAAGCAGATTATATACAAAATATTCTCTCTTTTTTCTTTTTTTTTAAGCAGCCCGTATATTCAGTGAAGTTGTATATGTGATCTTAACCTTCTAAATCTCCAAGTTGAATACGCTCTGCACTCTAAATGCTGTGGGATCTTTTTTTTGCTTGTTTATTTTTGACAAGTGGATGAAGTCAAAACGGAAAAGAAGAGAAGGACGTTCACTATTTCATCCTAAATGAACACCAGGATACTTCCGAAAGGCAGCCTGACATTTCAGAAGAGCCCGGGTGCAGTAATCCAGCCTAGACCTGTTTTAATAGAAGGAAGAAACACACTCGCTGCAAAACGTCTCCCTCTGCTACAGGAACGCAGCGTGCACAGCCGCGAGACCGTGGCTGACGGTCGTCGTGTGTTTCTGCGGGGCTGATTATGAGGTGTCCCAGCTCTCCCAAGGAAAGGCCCATCCAAAGCAAGGTGCTTTCCATACCACATACTTGTCCTGCTGACGACCTGTGTGTTGTGTCCCACTAGTGATGAAAAAACACACACAACAGGAGAAAACTGGTGCAAACCTCGTGGGTAATGGAAAAAAAGCACAGTGTATCGCTCTCGAAGCCTGGAAGGGAATAGAGAGCAAATGCGATCCAAGGCAAACTCCAACAAAGCCACAGATTTCCAGAGAGAACACACATTATTCTGTAGTAAAAGGGAATATCTAAGGCAAGTTTAATTCAGATCAGCTTTAAAATTCTGTTTAAATAGGCATCTAATATCCTGTTGAGTTGTACTTTGTGCAGATGAAGAGCCTACCCGAGATGAAAGGAGCCCGAGCAAACAGCCCCACTAGCTGAAGCATTTTTGATTAACCTGCCCTATACAGCCCTGCACACGTCAGCATTAGGCACTGCAGTTCATGTCACGACAGAGGGGCTCTTAGTTCGCCAACCTGGAAAGGAAAGCTGAGCGCCGGCCCCCGCGAACGGAGCGTCTGTGGGCGACGAGGAGCCCGCGCGCTGCCCGCAAGGGAGAGCGGAACCCTCCAGCCCCTGCCGGCTCGAGCCCCGGCCTGACACCCCCATCCCTGGAGAGCAGGAGCCAGAGGAAAAAGTGCCGCTCCATCACCATGGCAACCCCATCCGTCATCGCCATGGTAACCAGCTGCACCTTGCCGCCCCGCTAGGACCAGGGTGGGGTCCCCATGGGGCACCGAGGGCCACACCGGCCATGCAGGGCCACCTGTGTGCCACTGTGTGTCCCCACTGGCCATGCAGGGCCACCATGTGCCGTGAGGGAGGGAGTGAGGCCCAAATTTTACTTTTTTTTACTTTGTTTACTCTTTTCTTTTTTATCTCCCAGGGATTTATCTGTCTAAGATTAAATGCAACCAGAAATTTTCCATCGTCGCGATGAGCCGCCGGTTCTATCACGCGGCTGCGCTACGGGCTGGCCCCGTGCACCCCGTCCGCACCCCGCACGCGGCCCAGGAGGAGCCCGACCACACCGCCGTGTCCCCGGGAGCCCCAGCAGCACCGTGGCCACGGCGGGACGGCGGCTCCTGCGCTCCCACGTCCCGCAGCAGCACCGGGGGGCGGCTGCGGCAGCCCGCGCTGCTGCTCACTGGCAAGACCCTCCTCGTGCTTGGGGGTGTAAAGCAGCAGCCGGCAGATGGACATCAGAGCCCGGCAGCTGGCTGCTAGGTAACGTTGTTCATCCTGCTATCTGCCAGCACGCAAAAGGAAGAAGAAGAATTGTGAGTGTTACTGTCTTATTGGCCCCCAGACTGGAGACCAAGGGAGATGTGTGATGGTGATGGTGGGCCCGTGTCGGACCAGCAGCTCTGCCTGATCCCCTGGGACCAGCGGGCTGCCCCACAGTGTCACTACGGTTGGAAAAGACCTTCTAGACCATCGAGCCAGCCGCAAGGCCCTGGACACTGCGCCTGCCGAACCGTGTCCCTGAGCGCCTCATCCACGTGTCCCTGGGACGCGGCCGGGGCAGCCACCCCGCTTCCCGCCGGGCCCCACAGGGTACCGCAGCAGCAGCAGCCCCGGCACTGGAAGGCACCCGCGGTCCCTGTGCCCACGGCCCCTCAGCCAACACGGCCTCCGAACACCGAGCGCTGCTGTGACGCTACCAACTGCGGTCGCTCTGCCCGAGCTAGGCTGCCAAAGCTGCCCGATGGTGCCCCCGTCGCGTCCTTGCCTTGTCTGCTCAGATCCCTCCTCCTCACAAAATAAACCCCCTCGGTGGACAAGTTAATCAGTGTGCGCTCAGCAGAGAGTGACAGGGATTGGGAGACACCTATCTGGGAAGCTGGTGTCAGGGGCTGTCCCACATCCACCCTTTGACAGGCAAATTCTGCAATTCCCAGGTTGGAGAGAGAGAGAACACCACACAAACCAGAAGGCAAAACCTGTGCAGGGAACCAATGGGGTCTTGGATAGATCCCCTTCACTTAAAGAGCACATCTTAAGTGAGTTTGGGACGAATCACCTTGCAGGCGGGTAGGAGACGACTTCCTAAGGGGACTCGGACATCGAAAATCAAAGATCTCATTACAGCATCTTGCACTAGCGTGGCAAAAACATAGTTTTGTCCTTCTACTATTCAGTAACTTTAAAAAACCCCCACTTTCTAGAATAGAATGTAATTTTAACTCAACAGATGATTTTTGAGTGAAAAGTTATAAAAGTTTTCTTACATATATTTTGACAATTTAATAAATGAAGTCCCTCACAAAGAAGATAGAAGGTCGCTTTAGTATTCATTTATACATTAAGGTATGAAACTCGGTACCTCTCATTGCTGTTTACAGCTGAAACAGAATACATAACGCACTGGGAAAAAAAAGTCAAGAAAGGTAAAATAAATCTGAGTAGAACAATGTAATGTAGCTCATGTTTATAAACGTGCAGGAGAGTATCAATTCTTGTATCCTGGCAGGAAAACGATTCCAAAATTACTTTTCTTTTTTTTTAATTTAACACTACCCTCTAGTGGCAGATTTGTTTTGTACTGAAGCAAAAATTTAGTTATTTTTGGTCTCGTGCATTAAGAAGTGGTACAAAAATCCCAAAGAGCTGGTGACTTACCTCAGCTGAACGGAGTGCCTACACAGCACGGTCCCTAGGGAGCGCATGCTTTGGAGAGAAAATAAGTGCCTTGTTTCTCAAAGTAACTACGAGAAGGAGCATCTAAGAAACGGTTAGCCTGAAAGGCAGGAACGCAACAAAAGCCCCATAACGTGGAGTCACTCCTTTCAGCTAGGTACAAGTCACTTAGTGCTTGGTGAACAACCTGTACTATGAAGCATGAAGTTTATGCTCTAGTATATTATTATTCTGTCAGCTCCCTGAGGATGTAACAGTGCAGCTTTACTGATAGATGGGGCAAGAAGTTGTGATACTTCAGTTTCTGGCTCTGCACCTCAATCTTGACGAGCTGGGCATGCCAGGAAAATACAAATAATTTCTTTTACTGTTCTCTTACTATATGGATCATATTGGTAAGAAAACAGAAATTAAAAAACAAGCAAACAAATAAAAACCAGAGTACAGAAAAAGCTAGAATGGTTCTTTCCTGTTCTAGCAGCTATGCTTTCAACACATCATTCCAAACCAGAGATGAATCTGAGGCGCCCGAGTCCTGTTGGATGCTGAACTCTTCACACAGTCAGGGATGTCTGGGGTTGGGGTATCATTTCTGTCCACCAGGAAAGCAAAAAAAGATGAGACAACGCCACAGATTCCACTGGCCTGGTCCAAGATGCAGGTTCATCTATTTTTGTATCTAATACATAGTGAGTAGGGCACAACTGCAGATAATTAACTACTCTCTGTCTTGCTGTGAGGCACCGTCTGCAGTTCAGTTGATCCCCATAAGGACATTGGATAGGGGACTAGTATGGACTCCCCTCCTCCAAAGAAATATAGGGGACTCTGGCCCTCATTTTCCTCCAAATATAAAGGTCTTTATTACTATCGTTTTGGGAGAATCAGGTTTATGAAACCTAGGAGCACTCCAGCCAAAGCCATGCAGCGTGCTCAGGGCAGCTTTGGCAGGGCAAGCCTTTGACCTGCCACATGTAGGAAGATCAAAATTCACAGACAAAACAACACAGATAAATTGCTTGGGGGTCAGGGGCAATGTGGTCTCTCCGGCTAATTCTTTGCTTATATAACAATAAACGAGAACATACTTTTCCCAAAGACATGTTTTCCAATGACTATTTAAAGCAATTTGCCATTGCTCTCTCCTCGTAATCATACAACCAGAGACAAGATGATCTTTCCTTCGGCATATCCCTGTCTCTTTACTCGGGCGGCTCTGCAGAGCGCCTCCCACCCCCACAGCAGGCCCTAGCTGCTTGACTTTCCAACCGGATCTGACAGGTTTGCAACACCAAATCAAACGCAGAAGACTAAACCTGTCGGTGCTCTCAGCCCCTCACGGCCTCTCCTTGACAAAGCTGGCGCCTCCCAGGGCAGGGACATCTGCCTTGCCTAGGAGGGGGACACCTGACAGATGGGCTGGCTGTACCACTGGAGGCAAAACCAGCCTTCGCTCCCACTGCAGGGGTTACAGAGCCCAGGTGTGAAAAGCGAGAATTCAAAACCCAGCTTTTCATCTGCCAAGAGTTGAGTTTTACTTGTAGGTGGGATGCTGAGTCCAGCACTGCCCCACAAGGTCCTCAAACGCCTCTAGGGGCCCAAAGCGCCAGGCCCAGCAGGTTTGCTGCGAGGCCAAGTGACTGCAGACCACCGCAGGCACCGCTGCTCCTGACAGAGCTCTGAGACGGTCCGTCTGAACCTCCCACGTGCAGCACCCACCTCGGAAACAGCGGAGAGTCTCCTCTTGAGCAAGTTTAGTCTCTGTACCAATGTTGAACGTAAACCCCTTCTACCCAGCTGAGATGGTGGCACCATCCAGTGGAAACCTGAAGTTAGTTGGTTTAAAGCAGACGCACGAAACAAGCAGCTGATATTACAGACAGGATATTAATGCAGGATTTTCAGGATATAAAGTGCCTCTAGATTTCTGCAAAATTAGGCCAATGATGCAAAGGGGCGAGTGAAACCCTTCTGGTGGAGCTCGGTCCGCACTGCCCTTCTGCTGCTCTTCCGCCACCACCCCGCGTGTCCCGGCGCTGCCTTTACCCGCCCCAGCGTCTCTGGTGCTGACCTGCCTCCCCTTCCAATGTGCCTCACCGCTCCTGTCACTGCCCCTGCCCCACTGCATGGCTAGGGCGCATTCAAGTCCCCGCCACGAGGTAGGAAATTCTGCCGGTTCCACCACCAAGCCAGGAGCTGCAATGCTAGGCTGACACTTGGGAATGCGTACTCAGCTCTCGCCGAGCCCAGGCACGCAAACTCTCCCAGAAAAGTTCCAGGGGACACTTTAAAAGCGATCGAACAATGTGTTTAAAGCACATAGGCAGAAGAAAGCTGGAGAGGTTGTTCCTGGAGAAAAACAGTAATTTATCGCAAAACTCTTTATGTTGCAAAGGAGACTATAAGTCAGCCCTCCGCTGGCTGGAGAGGAAATTGCAGTCCAGCTCCAGCAAGCGTCCCGTGTGGTTTTAGGGCTTGCTGTGAGCGTCACCCTGCTGCTCTCGTCCTTGCCAGCGTTCTCATTTCCAGCAGTCTCTGCTGCTTTTCTGATAAGCGACTTCTGCCTCCACGCGCTCGCAGCCAGAGGCCATCCCTGCCGACCAGAACAGTTGTTACCAGCAGGCAGGGCACAGGGTCACGCCTGGGCTCGGGCACAGACCGAGCAGAAAGGCCACGGCTTCGGGCCCAGGGCCAGCGCGTCTGGAGGCAGTCGCAGAGCTAAAGCTGCTGCCGGCCAGCAACAGCGTGGGACAAAATGGGGACTTCACCACGAGCTGGGGAGGGTGGGTCGGTAGCGGCCGGGCAGCCGCTGGGACGGAAGGCAAGAGGCCGCCCGGCAGCAGCAGGCATCACCAGCACGGGTGAGAAGGGACCCCGCGGGGGTAACCGGCTGCACGCGAACAGCCATCGCTGTGAACGGCACCAGCACCGCCAGGGGCCGGCTCACACGTGAGAAACGAGGAAGCAGAGTGACCCTGGCCAAAACGAAGCGACTGGCTAGGAAATGTGTGCAAAACTACTTCCACTTACAGTGTTTACACATATACGCACAAAATATATATATGTATAAAGTGAATTAGATAAACACGGAGCTTTGGTATGTCCTGGATGGACACCAGGAACGTACTTGGCTTTTAAATCATTAAAATCTGAATAGCACCTGCATTGTTCATACATAACAGTCCCTTGCAGAACAATATAAAATATATTAACAATTTCAACTCCCTGAGTTATGCCTTCATACGGTAGAAATGGAAAGAAAGATGTTTTATTTAAGAAAAAAGTCACCTCACGAGGCATAAGTATAAAATATGTAAGAGATCTGAGAATACTTTTTGCAGTCAAATCCACATTCCGGGCAAGCGATACTAAATTAAAAGTTCTGCCAAAATCCTCATGGACTCAGCTAAGAGCGCCGGCTCCCATTCTGTTGCCAAAAACATCTTCCCATCTTGCATATGCAGCCACCCCTTACATAAGACTTTTAAAGTACATTAGAATGCTCTTTAGAACCTTCCTTATTTAAACTGGAGGTAGGGAGGAAAAGCTGCCAGGTGGGATATGATTTGCAAAAATGCATTTGTTCCCTAATCCTTATTCTAAAGAAACATTTTTTTTTGTTTTTCTATTAAAATTGAAGTCAATAATAAGACTATTTCTTCCTCCTATTTCTGAGTCTCTGAACATCTTTGCCTATTCCATGTTTTTCTCCTTAATTATGCAAATGTTTCATTGTTGGCCTAGCCAATTTTATATGGTTTGTAAAGAATTCCATGTCCTCTCTACATCATTTGTCTCTTAAAATGCAAACTCGTCAAGGTGTCAGAAAAGAAACTGCCTTCTACCTGAAAGGGGCTAACATCTATAAATGCTCGTTGCTGACACATCTACTCAGCCCCTCAGTCGTTTTTGGACACACCACATCTTGACTCCGCAAAATTATCCTGGGCAGATTCTGTTGCATTTCCTGATCTTTAGCAACCCCCATGCGGAAGCCTTCACCCAAGCCTCCTCCCACAGCCTGGATCTTGTATTAACCTAAGGCCTGGGTTCTTTTGGAGAAACCCAGGGAGAAATGCACAAAAATCTATGATGTCAATACTACTCTAGGGTCCCAAGCATACATACTCAGAAAAAAATATTCATTAGGTCATACTTATTTAATGCCACATGGTCTCACTGCAGTATTTCCTAAATTAAGAGCAATTCCAAAGTGGGATTTTGGCTTAGTACAACAGGGAGAGGCTGGATGGCAAGTTTGTATTTCCTGAAGAATGTTTACAGCACTCGCTTGTGGCCTTGAGTTGATCTGCTTTTGCCCTGATCCCTTCCCTGCATCGGGTCAGCTGGGCACCACATCCACATACGCTGTAAAGCAACTCAGCTTTGCCATAGAGCAGTTCACTACGACGCTTAACACATAACCACGTGGAAATTTTTAACTCTGTGAACAAAGGGGATGCTTTTCTAAAATCTCTGTAAGGCAGTTTCATGGGTGAAAATGAGCAAGGAACACACATCTATTTGCCAACATTTGTTACACTCTCTATTGATATATTTTCATTCCGTTTTCTTGATCAGATAAGAAGGGACAATTTTTAATGAAGCCAAACACTAAGTTCCACGGTGAGAAAACATGCCCTCCGATGTGCTTTAGTTCACCCTGAATCTTTCTTAAAGAATCATTGTTATTCCCTTACTGTAACTCATCTTCTGCTTTGTAGTGCCAGAACTATTTCCCCAATTCATATATCCCAATAACACACAAAGCTCAGGAAAAGATGTTGCTTTCTACGTCTCTGCAGAATAGCAAGAACTGAACAGCTCCTAGGGAGCTCGGCTAGAAGGGCTCCGTGGGCAACACGTGCCTGCTCCTTCACACTGCACGCCGGGGTGGCAGGGGCAGCGGCTGCTCCATGGGCACGTGGGGTCTCCAGTGAAAGTGAGCGGCAGTCACTGTCCCAGGGAGGGAAAACATACAAACTCTCTCCATACTGCCACTCACAGCCTTCTGATCGCTTAAAATGGCAACATAAGCTGCGAGGGTCATATGGTCACAACCAGATGCTGCCCAGTCCCCAGTGTATGTGCAGCTCCTACTATTTCCCCAAGGTAAAAGAACAGCCTAAAAGCTTTAAGCGTGACACTGCTGTTGGATTAAGGCTGCAGACAAAAGTAAGCGGCAGAGTCACTCAGGACAGAGCAGGGCAGAGCGGAGGCAAATCCCAGGAGGCCCTGCTGGGCACAGGATGCGAGGCGAGCGCAGGCCTGTGCTTGTGACTGCACGAGTGCAACGCAATGGACACTTGCATCATGAGGGGATACAAGCTACCAGAGCCTTTTGTGGGCGAGGAAGCAAACCCATAACAGCCTTTGCTGTTCCGATCTCCTGTTTGCATTTAAAATCTTAGCAGAAGAGACACCAATCTTTGAACTTAAATTACAAATTTAACTTCTAAAGGAAAGCTGCTGTTGTCACATCTTAGCGGGCCAACAGAGAGGCTACGCATCCTGTCAGAGCCACATTAGTCCTTCTGGAATCCCCACAAAGGGGCCTGTAAAACTGCAGGGCTGATGCTGCACACCAAAGCGCGAGGCTACAGCACAGCCAAACGCACCTCTGCACTAGAATCCCAAGTATCGACTTCCATAATAAATGGAGGGCTTTCACAGTAACTAGAAACTGTATGTTATCCAAACTGGAATCTAAAGTAGTGAGAGACAGAAATTTTAGAATGAGGTAAATACATTGCATAGGCAAGATAAGAATTTAAATCCCAATTCTGACAGTAATTTGGCTTGATTGTAAAGGTTTTTTCAGAACTCAATATGAAAAAACATACATGAAAAAAACTGAAAAAAAAAAAAAAAAATTAAGTTTGCCATGACTGCAAGTTACAGAATGCCTTACTTTAAAAAGCACATTTCCTTCTGATTTTCAAAAGGCAAACACAAAAGCACAATTTGAAAGAACACTGTTTTTTTCCAACTGGTCCTCCTAAGACACCTATTCAACTTCAGCTTGTCTCCGCCCATTTAACTGAGGCCAAGATGAGCAGTGGACACAGTGCTACAACACTCCTGTGACTACTGTGCTTCCAACCCATGCTGCCGCTTTACTTGCACGAATTCATATTTTGGAGCAACAGGAAAACTTTACACTCTACACCTTGCTCATAATGAAGATTGTTATTTAACAGGAAATGTCAGAGATCTCAACAATCACTTTAAAACATTTGAAAACTAAATTATAATTAACAAGAGACCTTGCTGTGATGCATGTTTTTAATTTTTTTTAAGTGTTCTTACAGGTTTGTATGCTTTAACATTCCCTCGTATCAGCATATAATTCCCAGATATAAAACTCCACAAGCAATACAGTTTTCTGAAGATTCTGAAAGAATCTTTCATCCTAATCACATTTTCAATAAACTCTGTAAAAGAGTCAATAAGTAGATTATGATAAAGTGCATATATTCCATTTTGATATGGGCAAAGTACTTTTGGGCTGAAAAATACTCCTATGGTAAACTGAAAACCACTGTGATTATTTAGCATCCCACAATTAAGTTGTCCCACCAAACAGTGCTCAAAAATAAATTTTTCAAGTTTCCTGTTAGCTTAAAAAAGGAACTTAAAACATATTAAAAATAATGGTTCCTTTTTAATTAGACTCTGAGAATCATGAATTTATATAATCTTTGAGAACTACAGCTCCCCCAAGGCCAGCACACTGCCTTGACAACTTGCAAGTAGTCTGTATTTTACCCTTTGGATCCAGGCTTCAAGCTGGCAAAAGCTTTGGAGTTCTTTAGGGAATGTGAGATTTCATTGAGAAAAGAAATAAAATGAGAATCCCTCTCTGACTTCTTAGATTCAAAAATAACTACAATGGTAAAATGAGGTTCTGGACGAGTCAGAAAGTAGGTGCTTTGGACTTTGTCGTCATAGAAGTGAACAACCTTCTCCAAGCTGTTGAGGTCAGAGGTTCTGTCAGTCATAATCATGATGACATTGGGCCAGTGCATGACAGGCCTGTCACTGGGCAGAGACACCACTGCAGGGTACTGATCCACTCCTTTGGGGGCTTCTCGGTAGGAATGGGGGTGGTGGTAACCGTGGCCCTGGAAGCTCTCTGACCCGCGATTGTCAAAGATGAGGGACACATTGACAGCGTCGTATTTACGGATAAAACTAGAAATTTTCCCAAAGTAATCAGGATTTGTTTTAGCAGTCAAGGTTTTCATTTCGGATGCTGTTGTTTGCCGGCTGAGGGCCTCGTGAAAGTAAAAGCTGAACTTTGCAAGGAGAATGTTTTTGAGTTTCATCAGCCAGAGGAAGAGGTGTGGAGGCTGCACTGCCTTCTGAGACTGCCCTCCAAACAGATGCTTCTTGGTCTCTCGCTGCTTCTCAAAGATTTGGCCCCAAGTCTGTAGCTTTGTGTGAGCACTGTGCAAGTTGACCAGGGATGGAAGGAACTTCCACTCTGAGATCTGAGCCTGAGCCTTTAGGAGATGCGCAAGCACATCCACCTCCAGCTGGAAACTGCTTTCAAGAGGACTGAGGATTGGATGATGAAACCTGGAAAACATAACATTATTCAAAACATGAGGACAGTTGTACGCACTAATGAAATAATCAGTTAGTACATCCATTTACAGCCAAAAAAGTAGACTAATGTATAAATCAAATAATAACCTTGTCAATTTAATGACAAATTATTTTAGCATGACTTTGCCATAAACATTAATGTAGAGCATTCTTCTTGACAAAACCTCTTGTCACTCACTTTGAAATTAAAGCAAGGGACTCATATTTAATCAGTCAAAAATCACTGACTGCTTATTAAGATCCATGGAAAAATAAAGCACTGTTTCTCTTTAAATGCACATGTTTTTGTTTCAGTTTTACATTCCTTCTGGTGATAAATATGCTTTGATAGTTTTGGAATAGTAGTAAGACATTAAATCAAACCAAGGAAATTATCTAACATTATCAGTTCAAGTGGCAATGTAGAAAAGCTAGGAGGATGCCAAGTTGAGCTTTTCTTCTCCCCAATTTACTTATGTTTAATTCACAATGAATGAGGTGGTGATAGAAAATTAGTCAGGAGAATCACACTAACTGTATTTACTGATGAACCAGCTCTCAAACTTTAAGCCTCTGTTTACTAAAGCCCTGAAGGGAAAAAACATCAAGCAGGACTTTATCATATGACAATGAAAATGCTGTACTGAGCAATTTTTCTCTCGCTAAGAATTCATGACAAGAGCTGCTCTGCTAAAAAGAAGAAAAATGGCATCTTGTCTACAAGACTGAAGTGCCACTACACAAGCATAAAACAGACCTTGATGAAACAGAATTTTATAGGTGTTCTGTAGCTTTCTTTTCACTCAGAATACTCATATTCCAGTATTCCCCTTATGGAAATGAAACAAACAAGAAAAAAAAAGTTCCACATCCTTGTGTTTGCAGTGTGTATGGAAATGAAATGCCTTATCAAGGAACAAAAAACTGTATTTCAAACTTCCTGATAGCATCAGTAGATGTTCCTATATTACAGGCTACTCTTTCAAGATTAGATGTTGCCTTGTGTACAGAATTCAGAGGGTAAAGTTGGTTCCTTTCCAAGAAAGGATAATGCTTGTCACTTCTTACTACATATGAGGATGGCATGAAAAAATAGCACAGTGCTTAAAATGCTATTTTCCTATTCAAAGTCTCAGTGCTCATGTTCTTGGCAAGGAATCATGCCCCGCATGGGCTGCCATGAACCTCCCCAGTCTGTCTCCCACATCCCATGGAAAAGGCTGCTAGTGTTCAAAGGCTCTGCTGATACACACTAAAAGTATTCCCAGAATAGGTATTTAGGAATCCTAAATTCCCAGTGAAGAACAACCAAGAGCTCAGAGACAGGATGAGATGATACTCCCACCCAAGAAAGGCTCTCCCTTCAGAGGGAGTTCTATTCTAGGTCTAGATACAACCTTAAAATAGAGAACTCACATTCAAGTCCCCCAACTTTAAACAGTTCAACTTGGAGAGAGTGAAAATGACCCCATCACTTTCCAAGACGTAATATACACAATCAGTTTGGGAAATATCTGGTTCATGACCAAAGCACTTAATTTTATCACGCTCCAGAAGACTTTTTTCACCTCTTCACTACTTTGTCCTTGGCTTTCCATCAAAGTCTTCATAAATCATTATTTCTTGGCCTGTGAAAATTGTCTGAATTAAATCACTATTTTTAATCTTATTTTTCTCCTGACAGTTACAATATCTGTCTTGAAAGGATTTGCTTGTAAGATTCACATCTGCATTTATTTGAAAGAAAATGGAATAATGAATATGACATATCAGTTGATGAGCTATGTTCTGTAAACCATCTAGGTTAGGGGAGCTGTCACCTTCTGCACATGATGATCTGTCAGGAGGGACCAAGCCTTCCTTCTACAGCACAGCATCCAATGACTATGGGCTACTTTGGTGGACTGAGAAGTCCAGAGCATGTCTGAATCGCTGATCAACAAAGAAGTGTCAATTAAAACTAATATTCTGTTCATACTCAACATTACATATTTGCAGTGCTTCTAAGAGAAAAATCATTTTGTTGCCTTATATAAGAGGAGAGGAAAAAAACCCTGTGCAACACTTTCTTCCAGATATGAAGCATCCACTTAATGTGAGTTTGCACGCACTTGTAGTCACACTAAGCTAAGGTTACTCTTCAGCTTTAAAAGCAACTAAAAAATTCATACTAATGCAGCACTGCCAAGTCTCCCGTATCAACACCATGCTGCACAGCTTCCCACTTCACGGCTCAGTTATTTTCATGTTTCATTACACAGCAGGATTTGCTAAACTGTTTTAATCCAAAAATGCACATCCCAGTCACAGCTGAAAAGTGGGATACGCTTGCAGAATGAACTAGCAGGTTATATACTGTGGATATCTACAGTAATTAACTTTCATAACACAGAGGAATTTGTCTAAGCTCAGTATCACCCAAGACAGATAGGTTTTTACAATATTTCAGTAGGCCACTGAGAACACATTGAAAAATTGATTTCTTCCCCCTAATCATTTTCCAAAGCAGAGACGCTTGAGTTGCTTTACAAAAGGCCTTATTGTCTTACAGGTTTTTCCATTCTTGTAAAAATCAGAATTTCACAAAACACTGACAAAAGCATTTAACACACACAAAATTTACTTTCTCACTTTAAAAAAAAGCTTCAAAACAGCATTTGCATGAGAAGCAGGATTTTTTTTTTTCATTTAACACCTCAGACACAACAATTTAAAAATTCAGTTATTCCTCAGTTACATCTTATGGAAAGAAAGAGAGAGGAAACAATGCGGACTTGTAAACAGCTGGTACTAGGCAATAAATAACAACAAAGCAGCTTTTCACTGTCCAAGAGTTCTGATTTTTCAGACAAGGGCAGTACGATTCAATCCCTGACAAACAGCTCTTCCATTCTTTTATGAATAATCAGATATTTACTCTGCATGATCTGAACAGTTATTTGCTTACGTAAAGGAAGAAATCAAGGCCAGAACCTATCTAGAGAACAGATGTCTTGTGTGGCCTTAGAGCTGTTGACTGAATTAATGGTACACAATCAAACTACCAGTGAGGAACATATTGACAATAGTAGTCAGACTAAGGGCAAACTTATTTGGCCTTTCACTTGAAATGGTCCACAGACCACAGTAAATATTTTCAGTCAGCACACTTTGACATAGCTGTAAGAAATAATTACAGTGAAGAAATACACCATTATCCCTACTTTTAGAAACATTCTGTACATTACCAGAGAAGGGCACACAGCACTTACTGAATTAGCGCTAAGAACATCTTTAAATGTCTCCATCTTAGAGATGGTCATTAGCCCAAAGTGAGACTATCACTATTTTCCCTGTGCCCACGTGTTTTAGAGGAACAATGACACTGATATTTTTCACATAGCACAATATAGCATTTCAAATACTTTAACAAAGTGAATGGAGACTGTATCAATTTTGTTTTTCAGATTTAACATTGCTGTGGATTCACCACTTGCACAGAACATATGTCAGAAAGTGTTCAATGTAAGTCAATTTGAAACAATTAATAAGTGTTTATCATAATAAGGAAGAAACTATGTTCTGTTTTGCACCAGAAAAAATGCCCTGACATTGCCTGGGTTCACAGATCAAGAGTTTTCAAAAAATCACTAACATGATATTTAGACTTATTTTGACTTTATAATAGCACAATTATGTAGCACTTTGCCTAATCTATTTCTAAAAAGTCAGCTGCAGTGCTTAACAATTGCAATGTCAGAAAGTAGCACTGAATAATTTTAGTTCTTATGTGTGCACTTTAAAAATCTAGCTTAATATTCACAAAAAAGAAAGCCTCAGAACATTCATTACAGATGTCTTCCTTAACACTGTTTTGCTAATAAAAGATGGGGAGGTGAGAGGGGAAAAAAAAAAAAAAAAAACATTTGAACGTTATCTACCTACAAAAATTACCTCATTTTGCTTTCAAATTAAGAAGCTGGAATTTTAGTTTGTTGAAGAGTCATCCTCAAAATTTATTTCAAAACTATTTTATTGTTTAAACTACCAACACTTGCCAGGTTCCCATGTCTTTTAAGTAAAATATCCCTATCTCCCTATCCACTTAGAAACATGCTAGGATTCTTACAATGTAACTATTAGACCTGAACTTCAAGAAATCATAAAGGAGGAAAACAGACTCAGATGTGCTCATTCTGGACACTACAATAACTCTCAATTTACTTCAGAGTGCCCCATTAAGCCCTTCTAAGTGTGCTAAACAGCAGATGTCAACAAAGTGCAATGAGTTCAATGTTTACCTGAAAATAGGCTTATACTACTATCTATTTTATAGCCTTTGTAATTAAAGAAGTCTAAAATGGTTGCATATGTCTGTACTCATTTTCACTGAAGTCCACATGCATTTTAGTCTTGCTTCCCCCTTGTCCCTCATGAAACTGTGCAAGAATTCTTTCATCTTTTATGAGGAAAATTATACTTCCTTCTTTGCTGAATACTTATACTAGATATAAATTATGGAATGGGAAAGGTGGATCCTAGATCATGATGAGTAGAAAGAGTCTCACTTTTATTGCAGAAAAGCGGTAGTTCGAGACCCACAATATTGTTGCTGCCCACCAGCATGCATAAATTGAGGCAGTGGGCTGCGCTGTTTAACAAGGGATGACAAGGCTTGCTTTGAACTCAACGTCATTTATTGCAGGTGATGACGTAACCTGTGCACTTACTGCCAACAAATTAGCACTCACCTCGAGCTGTATTTCTTTAAGATGGACTCCAAAATGTTTACGAGTTCCTCAGAATTAATGAACTTTTGGGTGCTGAGCGTGTACATTTTTTCATAGAAGTCAGCAATTTCCATCCGAGCCTGAACAAAAAAACAGAGCTGTTCAGACAGGTGAGAAAGCAGCTCTTCCAAGTGAGGAGCTGTTCCTCCTAGCGCATTGCGCCCCGTCGCCACCACCTTCTTCAGCTCGTTATGCAGAGACGTGTAGATGGTTCGGATGGAGTCCTTTCGGCTGAAGAATGACTGACCACCTGTTCAGATAAACATGGAGGTATTACCAAAATCCAAGGGCAGCAGAAAGAGACAGCAAGAGTGGAAAACCGTGTATAACTCTTTGTGTTTTTAGCTAGGTGTTCCGAGTGTTGTTTGAACGCAGCATTTTTTCAATCAAGAAGTAACTTTCAGTATAGTGATTTGCAAATAACTGAATTATACATAGCATATATTTAGAAGCATATTATGTAATTAATTTAATTCATACTTGTCCTAATCCGCTTTTTAGGCAAAGGCTGCTAAAAAGTTTCTCTAGCTCCTTCATATCTGCCTTATTTATGGTATAATCTTTCCGAAATCCAGGATTCAGTTAGCTTTGCTAGCAATATACACACCCAGGAAATATTGTTATCTGTGAAAGACACAGAATCAAGTCATCAAGAAACTTTAATAGCCTCTATTGCTATTAATAACTCTAGATCTTTTGAAGAGATTTCTCTCAACACCTCTTCACATATTTGGAAAGTGACATTTAAATGAGAATCATAGGACTAAGTTTCTGTTTATGAACTGAAGGTTTCCAGTCCCTACACAATCAGAATTCAAAGGGAAAACAATCACAGTCTACGTAACTAAGACCAAAGCATGGATCCATCCACAAGTAAGAAAATGACAAGTAATCTCCACAATTACTCCCAAATAACCGAGAAAAACAGAAGTCAATGACCCCCTCTGTACAGTATGAACAATTTAAAAAATTGCAGAAGGTCAAAGATATTTAAATTTGATTTAGCAAAAGGCTGTACAAAATACCAACTTTATTAATCTCCATTTAGGTACAGCCTTACTAATCAAATTCATTCATGAATATTCAGGCAGCAGCCTGAAATGTGGTAACTACTAGAACAGCACCAGGAATGCATCTGAAGAACTTTTAAAGGTATTCAGATTTAGACTCTGCTTTGAAACTGATTGGAAACATTGTAAGGCTGAATAGCCTTTTCATACACATTTTACACATATACTGGTCAAAACCAACATTAGAAGTTTCAGGCAGAAAAGCAGAAAATTGGCTTTTAGAGGAAAACAGTTACTTTCGTAGTTCACAAATGGTGAACTTGGTCAGGAAAAAATGGTGAACTCTTGGTCAGGAAAAAAAAAAATCCCTCATTAGTGTTACTTAAGAGATATATAAGCAAAAAAACCCCAGTCCCTAATAATGTCATTTTTACCTTTCTTCAAGTAACAAATTTATGTTTCAGACTCAGCAGCAAATTTACTTTTTAAACTCAGCTTTACAGGCAGATTTTTCTCTCTGTTCAAGCCTTACTATAAAGTTCGACTTTGCTTAAATATAAGCAACTCTCTTGATGCTTTACCGCTGCACATATCAGACTTATATCTCTCGATTTGCTTCCCATGCCATCCCCGCACTTTAAAAGAAGAAAACAAGATGTTGCCCGGAGGGCAACAACCACCGATGACCTGTGCTGCGCCAGGGGGGTGGGTATCTTTCCATTCGCAGACTAATAGAGCAGGAAACAGGCGGGATGTACAGAGTTCCCGCAGTCTCTACCTGGGGCGGGGGGAGAGGCAAAGCGGCCGTTGGGGCTCATCGAGGGGATCGAGGGGCAGGGGGCCGCGAGGGGTGGCCGCTGGGTGGCGGTTAGGGCGGCCGTTACCTAGCTTCTGTCCCAGGAAGGTCATGCTGTGGTAGGCCTTCTCGGCGGCGGCCAGGTGCGCCAGCGCCGCCAGCAGAGCGAGCCAGCTGGCGCCCGCGCTCTTGTTGGCCTCGCGCTCCTTCTCCACGTTGTCCTTGGCCTTGTCGTACGAGAAGATGCCCAGGTGGGAGAAGAACGTCTCCAGCACGGCCTGCTCCACCGGCACCGGCGCGCCCAGCGGGATCGACTCCCCCATCCCGCCCGGCGGCGGCCGCTCCGCCCCTCCGCGGCCGCCGCCTCCCGCCGCCGCCGCCACCGCTTCCGGGTGCGACGCCGCAGCCACGTGAGGGAAGGGGCTCGCGCCGCAGCGCCGGTGTCACGTGACCAGTGGAGCCGAGCGGCAACTGGCGGGCCTTGGTGCCACGTGAGGCGCGGGGCGGGGTGTGGCGTCTCCTCCCCTCCCTCCACTGCGGCTGCGCGCGCGGGTCACGTGGCGCGGCGCGGCGCTTGCGCGGGAGGGGCGCGGCCGTTAACGGCGCCGTTTCAGTTGCTGTGGAGGCGAGAGGGGGGATGTAGAGCTGTATTCTGTGACACCAGAGGGGAGACAGCTCTGGATTGCTGTTCACCTGCCTCTGCCTGCCTTTCGCTTAGGCGTTTCTGTTGCAGGACATTGCCTGCAACGGCCCCCTTGGACTTTGTGCGCGGAATGGGAACCTGGCCCAATGGTCAACCATTTACCTGTATATATGTATATAGTTACGTTATTATGAGTTAAGGGGAGTGTAATGGGGGAGTAGAAGTTTCTAGAAGACCCTGGAAGGGGGAGCACAAAAGGATCACTTACCTTGAAGATCTCCTCCTCCAATCAGGGCATGGGAACTTCAGCGTGACCAAAGGGGGACCAATGAAGCAACAAGGGGAGGCCTACCCTCATCCAATCATTTTTCCCCCTGCAAACCCCTCTTTGTATAAAACCCCATTATGTGCCCCAATAAAGGGTTTGGTGCATGTTTGGTTGAACTTACCTGGACTCTGTCTGTGCTCCTTGTATGATTGGTGAGTGTGAGAGCTGGGAGTGAGTGAGTGCCGAACCCCTCTACCCTTTTGTGTTCCCCTCTGAACCCGATACCTTTCCTGCCTCTTTCTTGACCCTGTGGCCCCCCGCACTGTGTCTACCCTGTGAAGCACTGCTGCTCAGGAAGAGGCTTATGGGAGGCTGTCACTGTTGGAGCGCTTACCTGGCTACGCCGGAGGAAGGTAAGTGGGACAGCAAGGAGAGCCTTAGGGCTCGGGAACACCCGCAACTGGCGCCCAGCGTGGGGCAGCCATAGGGTTTTTTTCATTTGGGAAAGAGGGAATAATTGGATTTGGGCTGGATTGGGTGAAGGCTTTCCGTTCGTTTCGCCTGGGAAAGGGGTATTTTGTTTTTCTGTTTAAGGGAAGGGACCTTGGGGGGTTGACAAGAAGCCAACCTCAAGGTGGGGTGCAGCCCTTTTTTCCGTTGTAGGAGAAGGGAGAAGAAAATTTATTTTCTTTTTCTGTTACAGGAGAAGGGGCGGGAATTTTCTGTTTTAAGAAACAGGGAGAAAGTTTGATTTTTTTTCCTTTTTTCCTATTTTACGGGAAGGGACAATTAACTGCAGAAAGGGGTTTTTCCTGATTAACATTTCAAAATCCCCTGGGTCTGCAGGGTTATTGCTTAAACTGTGGTGGAGTTTAGGCAATAGTCGGGCAAGCGGGCTGTGTCTCCGCAGGGAAAGAAGGACTGTGTGTCCTAAAGGGAGAAGGCCTAAATAAAATACCTGCAGGTATAGAAAGAAATAAAGATGGGTTTGTGCCTTTCCACCTCAGACAACCCACAAGGTTATGAACAGCTTTGTGCCCTTTTAAAGGATAAAAGGGTGAACAAAAAACACCTTAAAAAGATTATACTTTTTGGAATTGAAAAGGGAATTTTTACTGATTGTGACTCTGTTTTGGATTATAAGAAGTGGAAAATAATAAGACACTTTTATTCAAATACATATGGCGGCTCTTTGGCTGAGAGGGCAAAAATTAGGATAAAAGCAGGACTAGCAAAACAAGTGGAGAAATTTTTACAGGAAAGTGAGATTGTGGCATATGTGAGTTCAGGGGTAACCAGCGGGGCTGGTGTTCCCCTATTCCGAGGAGCGGGTGTTCAGACCGTCCATGGCGGGGTGGAGGACGGTTCAGGGAATACCTGTATCTTCCCCACCGGCAACGGCCATTTTGGTGGCCAGACCCCTCGCCGCCATCTCACATAGAAAGGACGGCGTGGGACAGCATCGTTCACGGCCAACACCGGAAGCAGCAAATGAATCACCGCCATCTTGGGAGCAGGGGGTAGGAGGTGGTGCTCCTCCCTCAGGGCTGGTGACAGATCAGGTAGCTCTAAGGGCACCTCCCACAGCTCCACCTTTGGGGAGGGACGTGCAATTGATACGATCGAAGGGGCTGGAGACCCGACCCCTAGGGGAGGGACCTCCGGAGGCGCGTGGAAACTCCGCCTCTGACTCAGTTGCTAGGGCAACATCAGGGGAGACTGTGAAGCCAGGCCTAGCCTCTAAGGAACATGAACCGGAACCGCATGGTCGCTATCCGGTACGGAAGTGCCCTATTGACAACAGGGTTCCGGGAGTGGCCCCAGGCGTTAGGCCGTGGGGTTGTTTTGATTGGATAACTATAGCAAAACAGGCTATTGAGGCGGGCGATATTCAGGTGGCACATGAAATAATCACAAATGCTCTGCCAGTAACCTACGAGGTAGACCAACAAGGGCAATTAAAAAGGTTGTTCAAGCCCTATGATTGGATATTGTTATCTCAATTATGGGCAACAATCGATGAAAATGGAATCCGAGGAGGGCCAACACAGCAGATGCTGAGTTATCTCTTCTCAAGCTCCCTGTTATGTCCTGAAGACTTAAAAAATCTAATGAAAATATCATTGACTTCGGCACAGTATTTGATTTGGGAAGCTGGGTGGTGACGATGCTGTCAAATAACGGTATCGTTACCATGACTGCAGGGGGATCCATTACTGGGAGTAACAATTAACCAATTATTAGGGCTAGATCAATATGCGTCTATTGACGCGCAGGTCCAGCTTGGGCCCGACATTATACGTGAATCCATGCGCGCAGCCCAGGAAGCACTCCATAACGCAAAGTTCGAGCCAAGCGATACCTCGTACGTTACTATCAAACAAAGAGCGGCAGAGTCATTTTCAGCTTTTGTAGATCGGCTCATTGCAGCCATCAAGCTAGCAGACCTGCCACAACCAGCCAGAGACATTGTCCTCAAACGATTGGCCACCGAAAATGCTAATAAAGAGACTAAGACTGTACTAGCAGCCATGCCGCCTGAGTCAACGCTAGCGGATATGCTAGATAGAATGGCAAGGATACCGATTGGAAATCAAACTATGGCAGTCGTAGAGGATTGCCATAAGACTCATGAAAAGGTTATTTTAAATCTCTTGGAAAATCAGGAGAGAGTCTTATCGGCTGTGGTTGCAAACTTGAGTGAACAGACCAAACAGAAAAATTATGAGGCTTGTCCAGCATTCGAACCATTTAAAACCGCAGAAGAACGAAGGTACCGAAACACTCGGAGATGTTTCGAATGCGGAGACAAGAATCATATAGCTCGTGATTGCAAGATCAGAGATAAAAGATGGCAAAGGGGAAAGAGACCCCAGTCAAAAAACTAGAGAATGAGCGCGTTCGGGAAGGGATGCGCAAAGATATAAACAGACCCTTCCTGCCAGGAAACTGTAAAGTGTCTGTGGTAACACCTGACTCCTCCCAAACATTGGAAGTTAGCTCAGATAGGGAAAATAATTATATAAAAGATCCAAGTTTGGATTGTGTAAAGGTAAAAACCTTAGAAAGGGTAGTCATTACAGAAAAAGAACAACAGGAAATTCGAGCTGAGGTGGTTGGAAGCTATCTAGGTCAAGGATTGTTAACTGGAAATAGTGTGTATACACCAAAGGGCTTGTGTATTATACCAAAACTTATTGAGCTGCCTATTGACAAAGAAACGGTAATAACTGTCCATGCGATGTATCTACCCCTGGTAATCTGTAAGGGTACAGTTATTGCCCAAATAATTCCTTTACAAAAACAAAATATTATGATTGAGGAAAAGGGAGTATTTCTCTCGTTATCCATGAACAATAGACCCATTATTCCTATAATGTTCAGAAAAGATAATCAAGAAATTTATGTACAGGCGTTAGTAGATTCCGGATCTGATATTACTATTGTAAATAGAGATCACTGGCCTGTGTCGTGGAAAACTGAAAGGGTCTATGGAAAAGTCCAGGGGGTGGAGGGATCAGGCACTATACAAAGAAGTGTAAGTCCTGTAAAGATTAAGATTGATGGACAGGAGGTAACAACAATGGTCACTGTTACAGATTTGCCTAAAGGAATAGAAGCCTTAATAGGCCGAGATGTATTGGTTCAGGCTAACATCGTCCTGACTAATGAAAAGAAAAGGTTTTAAGGGGGGGTCACTGGTATGGAGTCCTTCCCAATACTGATAAAGTGGATAACCACTGAACCAATATGGGTGGACCAGTGGCCCCTGTCGTTTAAGAGACTCCAAATCGCCCACGAATTAGTTAACGATCAATTGAGGCAAGGGCATATTCAAGAATCACTTAGCCCTTGGAATTCTCCTATATTTGTTGTTCGGAAAAAATCAGGTGCCTTCAGGCTATGGCATGACCTGCGTGCTATCAATGAGTGCATGCAACCGATGGCTGCCCTGCAGCCAGGCATGCCCAGTCCTTCAATGATTCTGGAAAAATGGCATATCTTGATAATAGATTTGAAGGATTGCTTTTATCAGATACCTCTACATCAAAATGATTATGAAAAAATTGTGTTTTCACTACCAAGCATCAACAGGGAGGCACCAGCTTTGCACTATGAATGGACAGTACTTCCTCAAGGAATGAGAAATAGCCCCACCATTTGTCAATTATTCATTAATAAGATCTTACAACCTCTGTGAAGTAAGTGGGACCAAACTTTAATTTTCCATTATGTTGATGATATTCTGATGGCACAAGAACAACCTTTTTCCGTACAACAAAAGAAAGAGTTGATTTTCACATTAACTGTCAACGGGTTAACAGTAGCTCCAGAAAAAATCCAAGAGAAACCTCCATGGGCGTATTTGGGATGGATTATATCTGAGAACATAATCAAACCGCAAAAGTTGTCTCTACATACGCGGATAAAAACTTTAAATGATATACAAAAACCGATGGGAGATCTCCAATGGTTACGACCGGTGGTCGGACTGTCCAACGAAGAACTGGAACCATTGAGACCTCTTCTTAAGGGTAACGATCCAACTGCTCCTGTTAAACTGACTGGAGATCAGAAGAATCACATGGCTTATTTAGCGGACAAAATATTACAAAGAGAAGTTGATTCGGAGAGATCCTGGTATGCCCCTTGACCTAGCCGTACTCCGTCTGAGTACCCATTTTGTTGGTGCACTGACTCAGTGCAAAAAGAAAAAGGGAGAAAAGACGGATGCGGTTAGGTCAAGGGTCAAGCCTGAATCCAGGAATAAGGAGAGGCCTCCAGAAATAAAGGTTCTGGAATGGGTATTTACTTCGGCCCAACCAAAAACAAAACAGCAATAGAGAATCTAGCAGAAATGATAATAAAAGGTAGAGAGTTGTACAATTAACCGGTAGAGAACCAGAGAGTATATTTGTTCCTATAAAAAAAGACGACTTGGAGTGGATGCTCGAAAAATCGGAACCCCTACAAATTAGTTTGTTGTTATATGATGGGCAAATTAGAATTAAGCCATTAAAAAATCCGAAATTGAAGTGGTTTGCAAATCAGGAATGGGTGGGCAAAACAAAACACGCAGAACAACCTTTGAAGGAAGCTATAAATGTATACATGGACACAGAAAAAAGGACCAAAACAGCTGCCATATTATGGTATGAACAAGGGAGTTGGAGGAGTAATGGCTGAGCCGTCTGATTCGCTTCAGATGTTAGAGCTTGACGCAGTGGTGTGGGGAGTGTCACAGTGGATGGATAGTCCAGTAAATATTATAACTGATTCCCTTTATGTAGCAGGATTATTGAAAAGAATTGAGGACACCAGAATTCAGGAAGTAAAAAATGAAAGGCTTTTTCAGCTGCTACTTCAATTAAAAATGGCACTCAAACAGAGGATAGCCCCTTATTCGGTTATCCATATCAGAAGCCATAAAAATTCGAAGGAGCTTGGAAAAGGTAATGAGATAGCAGATCATTTGGTCTCTACTACCATCACTACTCCTTTAGACCCACTTATAGCAGCACGAGAATCACATGCGATTTACCATCAAAACGCAAAAGGATTATGGAGGGCCTTCAATATACCGATAAGGGATGCTAAATGTATCGTTCGGGCATGCCCTAGTTGTTCCAATCAGGGACCGGGTATACACCTTATTTGTGGGGATAGGGCTTGGAGAGGAATCCCTAAGAGATCATTCGGTGGTCCATGTTATTTAGGGACATTAGCCATGGTAACACCTCATTCAAGGCTGACTAATTTGACTCATACTGTAAGAGCAAAAAGAAGTTTGGGGTTATCTCCAAACTGTTACGATAAGGTAACGCTCTTGTCTATTAGCTCTCGAATTGCTCTTTCGATTTTCATATCAGGGGCAGCTGCAGGTGCTGCTTTAAAAGAAGTAGCTAGATTGGCCTACTGGGCAGATAAACAGGCCAATGTTACCGATGCAGTCCTTAAGGAGTTATTTGAAGATGAGGAAATTCTGAAGACCGCCATCTTGCAGAACAGAGCTGCAGTTGACTTTCTATTGCTGGCACACAGTCGAGGATGCAAGGACTTTGCTGGACTATGCTGCTTTAACTTGTCTGCACATGGACAATCCATTCAGAAAGAACTAGAATGGTTGCAAGATCACTTGCATAAAATCACAGCGGACCAAGATCCCTTACAAGGTTGGTTAAAATCTACGTTTGGTGGCATCTCAGGGTGGGATGCTACTTGGATAAGGGAAACTGTCCGATTTTTACTGATTATATTTGCAGTAATGTTTTATCTTTGTATTGCTTGTAAATGTATAAGGTTGCAGTTAAATAGATCTGTGGAAAATGCAATGATTGTTGCTGAGAGTGACAAACAAGAAAGTATCTAGGAAGAGATGAGCCCACCTGCTTATCATGAAACACTGTTTTATTCCCTCCCAAGGGGAGTTGAACGGAAGTTACAAGGTTTCAAATTCTGTTACTAAGGTTCTATAAGAAGAGCTCTCCTGATGAGGCAGGACCCATCAGGATGACTGGAACTGTTAGTCTGAACCAGCTTCGATGAGGAACATGGACAGACGCCTCTTCTACTGGACTGGAACTTTATTATAGAGAATCCTTGGATTAATACCTGGAGATTCCATCTTGACGGGAGCGACATCTGAAGACGGAGCATCGTTGGACCCCTTCTGACGTCAAGGGACCGAATTGAATGTTATCCTCTTACCAAGAGAGTGTGGCTATTTATCGGCTCCCATTCCGCGCAAGAGAAGAAGGGGGAATTGTTGCAGGACATTGCCTGCAACGGCCCCCTTGGACTTTGTGCACGGAAGGGGAACCTGGCCCAATGGTCAACTATTTACCTGTATATATGTATATAGTTACGTTATTATGAGTTAAGGGGAGTGTAATGGGGGAGTAGAAGTTTCTAGAAGACCCTGGAAGGGGGAGCACAAAAGGGTCACTTACCTTGAAGATCTCCTCCTCCAATCAGGGCATGGGAACTTCAGCGTGACCAAAGGGGGACCAATGAAGCAACAAGGGGAGGCCTACCCTCATCCAATCATTTTTCCCCCTGCGAACCCCTCTTTGTATAAAACCCCATTATGTGCCCCAATAAAGGGTTTGGTGCATGTTTGGTTGAACTTACCTGGATTCTGTCTGTATTCCTTGTATGATTGGTGAGTGTGAGAGCTGGGAGTGAGTGAGTGCCGAACCCCTCTACCCTTTTGTGTTCCCCTCTGAACCCGATACCTTTCCTGCCTCTTTCTTGACCCTGTGGCCCCCCGCACTGTGTCTACCCTGTGAAGCACTGCTGCTCAGGAAGAGGCTTACGGGAGGCTGTCGCTGTCGGAGTGCTTACCTGGCTACGCCGGAGGAAGGTAAGTGGGACAGCAAGGAGAGCCTTAGGGCTCGGGAACATCTGCACGTTTCTGTTTTTGGTGTGTTTGGGGTTTTTGGTTTTTTGTTGTTGTTGGGTTTTTTTTTTTTGTTTTTTTTTTTTTAAAGAAATATAGTAATTATTTAGTATGGAAGGTTACATATCAGAGTGTCATTTCCATAGGTACATATCCAGTTCCCCAGTTACACTGAGAGAGATAGACCTAAGTAAGAGATAATATATGGGAAACAAGATCTCAGGATCCTACAACACGTTAGACCTCTTAAAAATTGTAATTATATTCCATGGCTATTTTTGTCTCCCTAAATTGGGGGTTCACAGCTTATTTCTTGCAGTTAGCATGCCGTCTTGACAGCAAGAGTCCTAAAGGCTCAAAGGCCAGACTGCAAATATAAATCAAATTTTTACTTATATATCAATTTATTTGTGCATTGGCCAAGTTCATAATGTTTTAATTATAAATAAGTAGGCAGTGCTAGTACTCGTTCCTTTTACAAGCTGTCCACTCTTAAAAACTACGTACATTTTTTTTCCAAAACAAATTTCACACTAAAGTGCTTCTGCCCAAGCTCCATTTAATGTTCCCCAAATGTAAGAGCTTGTAGGTAACCTTATTCTGACCAATTGTTGTTGGAATTAATTTCAGCCAGATTCTAGTGAGTACTTCCAGCTTGTCTAAATACCATGTAGTTTCTCATCCCTTGAACTTTTACAGTCTGCTGGCAAGCCATTTCAGACATGGTGAATTGTTCAAATTAATCCCCTTTCATTTGGATAGGTCTACTCCTCAAGCTAATTTACCATGGAAGTGAAGCACAGGGCAAAACTGAGCAAAAATATGAGGCCAAGGAAGGAAGGAGGTGGCAGCAGCACCAATTGCTTCAGGTCTTATGGATCAGACCCTTAGTCTACCTCTCTTTTACTTAATTTCTCTGGTGTTGAGCTTCAATATCCCAAGCACATTAAAATTGCAGTATCTCCTTTCTTCTCCCTCTACTTTCCCTGCGCTCCTGTTATCTGCCTTTGAACTGTTGTCAATACACTGTATCACTGCAGCAACTCCAGGTGCTAATAAAACTACCTGCCTACACAGCACCTTATTCAGCAAGCCCAGGTTGTTTGTGACACACACATTTTGGTACAGTATACCGCCACATATTGTGTGTAATAGGCTCACCTTTCTTCATGTCTGTCTTAGGAGATCCTCCCATATATTGTGGCAACTCATTCTGATCAAATTCATCATTGTTAATTATGCTGTTTTCCGAACACTTTTGTAGGACTATATAGCCTTGTTGCACAATGTAGCACCTAGAAAAGAACTGATCAATTAGGAGATACTTCTGTTGAATCAGTAGTCATATCAAGTGCTGAACAAGTGTCATGTATTCAAGTATGACAAAACATGCTACTTTCTTATTCTCAAGATGCTATAATGCCTTCAAATTTTATTAACAGTACAAAAGCCTACCTTTTCTGAAGCTACTATGAATTCAAAGCAAAATGAAGTTGTAGGAAACAATCAGAACTCCCTTTTTGCCTGAAATAGCTTGAGCAAATCATACAATAGCTTTTAGACTGCAGTATCACATTGTAAGCACATCAGTCTATAAATTGGGTTCATCTGCAAAACTTTAATTGGACCAGCCAGACTGACCAAGTCTGATGTGCCTCTTCTCTTACATAGCAGGAGATGTCTGTCTTTGTATTTAAGTTAATGTAGAACAACATGTAACCTCAGCATGTAACCTGGGGGAGAGGTAAGAGGAAAATTCTTGGGCACCAGTGGCACAAGTCTCAAAAGAACACTGAGGATCAAAGGTTCAAATAAGACCTTTATTACAGCACAGAGCTAACAGCACGTTTTTGTACTTAGAAGAAAGTATTTGGTCTCTTGGTAGTGAAACGTGGTTTGTGCTGACGACGCAGAACTCTGTGTGGCAGAGGGAACTTGATTTTAGAATCCTATAAGAAAGAAAAAGTTTCTCCATTAACTGATGAACAGATGAATAACAGAAAATAATTTGCAGTAAATGGTATGCTGTATTCAACAGCTAACCTGTATAGAAGCAGTGCATCCACAGAGTAGATAAACTGTAAAGTAGCTAAAACCAGATGCATTAATTGTGCAATTATTATCGAAAGAAATATCTGTGAAAGGCAACCTCGGTGTAACTGAAGGCATGCTTTTTCTCTTTTGCTTTCTCTCAAGTAGTTTACTACTAAACATCTTGACCATGATATAAATTTTTCTGAAATTTTACATGCAATTTTGGTTCCTCTTCTGCTTTGGTCAGCAAGGCAGATGGGGAACAAGCAAGAGGACTCCCACTCTGTAGAGCTGAGATCTACCAGCTGCTGCCATTCTACTTCACTTACATGGAACTGCTTGACTGCTGGTCTGCGGCACTTGCTAGCAGCAATCTCCTCAACTTTCATGATCTGAATAGAGTGAGCACGGGCACGATGACGGGCTCCCATATCACGGTCTGTAACAACAGAACTCATTAA
The DNA here is from genome assembly GCA_003342815.1 of Eudromia elegans. NCBI lineage: Eukaryota > Metazoa > Chordata > Aves > Tinamiformes > Tinamidae > Eudromia > Eudromia elegans. The sequence continues at coordinate 181,987 of PTEX01000012.1, forward strand.
AAATAATACTAATTTAAGACATTTTCAGTTTGAAATCTTAATATGATCATTTTTGTAAGTGTTTGTAATGCTGTCCCCCACTTTCCATTTTCTTTCAGGCAGCTCCGTACACTAGAAATAGTGGTGGCAGAAGCACTAACCAGAAAATCAACAAATAGTAAGAGCTCTTTTCTAAAACTCAGAGTCAAGCATCTAATTCTTGCTTGATCTCAAAATTGAAAGTTAATTGCAAGGGAAAAAAAAAAAAAAAGAACTGAACTGCAATAAATACTCCCTTCCTCTTCCAAGGGAAGGATGCAAGTAAAGATAACTGCAGCTCCTAGCTTTATTTCCCACCCTCCCCAAAAGACTCCAACTTAGTCTTGCAGAACAGGAGAAAGATAACTCGTCACAGGCTTCATCAAAATTCCCTTATGTGGCACTCCAAATATATCTGTCTTAAAAATCATGTTAATAACCCTTTCATACATAAGGCTGAGCTATCTAAATACTCTGCTTGGAATATTTCCCACAAAGATGCAAAATACCCACTAAAAACCTTCAGAAATCTGCTGGAGCATAAAGATATCAAAGCCATTATGTAACGACAAGTGAAATTCTCAGAACTCTTAAGGACTCTTCAGTATGTCTATTATAGCAATGTATTACAATTGTATGTAGGACCTTAAGTTTCACTTTCAACAGCACTACAGCTGCTGAAAGGCGACAAGATACATTTAATATTTGCACACATGACAAGAATATCATTACTAGGAACAACATTCTTTGGGTTTTTGTGTGCACTCTGCAGTGTTTTGAATAGTGAATTCAAGTGTCAACAGTATCAACTACACATATGGTTCACCTCTCAACCTTTAGATAACAAGACTGAAATCAGGACAACGTGTGACTTTCTCTGAACAAGACCATGACATCTTTCAGCAGCATAAATTACAGAAAAAAATGTTTAGGAAACCAATTTTCCTAACTTAGTTCTTCAGAGGACATATTCTAGTATGTCCCACATGGCATCATTACCATTCTTTCCAAAGGACTTGGAAAGATATTTCCAATTGTTGTAACAGTAAATATAGTATAAAAAATATATACAGCACCAAGAGATGATAAAATTCACCTATATAGCAAAATTGATTACAAGAACTGTAAAAAGTTACACCAAGATCAACTGGGAATATTTTCAAGGAAGATGTCCAAGGAACAGCATGATGCAAAACACCACATATGTTATACATATGCACCCATAGGCTTCTCCAGCAACTTAGTGCTTTATTTTTTCAATTTAAGCTATCTTGTCACATATCAAGCTACTTAAACTTTACATTCAATTTAAGATTTAAACTGTCATCTATATAGCAGTCATATCATTTTATTTCAAGTGGTTACAATTACTTACAGCACTGAGTGACAGCACCAGCAGTGGTCAAATCTCTATACTCTCTGTACATGTTGTGAGTTCCGCTACGAGAATCATAGCGTAGCCAAATACCAAAATTTTTTACCCGCAGAGGGGACTTCTCATACACCTGGAATTACACCACAGCACAAAAATGTTTAAGAACCAGTATATACCATGAGTATTTTACAAGCTTAAGAATAAATGTTAAAACTCTAATGAAATCAATACAGATAATTTTACTGTCCAAGACAGCTACTTGACAACAATCTTCCTGCATGATTACAACTATGGTAAAGTCTTTGATAATTTAATGTGGAAATGAAAATAGATTTAGATTTCAACTCTGAATTTCAGAGTTTCAGAATAGATAGAAAAGTGAACTTACAGCAACAAAATGTTAATGTATAAGCACGCAAATATCTATTTTCCAATGATTATGAAGACAATCCAATGTTTCTGAAGAAATATATCCCACAATGAAGCAAGAATAAACTTATCAATAGTTCCGAGAAATTTAAGTCATAGTTCTGAAGTGTTGTGAAAGATTTTTTTAAAGGCTTTTTTGACGTATGCAAATAGGGGGAAGGAGAAGTTCCACCGCAGCAACAGGTAAAGAAAATTCAACCACAGTAATAGTTTACATAAGTATAAACCGGCCAAGAAGCCCCCCAGAGCCCCCGGCGCTTCGGCCGCACCTGCCCGCAGTACACGATCTCCCCGGACGACTTCTTCATCTTCTTCAGCTGCGACACGAAGTACCAGAAGCGGGACTTGGCCACGACGTGGTTGGGCGCGAAGATGCGCATGCGGTAGAGCGGCGGCGTGTGGCACTTGGGCGTGGGCAGGCAGCGCCCGACCACCTTGTACTCGCGCAGCTGCGGGGCGAGACGCGCCGCCGTGAGTGAGCCGCGCCGCCATCACCCCGCCTCCTCACGCGCCGCCGCCGCCATGTTGGCGGCCGCCTCCCTGCCTGCCTCTCGCGCCGCGGCCCCGCTCCAGCGTCGCGAGGGCCTCCCCGCCGCGGTCCCCCGCCCCCCGGCGGCCGCCCAGCCAGGCCCGGCCCAGCCCAGCCCGGCCTGGCCTGGCCTGGCCTGGCCCGGCCCGTGGCCTCCCGCGCCACACTCACGGTGCCCGACGCCTTCATGGTGCGGCCTCCTCGGCGGCGCCCAGCAGAGGAAAGGCCCGGCGCGCCGCGGCGACGCCTCACTCGCGCCTCCCGCCCGCCCCCTCTGCGCCCATTGGCTGCGACCGCGGTGCCATTGGGCCGGGCTCACGTCAGTCAGCGCCCTGCCGCTGCCGCCTGGCGTCACTTCCGGGGGAGGAGGGGGAGCGCAGCCCGCGTGGCTGGCATGGACGGAGGGGAGTTTTGGGGCTCTGTCCTCCGTCTATTTTTTTTTCCTCTATTTTTCCCGATTGGAAAGTACTGTGACAGCGGTCCAACCTCTTGCGGCGAGACACGGCATTCCGTAACGTTCGCTGCTGCGCCTCTTGCGTGCGTTTCCACACTCCAGTCGCGTTTTACAAGTGCGCAGCTCCCAGGTCACGCCAGAACACCCACGGGCGTCACGCTGTCACCGCCGCTTGCAGGGAAGAGGCCGTTGTGCTAGGGAAGCCTGGGCGCCGGCCGCCCTCCCCGCGCGCGGTACTGAGCGAGTCGCTCCGGCCGCAAGGGCGACGCTGACGCGCCGGCACTCGGCCCGGCGGGCGGTGATGCCGCCGGCCGCCCGCTCGCACCCTCAGCTTCATCTGCTGAGGGCAGGCGCAGCACGGAGCACGAAGGGACCCACCGCTCCCGAGCGAGCTCAAGGATAGGGCAGGCGAGCCGTGATTTACAGAAACTACTAATTCCGCAGCGTTATTATACAGCCAAGCGCGCGACCGCCTCGCACCGTCAGGCTCGATCTCCACCTCTAGGAACGAGCGCGCGGGGCACGTTTTAGGGGAAGCACGCGGAGGCGCGGCAGCCCCGCACCCGCCGGACGCCATCGCGCTCCGGGCAGGAACCGAGCGGCGCCGCTGGGGGGGGGGGGGCCTCCCGGCGGGCCGTACTCAGCGGCGAGTGCGCAAGTGCGGCGCGGAGTACGGCGGGAGTTGTAGGCGCGCGGCGCGGGGCACGCCGGGAGTTGTAGTCACGCGGCGTGGCCGGCCCCGCGCGGCGGCCGCTCCGCACGCGCGAGGGCGGTGGCGCCTCCCCTCGAGCCGCCTCCTCCTGCCTCGCCGCCCCCTCCTCCTCCTCCTCTCGCCGCCAGCCGAGGCGGCGCGGCCTGCCCCGCTCCGCTCCCTATGCTCGTGGCGGCCTCGGAGCCGCGAGTGTCGGGCCGGCAGCGCCGCCGCTATGGCGGAGTGACCGGGAAGGTAACGGCGGAGCTGGGCGCGGGAGGGGTGACGCGGCGGCGCGGGGTGGGGGCGCGGGGGCCGCTGGCGTCGCTGCGTGCCCCTCGTCCGCGGGTGAGGCCGCCCGGCCGGTGCCGGTTTCGGTGCTGGCCGAGCCGCGCTGCCCGATGCCTCAGCCGCTGTTGGGGGGCGGCGGGGGGCCGCGGTGCAGGGGCCCGCCGAGGGCCCCGCACTGCCCCGGGCCTGCCGCGTCACAGCCCTCCCGGGTCATGAAGGAGGGAGGGAGCTCTCGGGACCGCAGTGTTGGCCCGCTTGTCTGCAAGCTGCGGCTCGCAGCGCCCCGGTGTTGCTGCCCGCCTGGAGCCGCCCCCGAGTCCTCCGTGGCTCCCCGAGCGGGGCTTCGTCACGGCGCGGGCAGCGGCGGCTGCTGGCGAGTGGGAGTTGCCGCGCGGGTGTCCCTGCGGCCCTGGGTGCTGCGGGAGGCGCGTGGCTGCGTGCCTCGGCTGGCGCGGCCCGCGGAGCCCGGCGCGCTGCTCCCAGGACACCTGCTCGGCCCTCGGGAGAATTCCGAGCACTTCTGGCCCTGGGAATGTGGCCGGCGTGGAGACCTGATCTGTCGCTCCCCGAAGGAAGAACCTGTCCAGTGTAGTGGCCTAGTGCAGTTTGGAAGTTTGAGGAGTAACCAGCAGAAAGGCCTTCATTTTATACTTGCTTTGTATGCCTCACTGTAAATTCCTGAGAGGCTGTAAATATGTTCAGAATTTCTGGCAAGCAAAGCAAAAAGAATGCAAGAGATGAGTTTTCCCTGCATTTATTTTGTTAGGAGGAAAATTTAAAGGAACTGAGGTATGTGGATGGCTCCCTGTGTGCCATTACAATCTTGTGTATACCTAAGTGTTGCAGAGGAGATAGTCTTTAATTTATAATTGTTCTAGGGATCCACATCTGCAGTCCAAATGCTGTGAACACTTTCCTTGTTAGGGCACGTCTGGACCCAAGTTACATACCCCTGGCCCCTTGGTGTTTTTACAGTAGTTGTCCTTCTTGCTTGAAATGTGTGACCACAGCTTTTTTTTTTTTTTTTTTTTTTTCTCCCTGTATGAAAGAAGTCTCAGCCATTTCAAGTATTTAGTACTTGAAAAGGAATAGACTGTCTTGGAGAGAGGACTATAAACTTATAAGACCTTGCTGTAAAGAGGTGAGACCACCTAGTTGTAGTAAGATCCCATTGCCACTGAACATAGTGCACCAGTTCAAAGAAATAAAACTATTCAGCATAAGTAAGGCCTAGTACTGCTTATGCAGCTACATATTAACTCTTAATGTTACAAAATGATACTTTTTAAAAATAGAGCTTTGATTTTAAAATTATTTGCTGTGATATTTGAACTTGTCTTCTGAGATGGTTATTCCATTATGTATGGAGTTGACCAGCCAGCTGAAACTATTGGTGTGTGTGGTGGATGATCAAACTTTAAATGTGCTTGTGTAGCATATGCAAGGTATTTAGAGCTGGCTGACGTTGTTGCTGGCTAAACACGTGAAGAGAAATGCATCCCTGAGTTAGGTTACTTTTAACAGCAAAGCTTATCACCAGTCTGTAGAAACCTAATATTTTGAGCAGAAATAATAATATAATAATGAATATAATCAGGATATCACACTTGTATATGTTTAGGAGTTTTATTTGTAGAACTGTGGGCCACACCCTATCTGGAAGAAGCTGTCAAAAAAAACCCATTTTCCCCTCAGCATTATTTTAATATTCTCTCTATAAAATAATAACATTATTTTAATATTCTCGCTGTTGGATGAAGGGTCCAGAGGAGGAAGACTCAGGAGAGCAACTTTAATCTCTAAAACTTTTGATCCTGAGCATGCTTGCTTGTGTTGCAAGGCAGTGTGTGAATCTCGTTTGCCACTTTGCCATGAATGTGTTCCAGAATGGAGAATTTTCTGGTTTCTGTGCTGTCAAGACCTGCTTTCCTCTTTGTTCATGACCTCAGTTCTGCTTATGATACATTTTGTTACGATTTACTTTGTAATGGGTCTTACAGAAATGCCTGTGTGTCATCATATTAAATGCTGGGCTTTCCTTAGCGTGCTTGCTGTCAGTTGTCACTGTGCCCCTATCTTGTAGTGGGGAGGGAGAGTAGTGGAGCACGTGTGAGATGTGCAATGCTACGAAATTAGAAGTTCTACCTATAGGCATGTGAGCAATTTCAAACCACAATTTCTTTGTATTTGTTCTCTTCTTCATGCCTATCAACTCCCTTTCCCCCTCTCACCTTCATCTCTAAGGAATAAGGACTTCAGGTCTAATTAACCAAGTTACCAAACCAGATTTTTTTTTTCTGAAGCTCTTGCTGTTTAACAACAGATGAATGTTTGACAGAACCTCTTTATCCATAGCATTTCACACAGAGCATTCCAGAACAGCCTGTAGAGCTTCATAACGTCTTTAGAACATTTGTCCAACCTGACTGTTACTTTTAAACAGAATTTTATTTTAAAAAATTACTAGCAAATTAGCACCCATTATAAAGAGCAGGAAACCTGATTAACAACTCGCTGTGGAGGACGTTGTGGTTAATTTCTGTTGCACTTCTGTGTGTGCTTGCTGTAGAAGAAGACCTGATAATTTGGCTTTTCTAGAGGAAATACTTCGTAAATATATTTACAAAACATCTAACAATATTTAAGATGAATAGAGATGCTTATTTTTGCACTTACTAGCCTTGTGAAATGGTAGACATCTGGATTCTTTTTACGTAGCTGATTGGTGCTTATGTCACATCTTGCCAAAACTTTCTATGTGTTCTTTAAATCTGAGCTCAAGTCTTTGAATTGAATAGCATTTTTTGTGCTAGTTCTCTGTTAATTACAAGAGTGGTTTTTCTTAAGAAAGCTCAAAAATATGAAGGTGTTAGATTTTCATATTTCTTTAAAGCAGTCCATTTTCTAGATGAATGCTAATATTGATGAAGGACTTGAAATTTCTGATATCCGTAGTAGAAGTGTGCACATTGTTATCTTTGTGGGATACTCACTGTAGACTTGACTTATATGCAGACTGCTTTGGTGGTTGCTGCTATGTTTTTAAGTTCTTTTGTGATGCTGAGCAAATAAAGTTGTTCTTTCTGTATTTACAGATGATTGTAACTTCTCCTCTGGTAGAACTGGGCAAGGCCATTAAGAATAGGAAACAAAGAGTATAGCAACAAAGATGGATGAACAGGCCCTTTTAGGGCTAAACCCAAATGCAGATGCAGACTTCAGACAAAGGGTATGTAATGAACTTGCTTATCTCTCCTATAACTGGAAATACTGTTTCAATGAAAAAAAATCTGATTTTTTTGACCATATATAGTTATTTAGTTAACTGATACAAAGGGATTGTGATGGCGTATGTTAAAATGAAAGTCACTTAGGAAGTATGTGTGTAAACTGAAGGATGTACGTCACCACTTCTATGAAATTGCACTTAGCCTGTATAGAATTAGTTTATCTGGCTTGCAACTTTGAGTCTTTTCAGTTCATTGTACCTGTTGCTTAACACCTCAAGTAGATTCTTCCAGGATGAAAAATATTCACTGAAAACAGAATTGTTTGCAGTTGCCCTTCTAATTCCGATTTTTTTTATTTGTCTAGCTACCATTAGTATCTTTAATATGTGTTTTTAACTGTAAAGAAGCTTATGTTAGCTAATGTAAGTAATTTAAGAAAATAATCAAAGTTTGTGAGTACTTGACAAAAAGTTAATAGATGCTTGTGTGAGAAGGCATTAAAATATCACAACTATTTAAAGAGGGACATTTCCTGCATGCTTTTCTTGAAATTGATTTTGAATGTCTACAGGATGACCTCCAGTAATATCTTTCAGAATCAATGCTAATATCCAAGAATGTGGCTTGGTGCATCCTGGTGTTGAAAGCAGCCTGTTAAATATGTGTCCATTGTGGGTACTTAACCATGTTTGGAAAGATGGCTGTAGTTAATATTTAATGTTTTGTTAAGAGAATGCCATTATCAAATTTGAAGTTTGCAGATTTATTGACCTCTTAACCGTGCAGTCTGTAAGCTTTTGAAATACTTTGTAGTAAAAACTGACTTAATATTTCAATAGTCACTTAAGGAGTAGCTTATATAAAATCAGCTTTTTTTTCTCCTTTTCAATATTCGAAATAAGGAAACAACCAGTATTATCTCCACTAAGTTAATTCTTGTTTTAATAGCTAATTCTATCTACTGTGTAATTACTTTGTGAAACTGCTGAGTGGAAACAGATATGAAGTAAAGAAAAACCCACAGCGTGGAAACACAGACTTTCATAGAAATGAAATAATGTATTTAATCTACTCAATTTCAAAAACTACTTACTGGCTATACAACAGGCCGTGCTAAATCTTAAAGCAATTAGATCAATTTAAATAATAAAGTTATGTATAAGGTCTAATGAACAACTTGAGTATCTAAAATATGGCATTAACTTTTTTTAAGTATCTCTTAGATTGATAAACTAGGCAATTATCAGGTGATCAGTGAAACACTGTATTTGAGTGTTTCTTGAACTTGAGGGGTAGACTACAGCCAGAAGTGTCCAGCAACAGAAGTGAGTTGGTTTTGGAGAAAAAATTAAATGTCTTTCTACTTGGAACTTGTGGAAAGAATTTGAACTTGGACTTGAACTTCCAACCTTGGAGCTACTGGAGACCCAAGTAGATGAGTCTGTGAGCAACTTCCTCTAGCTGACCCTGTTTGAGCTAAGAGATGGGACTAGACTGTCTCCATAAGTCCATTCTAACTTGAATAACTGATTCTGTAAATTTAATATTAAAATAATGTTTAAATTTGATGTAAAAGGGAAATGAGCATCTCTAGCATTAGCATTTGCAGGAATACTCTTGCAGTATGGTAACGAAGGAGTGGTATAAATACTTGGATATATGGAGATACAGCTCATGCTTCTTGAGGGAAGAGTGTTTAGATGCAAATCTCATGTAAATGAGGTATCCTGCAGTGGAGTTTTTATTTGGGGAGGAAGGTATTTTTATTCTTTTTAATGAAACGTCTTTGGATGCTTGCAGGCACTAGCCTACTTTGAGCAGCTGAAGGTATCTCAGGATGCTTGGCAAGTCTGTGCAGAAGCATTAGCTCAGAGTATATACAGGTAATGTATGTAAGAATCATTGCTTATTTTCATTAGCAAAATGTTAGTGTCAGCTTGTTTTCGTTAGCAAAATGTTTGTGTCAGTCTAATAACCAGGCAAACTGAGCTAGGTAATTGGGAAGCTGTACATTAAAATGTATATAATATATGCAATTTTAGTATTGCCATTGGTCTGTAAGTTGTGTGTAATCTTTTTCAGGGAAGAGTAGTGTGTAAGTAAAGCTCCATATTAATTTAGTTGCTCAACAAAACAAACAAAGAGAACTCCCTAACTGTTGTCTGTCTCTCAGTGTGTTTCTAGTTTTGCTGTTTAGACGCAATGTGCAGTTCTCACCCAGTGTACTAATGGTCCCCTGAACATATTATTGAAACCTCATAGATTTATCTTTTTAAAGCAGGATACAGTAGTTATTGTAATTTTGCAAGTGCAGTGCAGAAATCAAAGACTTAACAAATTGGTGGATATAGGGAGTATGGAAATAATAATTTGATAGTTGCTCGGTTTTAACATATGAAATACTCGCATATTTGTCACTTTTATTTTGAAGTAATACCAGTAGCTTTTATTTATAACAATTCTTGATTTAATGAAGACCACCAGTCTGCAATATTGGAGGATTTATTTTTTTCTGGAGAAGTGCAGAATATTACCATGAGTTAAAAGAGGGTTTTTTTCTTTTCTAGTGATGATCACATCAAATTCTTCTGCTTTCAAGTCCTAGAACATCAAATTAAGTTCAAGTGAGTAGTCTTTCTTGAAATCTACTATGGAAAGCTATTTAATTTCCATTTTTATGCTTTTTGCAAGAATATCAAATGATACTTGTTATTCTTGCCATTCCTGAACAAAAGTTCCTAGGACCTAGATTCTGCAAGACTAATGTAAAGCTCAGTGTTGTAACCAATTGGTTAGGTGCCTTTAAGCCTGCAGGACTTTTCTTTACATTGCTTCATCTGTTCTTGGGAGGGGAGTAGTTGTTTATGAACTCATGCTCTACTCAACTAGTCCAACCTGTGCATGGCTCAACACAGACACCAGTTACTGAGGATGGCATTAAACTTTCTTCCTCCTTCCCCCTGTAATGTCCCTTGTTCTGCACTCTTGCCTATTGCTGCAGAAGAGAGGTTGAGTTTTGCAAGTAGCATATTCAATACAGACTCTTAGACAAAGCTCTATTTATGCTAGAAGCATGACAGAGATGTTGCCAGATTTTTTTTTTCCCTGCTGTGAAGTCTTAGTGCCCTAATTGTAGGGGAAAATTACTTTGAAATATCGTGGTTTCATTGCATGGAACTACAGTTGTTCTGCACTTTGGGTCCAAGCCCATTGTGACAGAGATGTCTTCCTCTTGGGGTATAGATATGACTGGTTGCAATATACTGAACATGTGAGCTTTAAGCAGCAATAAGATGTTTTGCAGGTGGTGCAGAAATTTAAGACTTAAGTTTCTGTAGTTTTATTTACCTGGTTTTACCTCATTGTCCTCCTCCCTCTACTTGTTCTAGGTTTGTCACCTATTTCCTATAGGGCTTTTTCTCTTTGTTTCATGCTTCTCATTTTCTTTCTCCTAGCATTTTTAAGATGGGGTACCTTTTTTTTTTTCTTCTCTTTAACCAATAGGTAGCTGGAGGGGGAACACTAGGGCCACATTCAACTACAGCAGTTGTTAGGGTCTGTATTAGAGCTGTTCTGCTCAGCTTGGAAGAATAATTGCAGGGCAAGTCTTGCTTCCTCTAGTTCTAGGAAGGAACATGTTGTGTGGGTAGTGTCTGAAGTGGGATGATTATAATGCTAAATTCTGCAAAAATTATGTGTATCACAGAGAATATATATATATATCACCTAAATGCAAATTCCTTGCTTTTTTCTTTTCACTTATCTGTGGTAATAAATGCACTGTAGGCAACTGTGTGAAGGACTGTCTTGTGCTCAACATTGGTAGAATATTTGAAGAACATACTAAGCATGCTTAGGTATATAGAAATGTCTTTTTTTCTCTCCCTATGGGTTATGGTGAAATGTATGCATTTTTAGGGCGTTATGTTCTTGATACTGAGGCAGCCTTCCTGCAAAGCTTCAAGTTTCTACTGCAATACAGGAGGCACTAATGCCTCCAGTGTGATTCATTATTGTAGGCAAATATCCTTTCTTGTTTTCTTTGCAAGACTTTGATTCAGAACTGTAACATGCAAATAGTTTTGTAAATATCTTTTCTAAGAACCTTTCATCTACGCTACTCTTCAGTACAGATTAAAGTAGCCTTATGGCTATATTTAGCCTTCTGGTATGTTGCAGGAATCATGAGGCAAAATCATGTTTTGATCTTGTTGCACTTTGTTTCAGATATTCTGAACTTACTGAAGTCCAGCAGCAGCTAATAAGGGAAACACTCATAACATGGCTGCAGGCCCAGGTAAGTCTGTTCCTTCACAGCAGCCTTGTGTTAGTAGGCCGGCATGATGTGCTCAGCACAGAGGAAGTGTCCAGCCTGTAATCTAAATTTGAATGGTACTCCCTGAAGAGATACAGTGTCTGACTGTGAAAAGCTTTGAACATGCTAATCTTTGTTAGAAGTTCTTTAAATTATTTGTTGTCCATGCTTGAACTTTTTGTTAATCAATATAGAACTTTTACATCAGATAGCGATGGATTGTTTTTATCTTTAGAGAGGTATAATGCAAATTCTTAATGTTTCTGGGTCTGAATAGGAGAAGTAACTGTTTTTAGGCAAAGACCTGTCTGTTGGAGTACTACCACATGGTCATAAATGAACAGGAAGACTACTCAGACAGTGCCTCTATTTAATATTACAGTAGTATGTTGACTATTCTTGTGTAAGCATAGGATTATTACGTTTCTCTAGTTAGCCATTATTTACCCCAGCTGTAAATACGTAATCTTATTATTTGTTATTTAAAAAACATTTTGAAATGGATTAAAACTGTCTTTAATTTCTCTTTATGGTAAATTGCCCCACTTAGGGGGAGTTTATAGAAAAAGGAGGGAGAAAAATTTGTAGAAGGACAGATTCCTTCTTTCCTTGATAAGCTGAGTTTTAGAAGCCCGTCTTCATATTTTTAAAGCCAACAGTTAACTCAGGCAGAAATTAACCACAAGAGGACCTTATCTTGATTCTAGTTGTTGTTGTTTATTCCTTGTCCCAACTTAACAGACTTGCTGTTATTATTCAAATAATGCATGTAATGTCTTACTATTAAATAAGAGTTCTATATATTGTCCAGAGATAGTGTCCCTAATTCATTACAATTTTGCTATGTTTTCTTCAGGGTCATTGAAAACATGAGGCTTTTTTTAAATATCTTGGCCATTAAGAGAGAAAGGATGAAATATGTTATTCAGTGTACAGAATTCAACAAGCGTAAACAATACTTCTCTAGTCTAATAAATACAAATAAAATATTTTGTTTTTACCAGATGCTGAATCCCCAGCCTGAGAAGACTTTTATTCGCAACAAAGCAGCACAAGTGTTTGCATTGCTTTTTGTTACTGAATATCTCACCAAATGGCCCAAGTTCTTTTTTGATATTCTGTCAGTAGTTGACCTTAATCCACGAGGAGTGGATATGTACCTCAGAATCCTGATGGCTGTTGATGCTGAGCTGGTAGACCGTGATGTTGTTCATACATCAGAGGCAAGTTGCAACTCTGCATTATTTTTTTCTTTAAACTTCAGAAGAATTCCCTAGTTTAATTAAAGCAAAAGACTTGCAGAGACTTTTTTTTCCCTCCCCGTAGCAACTCTACCTTAGAAACATTACGTAGTCTAAGTCCGAGAGCCATCTGCAGTTTAATGCTCTTAGTTAATTAATTAATTAATTAATGGATTGAATTAGCCAATTTAATGTTAGAATTAAAACATTTTAAAACATCAGTTTCCACTAGTGCATTTTTTAAGGAACTCTAACATCAGAAATCTATTCAGTGGTGTAACAGACTTCTTTTCTCTTTGTCAGCCTTTCTTCAGTGTTTGGGCACTATGGGCACAAAAGTAAATAAAGAGAAACGTAGGGTGTTGATTGCCTTGCCTTTCAAGAAGGTATAATCTGCTCTTCTGGACTTTCTGTCCTCTGAGATATCTGTCTCCTTCAAACAAGATAAATCTGAGAGAGAATGTGAAAATGCTACTAGTTTATATTTTTCTATGACAAGATTAATTTATCCTTTTACTCTACTGATAGGAGGCTCGTAGGAACACCTTGTTAAAAGATACTATGAGGGAACAGTGCATTCCAAGCTTGGTGGAGTCATGGTACCAAATCCTACAAAATTATCAGTATAATAACTCAGAGTTGACATGCCAGTGCCTTGAAGTTGTTGGAGCGTATGTATCTTGGATAGATTTGAGCCTGATAGCCAATGAAAGGTAGGATTTTTTTGTAAAAATTTCTGTTATTTTTGTAAAAATAACCTTCATAGTATGCTGATCGTATTTCTCTGGCATTACATTAAAAGTCATCTTTAAAGATTTTAATTAAACATTCATGCTTGCATTTGCATAAAGCATTTGACTTTCCAAGCTGAGACATGGCTATAGGAGTCCAGCATACCTTGCCAGATTCTGTGAAGTGTATAAAATGCTGGTTTAGTCAGTGCAATAGAATCTTCTTTTTTAAAAAAGTAAGCTGTAAATATGCAAACAATATAAAGTTTCTATATAATGCTGCTATGTTTGTGTATATATGTATATTTATTTTTGCCAGGTTTATAAATATGCTGCTAGGTCACATGTCTGTGGAAGTTCTCCGGGAAGAAGCATGTGATTGTTTGTTTGAAATTGTAAATAAAGGAATGGACCCAATTGATAAAACAAAACTGGTTGAATCTTTGTGTCAAGTATTACAGTCTGCTGGCCTCTTCAGTATTGATCAGGTTTGTAAATTGATTTTGAATAAGAGTGGCTCAGTTTTTAAGCAGATAAACAGAAAACTAAAAAATAAGTCTATGTAAGCAGGGGAAAATTGTCTGTGCCTCTGCACTGATGCTGGACGTGTTATTCTTTTAAAATATAATATTTTTATTGTCCTCACTAAGTTTTCTTTCTTGATTCAAGGTATTTTCATAATGCAATCCCATCACTTCTCCTCTGCTAAATTGTACTGTGTTACTGTTTATGTTTCTTCAGTCTCTCAGAGCCTGGCTTCTTCCCTTCTAGCTGATTATGTAGTAAGTATCAGGATTGCAGCCAAGGCAAAGGTTTCTTAGAGTGAGACCTTAGACCAGCTGTTCATAATTAGGCAGGGAGAGGAGATTTAAGTGCATGTTTACGCTGTTAGATGTGAAACTTGAAATTCTTACCTGTGACCTGGGGAAACAGACCTACCAGGCAGGACTCATTCCTTGGGCAGCTATAGTACATGAGAAGCAGCTGTTCACTTCCTGCTGTGGAGAAGGACAAATCAGCTCATGTAAGGCTCCAGTTTTTCAAGTGCGATTCAGTTTTGTTCTGCATTGTGAAGCCTTCTTCCAGCTCGCATGCCTACCAGAATGGAGACAACGCACATCCATTAATTGAGAAATCACTCCTCTAGCCTAACGTGGTGTCTCTGAGGAAGACTTGCTATTCCTGTGGTTTTGTACAGTTTTGGCAAGGGACAAAGCTTGTGTTGGGAATAGTTGTTCTAGCAATACTTCTCAATCCTAGTTAGGATGTTTTGCAAATGCAAGCCTAAGTACTTAATAATCACCTGCTCTTATCAGGATTACTGAAGATTTCTACCCACTCAGTATCAATATTTCCAAAATGAACTGCGACTGTTAAATCTTTTAAGTTTTCCCATAAAGTCTCTTTCTTCTAATCTGCTACACGTTAACCTGTATATGTGCTTACCCTAAAATTATGAATCTACTTCTTGTTGTAAAGTGAAGAGAGAAACTGACTAATCTTATGAGACGAATCAGTCTGCTGTTACGATGGAAGGCAGCCAGCTCTAACATTGCTTTAGATTTTGTCTCTCTACTCCATAGGGAAAACAAGGCAATTTTACTATTCACCTGGGAGACAAATGTTGTTTTTACATTGCACTATCTGCCTACCAAGCACAGGCAGTGCTGTCTGTTAGCTTATGCCATTTAAATTTGAACTTTGCTATTATTTTCACTCAGACTTCTCTTGTTGCAGGAAGATGATGTGGACTTCCTGGCAAGATTTTCTAAGCTCATCAACGGAATGGGGCAAGCATTAATAGCTAGTTGGACTAAACTGGTAAAAAATGGTGATATAAAGAGTGCTCAAGACACTCTGCAAGCTATTGAAGCAAAAGTGGCCCTAATGTTGCAGCTCTTGGTTCATGATGATGATGACATATCATCTAATATCATCGGATTTTGCTATGATTACCTTCACATCCTGAAACAAGTAAATATGTCTGCTCTCATTTTAATGCAACTATTTGACTTATTATTGACTTTGATTTCTTGGGAGTATAAGAAAGCAATACTTTGTATAAGCTGACTACAAAATAGGACTAATTAGTATTGAGTATCTTTATTGGCTGCAGGCATACCATCTATACAGTTTTTAGAAATCTGAAGGAATTGGATTAAATCTTATGTTCAGTGGAAAGAATGCTTGCAGATCAAATGTCTGTTTAAAAAAAAAGGTATCTTGCTATTAGGAAATGTTATGTTGCAAGAAATAACATTTCAAATTTGTTTTTGTAGCTTTCTGCGCTTTCAGACCAACAAAAAGCTAATGTAGAGGTAAGAATGAAAACTTTGTTTTGAATAGAGTCTATTTCAAGAGTGTGTTGTGTAACAGAACTCTTGTTGAAACAAATCATGATTGTGCTTATGTGCCTTAAGACCTATTATTTGCTCTGAAATCTAGATAAAGAAGACATTTTTTCCTACAGCTTTGTATTCTTATTAAAATGTAATGTAATTCTGAAGGTTTGGAAGACATATGGAAAGAGTTGGCATAAAAATTCAACCTTCAATAATGTTAAACTTGTGAGAAAATGCTATTTAAAAGTAATGCTTGTATAGCTGATCATCCTAAGTATATAAAGTTAACTGTATAAAGTAAAATTTGTGTGCAGTTTGAGAGATAGTGATGCTATCCAGAGCTTAAGATTCAACAGAGACAAGATGAAGTCTTTGTTCCTGCTACAGGACTTACCAAAAAGTCCTTTCTAAAGGTGAAATTACACCTCACTGATTTAATCTGATGTCTTGTTGCTGCTGAAAAGAGAAAGTTTCTCTTGAACACTGATCCCAGTTGTTATTCTCAGATCTCTTGCTGAACTAATTCAGCTTGTTAACATGGGAAGAAAAAAAAAAAAGCCAAAAAACAAAACAAAACAAAACCCCAAACACCACCCCACCTTTCAGGGATGGTGCACTGTTAGAGATGTTGATTATGGATAAGCTGACCTGGATCTTTAAAGCAGGATCACAAACAACCTGAGAGCTGAGATTCTGTATGGTTCAGTCATCTTAATTGTTGTTCTGGGTGCGCATATGAACAGTACAGAATACAAACAATGAATAAAGCCAGATAATCCTACCCGAGCCAGCACTCTGCTGTGTCATCTGTGCTGTGCATCTGAGATGGCATCTGTGGATGGTTTGGATATAAAGCATCTGTTTTAATAGGGACTGCTACATCCACTGCATCTCTGAAAATTGTAATTCAAATAGAATTAGCTTAAACTTTTGCAAATATTTTAATATAAGTGTTAGTATTTTCTTCACAGTGGGATTTTAATTGTTGTTTCTTATCACTTGCCTGCTTCTGCACTCATAGTTCTGTTTTATTTACCTTAGGCAATCATGTTGGCTGTTATGAAGAAGTTGACATATGATGAAGAATACAATTTTGAAAATGAGGTATTCTGCTGTAAAAACAGTCAGACTAAAATGCAACTTAAATTTGCTGATAATTTATAAATCAGTAGTTTGTACAGGCTAAACATTTGAAGTTTAAAGTTAAGGTCTGTGGGCTGTTACTTTTTTGTGTGGAACGCTTTTTAATCTAAAGGCATGTCTGAATAGTACAAAATAATATAATAAAAGGGTTTCTAAGCTAGTTCATTTGACAGCTGAGTTACAGCTGCATTTCATAGATAATTATTTCTAGGCAAATAGATCTGTGCTGTTGCCTAAGCGCAGTTGTTGAACTGGCTCCTTCATAGGAATTTTTCATGTTTCCATGCATTATTCCTGTGTTGTGCAAAAGATATGAGAAGTATATTCAGTTCTTAGAGGTGCTGCTTTACAACATCTCGAGGAGGTCTAACTTCTGTAAATGTAGCCTAAAGAGAAAGAAAGTCTTGGTTTCACTTTTCTCAGATGCTTGTATCTCTGTCAGCCAACAATAATAACTGAATGCGTTCTGCAGACATACTTTTTCTCCAAACTTTCAGAAAAATATAATCTAAAAAAAGTTGATTTGGGCTGTATGCAGTCAATGGTAAATGTTTTTGTCAATTCATGTTTATGACTAAATAGATGCTAAGGAAGAATCTCTGTATGAGGACAAAATCAGTCTTCAAGAGCTGGGTCAATAAGGTGGTTTTGCCAAGGACATTTTCTTTCATTTACTTTTGGCCTTTGTCTTCAGTCTGAAAAGCTTTTAAATGCTTTAAACGTTTTTCTGGACTGAAGACGGACTTCAGCATATCACTGAATTACAACTAGAGGCTAAAAGAGTCTGCTGTTGCATTGCAGGAGTGTAAAATGAGCACTATGGAGTTTTCTGAGCTTGACAGAGTGTTTCCTTATGGACGTGTGTGGTTTTTTTTTTTTTTTTCCTAAGTGCAGTTGTCTAAAACAGTTTTGGACGTATTTAAGTATGGAAATAAGGGTTTTTCTGATGTGTGACTGTCTTGCAGGGTGAAGATGAAGCAATGTTTGTGGAGTACAGAAAGCAGTTGAAGCTGTTACTGGACAGACTTGCTCAGGTCTCACCAGAATTACTGTTGGCATCTGTCCGCAGAGTTTTTAACACTACACTTCAGTAAGTTCTTGTTTGTTTGTTTTAATCCTGTGTAAACACACTGTCCTTAGCCTGTCTGTCTTTTTTTAATCATCCTGGTTCATACTGAGCATAAGCATATTGTAGCAAAGAGAAGCAAAGAGAACTGTTAACTTTTTTCAAAAGCTGCCATGGACTAATATGATCTTCCTATTCCTTGTTTAGGAATTGGCAGACTACGAGATTTATGGAAGTAGAAGTAGCAATAAGACTACTGTATATGTTGGCCGAGGCTCTTCCTGTATCACATGGTGCTCACTTCTCTGGTGATGTTACAAAAGCTACAGCTTTGCAAGATATGATGAGAACTGTAAGTACCTGTGAAGTTGGAGCTATTTAAAAGTGTTAGTAAAGACTAAAGCACTCCAGGGTGCATTGGTATGTCACCTCAATTGTATTTTAATCTTATAAATAGTTAAAGTGGTAACTGGTTAATGCTTTTCCCTGTAGCTGGTGACTTCTGGTGTTAGTGCCTATCAGCATACATCAGTGACCCTGGAATTCTTTGAAACGGTGGTTAGATATGAAAAATTCTTTGCTGTTGAACCTCAGCACATTCCAACCGTTCTAGTAAGTTCCATTTCATTTTCACTTTCAACTAGATGAGACTTTTCTTGAAAATAAATAACTTTCTTTCCTTTTTTCTGAAAGTCATTACCTAGGCTAATTTTCTTATGTTATTGAATAATTAGCTTTTCCAGTCTTTTGTAGGGATTTAAAGACTTTAATACTTTCTTGATTGCAGATGGCATTTTTAGATCACCGTGGTCTTCGCCATACAAGTCCAAAAGTGAGAAGCAGAACAGCTTATCTCTTTTCCAGATTTGTCAAGTCTCTTAAGTGAGTGAAAACTATTTTTCAAAAGTTTCATCCAGATTGTAGCGTATATGGTGAATTTGGTGCAATTCAGCATCTTTGGGACAGGCTAGGTTTTAAATTAACTGCAATGAAGTAGTGCATCAAAATACATTACAAAAAAAGTGTTCTGTTCAGAACAACAGGACGAATTTTTTGAAGAGCTTTAACAGACTGAGTAAACTCCATCTGTAGAAGTTTTCTAAATATTCAGGTCTTGGTTGGCAGGGTGAGTTACTATAGTAAGTTTCCAGATCTGCACACTCTTAGCTCTGTTCACTGAGGTGAGGAAAAGTAGGACAGACATTTATACTGTTCAGTCTTAATTGATAATAAAAATAAGCTAAGTATATGCATTCAAGTTCCTTATGGCAGTTATTTTCCAGTGCTACCTTGGTATTTTAAAATAAGACATCTCTGAGTTTACTCAGTCTGTTAAAGCTCTTCAAAAAATTCGTCCTGTTGTTCTGATTTCACAGGCATGTGTTTGAATGTAGAGGCAGGAGAAGCTGCAAGACAGTGCAGGTTTCAGAAGGATTCTTTTTTTCAATTATTAATGAAAGCAATTTACTCAGATCAGTGAGGCTGTCTGTGCATGTTTTATAAAAGAATGAGAGGAAAAAAAAAAAAAAAACCAGACTGATTTCCCGCAGTGCCATGTATCTGGCCTACCAAAAACACTATGTCCATAACCTAGATAATTTTATGACAATAATTTTAAAAGATATTGAAGGCTTATCTTAGCAGCAAGCTTTACTACTTAAAGGAAAACTTTACTACTTAAGGAAAATGCCAAGAATAATGTAAAAATACATACATACAATTTTTAAACACTGTTGCATGTTTATGTTTTACTTTAGTAAGCAAATGAATCCCTTTATTGAAGATGTTCTGAACAGAATACAAGACTTACTGGAACTTTCTCCTCCTGTGAGTATCTAAAGCAGGCTTTTTTTGGTGATAAATAAGACCTGCATTATTCATTAGAGTGCCAAAGTATTCATTGAATTGTGAATTAAGTACATTAACGTTGAAACACAATTAACATGCTTTTCTGATATGAGATCACTTACATGAATCTTTTTTGTATCCAATATAAATAACATTGCTTACTTGAGTTTTTGGGAGTGCATGCTAGAGGTGGATATATAAATCTTCATAGAATTGTAGAATGCTTAACGTTGGAAGGCACTTCTAGAGGACATCTAGTCCAACTTGTGAACTATGTAGGATTAGTTGTTATGTCTTAATGCTTTATTTTCCTACATAAGTAGGAAAAGATCAGAGCTGTTGTAACAGCTCTTTAGAAATTGCTTATGCAGTGATTAAAGAAAAAGGAGTATCCTTAAATTTTTATCAATAGAAGGCTTCCATAAGAACGTTTTAACAGTTTATGCCTGTGATCTTTCATTCTAGGAAAATGGTTACCAGGCTCTCTTAAGCAGTGATGATCAACTGTTCATTTATGAAACGGCTGGTGTGTTGATAGTTAACAGTGAATATTCTGCAGAAAGAAAACAGGGTCTAATGAGAAATTTGTTGACTCCACTGATGGAGAAGTTTAAAGTATTACTAGAAAAACTGATGATGGCACAAGATGAGGACAGACAGATGGCACTGGCAGACTGCTTGAATCATGCTGTAGGGTTTGCTAGGTAGGTACAGAATTGACTGGTTTTGGTTCAAGTAAAAGGGAAGTGGAAAGAATTTTTAACAAGGAGGGATTGAACTTCTACCTGTTCTTTGTTGAGCTTGAAAAAATTTAATAATTGTCAAATTCTTCATAGTAGCCCACAAATGAATTAAATCCTCTTAGAAATTGCTGTTAGAGATGTAGGTAAAGAGAATATTGATCAAGCCTATAAAAACCAAGATCTATCTCATTCCTCATGAAATGGCTTCCTCAAAGAGCTGTATGGAGCTGTTTTGATAGTGTGTTACTTGTGAATCTTTAGACTTAAATCTCCAAAAACTACCAAAGTATAGCTACTTCCTAAAAATAATTGTTACTTCCAGTATTTGTCTCCCATATAATGAAATGCAGTATTTTAGTTTAGTGCATGGATTTCAAAGCGTATGTTGTTCTAGATGTTTTTGCTTCTCCATCATATTGGAACATGAACTTAAATAAACTTGGGGTATTGCTTTTACAGCCGAACCAGCAAGGCCTTCAGCAATAAGCAGACTGTAAAACAGTGTGGCTGCTCTGAAGTGTATTTGGACTGCTTACAGACATTTTTGCCAGCTCTCAGTTGTCCATTACAGAAGGAAGTCCTGAGAAGTGGTGTCCGCACTTTCCTTCACCGCATGATTATTTGCCTAGAGGAAGAAGTTCTTCCATTCATTCCTTCTGCCTCTGAACACATGCTCAAAGACTGTGAAGCAAAAGATCTTCAAGAATTCATTCCTCTTATAAACCAAATAACAGCTAAGTTTAAGGTATGATACTGCATAAGCTTTTGGGAGACAGAGCATTGTTGAATAACTGTTTTCTGAGCAGAGAAGAGAGACTGGAATGTGTCAGAACTTTACCTCACTGGTAATAAATAGGGACGTTTCGAAGAATCTGACTAGGAGATACTGTTGTATGTTGCTGGATATGCTCAATTAAATGAGTGCTTTTCTTTATTATTAGTCTCAAACATATTCCTTCTGGATTTTTCTTTTAATATTTAATATACTGCTTATAGCAATGCTTTTTTTTTGGCACAATTAGCTTCATTCTCAAAAAAATGGAAGCTAATGTTTCCAACAGTATGCTAAGTCTTGCAGTACATTTTCTCATTTCTTATGAGATTTATAGTTACATATATAGAAACTTTTTATGTACCTGTAGGGAGAAACATTGATTTAAAGAACTTGATGCAATATTCTTACACAAAAATATCCACTGAGGCTTAATGCAGTACTTTACGAAACAGGTTAGAGGTTTTTAAACCTTGGAAAAGCTTTGGAGCTCTTGAAACAGAGGCATGAGATATGTATTAAGTAGAACTGGATCATTGGCTGATTTTATAGCAAAGGATCTTGAATAGCCTTTGAGAGCTACCTGGTCCTGGTTTCAGACAGTCTAAATGAAAAGGCATTGCAATGATAAGTTGATTAACCTGCTCCTCCTGGTTCGCTCTATAGAGCTGCTATGGAAAGGTTGTGTAGTTATGAATAGGAAGGCAAATTAATTGCTGCATGTAAAGGTCAAGAGGCCCTTTAAAGGGGCTTTAATAAGATTTTTCAACAGAAAACAATATGCAAAAATAGAATTTTTAAAAGTGAGGAGAAGTGTATTTTGTGCCCAGTAAAACAGAAACACAGTACAGCCAGATAAATCTGGCATTTAGGCATTTGATTGGATAGACAGCAAAGGAGCTTTGAAAACCTGTGTCTTCCTCCCTAGTGTCTCAAACACTTTCAGTACTCTGTAGCTCTTTTCATAAGTGGTCCAAAAAGCAGTTCAAGATAGCAGCAGATTATAGCCTTTTATCTTTGATCATCTCTTCACTCTAAAGAGCTTGAATATTAGGAAGTGGACATCTGCATTGCCAAAATGTGACTGAATAGCAACCTCTTCACTTTTTCAACTCATAATTTTTTAATTTATAGAACAGAATTTCAATTTGTTCAATTTATAGAATAGAATTTATATATGTTGACATAGAAATTACATATATTTATGATTACAAGTAGGAAATACATAGCAAACTTATTCTGTAATGTCAGTGGTTTAGCAGTTTTGGAATACTTTTTTGTTGAAACAATCTTTAAAGATAAGCACTACAAAAAGTGACTTGCTGTTAATTTTAGCATGTCTGAGGTGCATTTTTCGTAACTAGAATGACTTTACAATAGACCATCTTTATATTTTGGGGATTTTGAAATATTTACTATATTTGCCTTAACAGAAGGATGAGGAATGCTGAAAAAGCCTCTGTCTCTACATAGGATGAGACTAGATGAGTAATTAAATATTTTCGTATGAAAGACTTTAGGTGATGTGGAAGTCAGGTATGGTCACATACCTGATGAACCTGATGTGACTCACTTTATAGTTGGTGCATTAAAATACTAATTTTAAAACAGAATCAAGCTGAGAACTATAACACACCTGTAAGTTTTAACTTCCAAATGTTCAGTTAATGTAACTCTCTGAGTTGACACCTTCTTCCAATCTCCACAGACACAGGTCTCACCTTTTCTGCAACAGATGTTTATGCCTCTACTTCATGCTATTTTTGAAGTGTTGCTCCTTCCGGCAGAGGAAAATGACCAGTCTGCTGCTTTGGAAAAACAAATGTTACGGAGGAGCTACTTTGCTTTTCTGCAGACAGTAACCGGCAGTGGGATGAGTGAAGTCATAGCTAATCAAGGTAGGCGACCACACTACCATCCCCAGAGAAAATGGACTGGGCTCATCTAATGCAACCACAAATATGTCTACTAAAATCTTTAGCCTAGTTCCTTTAAATAACTGCTATTTATTTAAAGATGGGGTTTACTAAGTACTGTATTTAACTTCCTCTGCTAAAGCAAGTGTTTGGGTTTGTAAAATCCAACCGTAATTGGTGTATATTTCTCAGTAGTTCTTAGCTATATTGATTTTTTTTTCTCTTCCAACTTGTCAGAAGTGATGTTGCATGCAACATTGTATTTGATTTACAAATCAGGGCTCACAAAATATTTTTCTGTAGAAAGGTATTTCAAAATGGATAGCAATCTTCAAATATTTGATGAATATTCATAAAATGGGAATATTTTCAAGACCACAAGATAACTGCCAACTGCTAGTATTCTTAGTTCATCTTGTATTATTTACTTTCTGAACGACCCATCAGTAATTTCTCCCATAATTTGTTTTGCTACCGTTACCAGGTCTTGTCATCTGTGGTAAAAGGCACCATTTGACTTCTTTAAATATGTAGTTACCAGGTTATCCCCATCATTAGTGCTGAAATGGAAATTTTTGCTTTTCATAGCTAACTTTTCGTAAGGAATTCACGCTCAAATATTTAGTTACTTCCTTACTAAGTAATTCTTTTAACCTGTATTCAGTGTAAATGTCAAGGGATTTGAAAAGTTTTAAATGACTCATTTAGCTGATGGAGCTCAGATCTCTTTCCCCCATCCTTAAACTGCGTGGCAACACCTGTGGGAAAGAGCAGTGTTATAGTCAGAGTATTCTTGGGAGAGGCACTTGAGGCATTTGTGATCAGCTGAGACACTTGAAGGAATTGAACAGACAAGTGCGGAAGCAGTACGGAATTTTGAAGCAGGATAATAATATC
Source organism: Eudromia elegans (assembly GCA_003342815.1). Lineage (NCBI taxonomy): Eukaryota > Metazoa > Chordata > Aves > Tinamiformes > Tinamidae > Eudromia > Eudromia elegans. The sequence continues at coordinate 206,018 of PTEX01000012.1, forward strand.
TGTGGATATGTTAGAAGGCATGTAAGCTGAGTAAGTGCTGCTGAGAGTTAAGGGTAGCAGGTTTAGACAAAAGAGAACTTTTAATAAAAGGGAGTGTAATCCTCACCTTAGTATGTATTGAAGACTAGTAAATAAAATGTTAAAATCATCAAAAGGAATGGATTATAGCTTAAGAGCGGTTTTGTTTCACGAGGGAAACTTCCCAAAAATATTTCGGCCTTTTTTTCATAATTGAATATATTTGCACATTGTTTTTAAGTAGAAACATATTCCAGTATATTTTTCTGATATAAAATAGTGTAAAATATCCAGAAGCATCTTAGACTGCAGCCTTACCAAGCTTATTTGAATCTATTCAAGGTGCACAGAATGTGGAGCGTGTGTTGTTCACTGTCATTCAAGGAGCAGTGGATTACCCGGATCCTATTGCACAGAAGACTTGTTTTATTATTCTTTCTAAGCTGGTGGAGCTGTGGGGTAAGACCAGCTTTTAATAGTTCCTTTCTAGCTGCTACCGGTTGTGAGCAAGAATGAAATATGGAATGTTACTTGTCTTTTCAGGAGGCAAAGATGGACCAGTAGGCTTTGCAGACTTTGTCTACAAACACATTGTCCCTGCATGTTTCTTAGCACCTTTAAAGCAAACGTTTGACTTAGCGGATGCCCAGACAGTATTGGTGGGTATTACAGAATTTTTGCTTTCTTATGGCATACATAAGTAACATGCACACTTGATATCAAAGATGGGCTTCTCTAAGAAACAAAAGCCCTTTTATGTTTTACGGGGGCATCGGGATGCTAATATTTGGAAGTATGGCACTGTGTTCTGTATCTCATCTCTGTTCAGAGGCATGCTGGAGAATTGCAGGCTTGAGTGTTTAACATCGACCTGTATTATTTATGAGTTAACTTCGGTGAAAGTGGACAAATGCAGATGGCTGTTCTGTAGTTCATCTTGGTTTCAGCTGTGCCAGAAGGGTCTGGATAGCGTGGAGCAAAGGCTGGAAGTAATGGTTGAAGTTCAGTTAGTGTGGTGTGAGGGAAAGGGTGGTGATAATGGCTTTGAGCTAGCCCCTGTATGGGGCCATGTTAGCTTTTGGGGATTTAAACAATTAACCAAAAGACTAATTGAATAGTCTAATGTTCTGCTTTATGTTACAGGCTTTATCAGAATGTGCAGTGACATTAAAAACAATTCATCTCAAAAGGGTAAGCTTCACAGTACTTGGCAGGGAATAACCCTTGCAGGTTTTCCTAGCGCTTTTATCAATTTCTAGAAATACTTGTACAAAAATAGAATAGTAATTCATCCTTGTGGATTAACAGCATGGCTGTTATACTGTCTAAGAATATAGAATCCAAATTCCTAACAGTTTATAGCAAATATTTGTTCTTCATTAAGAAGAAAAATTTACTTAATTGCTTCTGGATTTAATTGAAAAACTATCATTCCTCTCCTTTTCAGTATAGACTTAAATTGATGTAAAAAGGGCAATTAGAGGTGTACTATGCTCTGGCAGAAACTGAAGGTATCTTTCAATGTCTAAGACTTGAAAATGAGGGAAAAAGTGAAAGCATTTTAGCATATTTCCATTGTAATGGCAAAGCAGTCAGTTTCTGAGTCCATGTTACTGTTTCTGCTGCACCCTTAAACCTGACTGACTCTTCTCCCTCTGTCAAATGCAAGTAAAAAAAAGCACAAATATTAAAAAAAAAATCTTAAAATTTTTGTGTTAACTGGCAGAGAAGAGATTGTATTCTGCATCTGAGTTTGTGCTCCTTCATGCCCAAAAGGAGTGAGACAAATCTTTAGGAAGTGGAGCTGTGGTAAATACTTCCTATTGCAAGTGATTTTTTTTTTTTATTTTATTTTTTTTTTAATGAACATTGCCAATACAGCTGTAAGAGTAATGTGAAATCTCTTTCCCTTTGCTACACCTGAGAATAATGTGGGCAATTGATATTTGATATGCACCCCTTCATGTAAAAAATTCAAATAGACTATCTGTTCTCAAGGTGTAGAAGAGTACACCTTATGGTGTAAACGTTTGGATTTCCAAAAGGCTATATGAAAATATATTTTGATCTGGTTGTGTATTGTTTTTCTTTAGGGTCCTGAATGCATTCAGTATCTTCAGCAAGAGTATCTGCCTTCTTTGCAAGTAGCTCCAGAAATAATTCAGGTAGGAATTCCTAATAGAACACTTGGAAAATTTTAACAAGCAGAAATTCCAAATGGGAGCAGAATATATACAGGCAAAATCAGTCTCCTACTGCCCCTGAACAAAAAATATTTTGATTATAGTATAAGAATGCAATTCATTCAGTGTAAAAAGTGGAGTTACTGCAGGAATACCATGCAGGAAAGAGTCTAGAGCATGTCTAAGCCACATTTCTACTTTAATTCAAATACCTTTTCCCCTCAAGTTAAAATGTATCAGGAAACTTACATCAAGAACTCCAAAGCGGAGTGACAATATTGACTGTACAGAAACAAATGTTAAAAATACAGGTTATGTTCCTCACTGTAAACATTCAAGTCACAGCTCTGGTTCTGCTGTGAAAGTGCTGTACAATGTGGGGTTCCCCTTGGCCCTTACTCTGGAGTGCAGGCAGTCCGAGAGGGTTCCCAAAGGAAATCTGCACACCTGGCAATTGTTTCCCTGTTCGCACTGCTGGCCACACAGAAGTATCCTCTGTTACTGGGAAAACTGTTAGCTGTTGACTTGGCAAGACTTTAATCTCGATAAATCTGAAAACTGTAGTAATGAGGTTTGCTGATTTGGCATATAATGGTAGCCACAAGGTTTAAATAGTAAAGGTCTTAAGTAGCATTAAAAATATGTGAAGATAAAGTGTTACTCATTTACCCCAGTGTTGTATTTTGATCTAAGATTTTCTGTTTTTTCAACAGTAACAGACATGTTTTGCTGTAATCTTAGTGTATATGGAGATATATATCTAATACATAGCACGTATATAGTACTTCAGTTGTAAAAGCTTATCTAAAATACTCATTTCAACATTTCAAGCTACTTAAAGTTACTGGAAAAGTGTTTCTTGATTGTTTTGGTGGTTGTGGTTTTTTTTTTTTTTCTTGATTTTAGTCCTCTTAGTCCTGCTTCTCTGTATTTAACAAGATGTGGGCTTGTGTACTGGGAAACATAAATGTTTTTCACCCTGGAATGCATTTTGTCTTCATCTTAAAGCCTATTATGATTTTTTTTAGCCATAATATGTGTGGATATTTTGGGTTTTTTAACCCATTAGAGGAAAATGAGTGTAATCACACATGAGTGGCTGAGATGAAGGTGTTTTTATGTACTACTAACACATTTTGGGTTGCTTTCTTCCTTTTACCTATTTAGAATTTCATTTTCTCACACAGGAATTCTGTCAAGCACTTCAGCAGCCTGATGCTAAAGTTTTCAAAAATTACTTAAAGGTGAGATTTTCATTTTTTTGTTCATTTTTTTCTTTCTTTAAAGAGTCTATAATTTAATATAAATTTTGTTACATAATTCATAATTCTTTGGTAGTGAAGAAAAATAGAAATAATGATTTTTCTAATTTTAGTCTAAATGATTTCATAGCTTTTAGGTACTGTGAATTTCCAAGTAATAAAATAGTCATTTTTAGGAGACGAATAAATCTTTTTTTCCAAATAACTATATCTGTAGAATGGTCACATGTTCAACATTGTGTTATATCCTCAGTAGATTGGTGTTTATGTAGTTTATGTGTTTGAAACAGCAAAAGGTGATGTTTGTACTTGCACAGACTCTGTCAATATGCTTCATTTGGGAATCTCTAAGGAGTGTAATGAGCAAAGTGTAATCAAAAGTCCTTGAGATCAATGATTCCGTATGTTAGAGAAAATTAGATATATCTAATTGTTGTGCAGTTCTGATATTCATTCCTATATCCTAAAAGACTGTTTTCACACATTTTTAACAGGTATTCTTCCAGAGAGCAAAGCCCTAAGGGAAGTACTGGAATCTCATGTATCTCTTTCCATAATTAGGAACTCTGGTCGTTAATTTATAAAAATGCTAACTTTTGTGCCATTCAGACTGGTCTTGTTTTCTCTTTTAAATGTTGCTTTGTGCTCACATCAGTACATGTTCTAGCTTTTGCATTAAAAAAAAAAAAGGCAAAAAGCAAACCTCTCACTTCTCGTCTCAAACATGAAGGTATGTGACAACACGAAAAGCTCCCTGTATACCTACACAAAACTTCTATTATGTATAGGATGGTTTAAGCTTATGCTGTAACATACACAGCAATAAAAATGACTTATTTTTGAAATTAAATGTAAAAATCCCTTAGGACCATAGTAATGGTTATTAAAATGTGTACATTTTTGATACTGAGTAAAATGTTTTCATAAGACATAAAATTCATTTGTTCATGTATGGTGACATGAAAATAAAACAATCAAAGCCATTTTTGTAGATAGTCATTTAATTGAAGTTGTCTTAATGATAAAATATATATATATATACCTCCTATAAAACAGATTGGTTTAATAAATGATTTCATTTAAAAGTTGCATTTGGTTCTATCTTTTTTATCAAAAAATAAAATTTCATCCAGTGAAAGCTCGAGTCTCTTTGAATCATTTGGTTGAGGTTTTTAGAAGCCGCAACGCTCTGTGTTCTTTTGGCTGAGACCTGAGCAGAACCAGGCACTATTACCCATCCTTAGGTGGCAGCAGTACTGCAGGTGCTGGGAGGAATAATTGCGATCATTAGAATACCTTTGTAGGGTCAGGGACCTATACAGAGATTTTTAGTTAAGTCTGATTTTACCACAACATATCCCAGTCTGGTGTTGGTTTTCTGTAACTTCTAGATTTTTTTTTCTCTTTTAAAAAAAAAAAAAGAAAAAAAGGCTTGCTAGGCACAGGACTGTCAAGAACAGATGTGAACTGATTTAGCTCTAGCATAATCGGGTGGAGCATCTCTTCAGATGGCATCGAGGTAGGTTCTGTGTCCACATTAAGTGGAAAATAAATGAGGAGACTGGACAAAACAAACGACTACAAGGGGGACTGGTGATTTCTGTGAGTACTTGCAGCCCTTGCCACCCTTCCCTTGGAGGGAGGAAAATGGGAGAGCTTTACTTCTGTTTTCCTTCCTGATTACACTTCTGCTGTTCTTTATGGTCACTGTCACTCCTCACTTTCAGATGAATGTTCTGCCTTCCATACAGCTAACCAAAAGCTTTGTTAGCTGAGCTTTGTTGCCTTTCCATGAGTCTTTGCTGGGTGTCTCTGGTGCCTCGTCTGCCCTGGTCTCACAGGGCTACTTCCCTGCCAGAGCAGGGCTGAGCCTGCCTTGGGTCCCCTCTGCCTTGGTTCTCATCTGCCTGTGCCCATGTTTTGGCTGAACTGAAATAACTGATTAAGAAATTTGCTTTTCCTGTTTCATCTGTGATGCCTGCAGAACATTTACATTGCATGTAGCAAGCAATATATAAGTTGGCATAAAGACTTTTCTTTAGAGTCTGGAAAATTTGAACATTTGTTAATAACGTCAGGAATCCAGTGCGTACTGTGCTTGGAAATTTCCAGAGTTACTCTTCTCACTTGACTTGCTGGGGACGTTGGCAGGGTGTGTTTAGCAAGGTTGCCCTTTTTGTTCAATCAAAAACTTCAACTTTAGATGAACAATCGAAATGGGCAATCTGACTTGTTTCTCGCTAAGTCTAATACAACTGTATTATGCCGACTGTCTGGCTTCCTTCTGGAGCACCTGCGTTCAAACAGCCTGATTTTTCTCCCCATATCCTCTCACTTTCTTAAGCACCCAGCTTTTGTATAGGTGCAATGAGAAGGGCGAGTGCTCCCTCTAGCAGTAATGCCTGTGGCTGTACTGCCCCTGTGAAGAGATGCAGCAGGACAGAGCTGCAGACCGCTGAATCGGCAAACAGAAGCGAAAAGCCACGGAGGGTGGGGAGTGCCAGAAGTGGTACTAATGCATTGAAAAGAAAGAGGAGAAAGCCAAGGAAAAAAACACAGAGCTAAGCTATGATGGCCTTCACTTTGTTGGTCTCTTTTTGCTGCTTCTTATGCTCCTGTACAGTTTTTTGTGTGTGTGATTTATAATGTAAAACACATAAAGAAAGCATCCAACTGATGACAAAGCCCATGTAAAACAGGGTACAGAGGAGGGGAATGGGAGGAATGTGCTGCTGCCCAGGGACTTTCTCTGAGGCGTTTCTCCTGTGGGCCTCACTTGGGGCGCTGGGCCCAGCACGTGCCCAGTTGAACCTCTCGGGTTAGGGCTGGGGCTGAGAGCGAGACCGGAGGGGTCATCCTTGGGCACATGGAAAGAGGTGCCCGGCAGGAGGAAGGTGCTGCCCAGCGAGCGTCGCCAAGGAGTCTCCATCCAGTGCTGTGGGCCGAGTCCGGCTGTTGGGGTTGGAACTGAGAATATGTACAGAGGGGTATGTTTGTCAGTGTGGAAATAGACCCGCACAGGAGGAAGCAATCAGTATCTGTGAGGAGTTCCTGCCAGGGACCATTTTAGGAATACAGGATTTTTAAAATAAAACTGCATGTTTTCAGACCCCAGCTATGTTCATGGAGCTCCCTTGTCACTTCTGCAAAACCTGGCCTACCTTCCAATGTCTGGCTAATAAAGTCATTTGTTTCTTTATCTCAAAAGGAATTTTTTTTAGACTTCATGTCAAATAAATACTTCCATCTACTAGATCTCAAATATAGATTTTTTTTTTTTGAGTAATTGTAAATGCAGAAATTATTCTTCTGCATTTGTAGTTCTTCTGCAAAAGTAGTTTGGATGGACAAACAAACGAATGAAGATGCAGCCACATCTTTTGTTGCCAACTTGCATGTTTGTAAGAAACTCTAAGTAGGTACTGACGTAGTTCGACTGCACAGAATGAGATGCAATTGCATCTTATCGGAGAATCAAGACTAAACCCAGCACCTGTCCTTATAAGTGCTGTCGTTTCACCTGAGATTAGGGGATGTTTCTATCAATTGATTTATGAGGTGGTGATACACAGTGACGGTAACAGGAGGGGGCTGCTTTCCAGTCTGTGCTTCAGGCCAGGGCATTTCTGTTGTTCCAAAGAATATGGAGAGAGTGCTAGCTCGTGAGGAACCCACGATCAAAATTTGGCCTGAAAGAGAATATGGAGAATATAGACATTAACTGCTCTTCATTTTTAATTTTTTTTTTTAAAAATAATGTAATACAATTTGTTCAGTCTTACCTGAGCAGCAGATAATGAGGAAGAGGATGGCCTGTAAGTGAACCCCAGCCTTGTAAAAACTGCTGGCACTGAAGTGTCTGTGAGGCTGTTTGATCTCTGTTACCGGGAGCACGAGCTCCAGCCATAAAGCGTGCCGGGCGGCACCTGCGAGCCTGGCGGGAGCCGCGGCCCCAGGCTGGGTGCGCACAGGGCGCGAACGGGAGCAGGGCCTAGTCTAGGGCCTGGCTGGGGCGCACGGGGCTTGGTATCCTCAGAGCAGTTACTGGTGGTGTTTGTGTTGGTTATCCCCGAGGGACTACGCTGTCTCCGGGGGGAGCAGCCTGCACGGCTCACAAAGCTCTCACAAGGTCCGAGTGTATGGACCAGAGCCTTCAGACCCCGACCGCTCCAGGAAGGGCCCGTGGGAACAGCGTTCAGCATTCCCTGTTCTCCAGGCCGACCAAAACGCTCAATTGCTTTTTATTCCTGCGATGATTTTATTTTCCTCTTTGAGTCACTAGTTCCCTTTCGATCTGTAACCAAAGATTTCATGTTCTGTTACAGTGCCCCTCACACCCACAGGTATATGATGAAAGCTGTGATAACTATACAAGGTTAATTGGGAGAATATTCTGTAGTCACTTCTTTAAGCAGAAGTTGGACAAAATTATAAAATTAAGCATTTTATGGTGACAGTTACTCTCTCTAAGGAGAGAATTTTTTTCTTTTTCTTTTCTTTTTGGGAAGGGGCGTGGATACTCTGGAGACCTTCCAAACCCACCTGGATGCCACCCTGTGCCCTGTGCTCTAGGAGTCCCTGCTGGAGCAGGCGGTTTGGACTGGATGACCTCTAGAGGTCCCTTCCAACCTCAACCATCCTGTGGTTCTGTGATACAAGTCCATACCAGAAAAAGATGCAGGCCTCTCTTAGCCCTAAACCATTTTTCATCTGGAATATCTGCTGTCTATACATCGGACTTGGATAAAGCCAAGTGCAAACCTGTGAAGAACTTCAGTTCTCCGTTCCATGGTGGGTCTGTTTGTTCCAGCTGAGCCATGTCCAGGGAGGGTGGCACGTGGTGCCCGTGCCCCAGTTGTCAGGGCTGAGTAGTTCTGGTCTGGAGAGTGCAAAGTGCTGTCTCAGTGTGTTTTCTGGTTGTAAAACCCCAGTATCGTCTGGTGAAATGTCTGCAGAACTGTGAGCAGAGGCAAAGGGACTGCACCATGAGTAATGCAGGTGGGTTTATAATTGCCTGACAGGATATAGGAAATGGCCAGGAATTCATCCAGGCAGTTAAAAGTCAATATTTTTGCTTGAAATGTGCATTTCAGTGCTTCACTGACTTTAAAGTTGAAATGAACCACAAATCCCATGTTTATATCACTCGTGCAGTGGAGTCCTTCCCGAGTGTGATGCTGAATGATCGTTGAAGGCTCTGTGTCTGGGCCTTATCAGATCAATCGATACCAAAGGTTAGGCCTGATTTATTAAATTTGTATATCTTCCTGTCTTTCTTCTAACCAATTCTATTAAGTTGTTAAGGGGCTACAAGCAGGGAAAGGCTTTTATTAAAATGAAGCGATAACAGCATCAGTTTCAACTTGACCTACTCTCATTCAATGCGTAGATGGGGCGAGAGCACGGCGGTAAGATACTTGGGTCCGAGCTGACTCCCTGTATTGTGGACCCTCTGAGCTCTGACATGGTGGAAGCCCTAAGTAAGTCCTAATTATACTCAACGGGCTGTGCACAGAATTGTGCTAAGAAACGTGGAGTCAGGACGGCTGAAGTCCATTCACAAGGCTGGAACACGATTTAGCCGCTGTGCCCACGAGCACAAGCGCACCGTGGCTGAAAGCCGCAGGAGCCGGGAAGGCGACGCACGCGACCGGAGCCACCCGGCTCTTTGCTCCACGGCACTGAGGTCCAGGAAGTCCTGAGTGCCCAGACTGCCACCGGATCCTCTGCCTGGAGTCGGCGTGACCACGGCCAAGGCCACCAACCGGCCTGAGCCCTCCTCCGGGAGGCTCTCCGGAGCCGGCAGGAAATGCCGACCCTGCCAGCACTGCAGCGAGCAGGCAGCAAGCACACAAACAGACAGGGCTGCAGGGGAAAGAAGGAATATTAGCCTAATAAAGGGATTGTTTTTCCATTCAGCCTATAGAAATTTTGGTCTTGGTGGTACTTGAGGTCTCAGTGTGGCTAAGCAGTCGAGTGTGTGCAGCGGGAGTGTTTCACAGGACTCCCTCGCTTCAGAGGAACATCGTGTCTCCTTCCTGCGTGCCTGAGGTAGCGCCCCAACCTGGGCACTTGCTGCGCTGCAGTGTTGTGCTCCTTGTGTGAGGGCTGCAGTACCGACTGCTGCTCAGCTTCCCTGACGTGCTCGCTGATGGCCCCCCTGCCCCGAGGCTTTGGAATGGGCAGTTTGAGCACAACCCTGCCTTTCCCTCCACCCTCCTGAACAGCCGAGGTTTAACGCTAGCCTTATGGCGTAGCCGAAGCAAACTGGCACACGTTGCTTTTTTATAGAACAGTAAGTGTGTGGATATAAACAGAAGCAAGCCCTAGCGTGCTTTGTTTTCTCAGTTTTCTGGTCACTTCGGATTGTGAGACCTGTGTGTGGATGATGTGTCTTTATGCCCCACATTCTCCCATTTTCACACATCTGCTTGCCTGGACCCTGTTTTCTATGTCCCGAGTTTTCCCGCCCTAGTTTTGCTCAGGATGGCCGATGGTTTACTTTCTATCATAACTTTGCACCCCTTGGATCAGTTTTACCAGTTGATCCCTTCCTTTTCTATTTCCCTGCTGCAGCCAACTGTTTTGCCATGTTTGGCAACCATCTTGCTGAGCCAGGACACTGTGTTCTGGGTAGAAAACCAGCAAAATCTGGGGGTCCCATCGCTAGCTTTGCACCAGTGACACTTCCCAGTGTGACGCTGTGGGAAGGAAACAGCAGCAGAAACCAGGAGCCTCCTCCACGACCGATGGGGAAGCCCCCGCTCCATGAGAAAGACCAACTCTTCCTGGCGGGACTCCTTGGAAGATCCGCTCCTTAGGAGCTCTCTGGCGTGGGATGAGTGGCCGGAAAGCTCCTGAGGGGGGAGGCGCGGGGTGTTTCCCGGCTTGTCTCACCGCGGCGCTCGTGGGCGCAGGGGGGCACTCGGCTCATGGCTGGTGGGCACCGGCCCCGGCCCGCTGCCGCCTCGGGCACGAATTCTGCGTCCGGTCACCCTACACCCCGCAGCCCCTCGGGACAAGCACTCCTGTAAGGCTTCCCCTCGCCTCCCTTGCAAATAAACTCGGGCACATTCCTCCTGCCCCATGGAAATATCCAGGACGTGGTTATCTGAAGCCGTGCTCACATTAAAAAGTACATTAAGTTTTTAAGAGATGATGGCTTAATTTTCGGTCTGGGTCCTTCTTCAGAACCCTTTAATAGCTGCTTAATATCACACTGGCAGACCCAAACTTCTGAGCCGTAAATGGGAAACTTAAATTTTTTCCTTATGACGGAGGTATTTGGGATAGAAAATCTGAATGACATGACAGGAGAAGTTTGCCAGGGAGCTCTAAGGGGGGAAATGGAGCTGAACAATCTTTTTCTAATTATCCTAATAGAGTGCCATTATCAGGAATTCTCTCGGCTCCACTGGGAGAGAAAGTTATGTTAATAGAAAACAAAGATTTTGATCCTCCGTAGATCAAAGCGCTTTTATGATGCTGCTCTCATTGTGAGAGGCTCTCGGTGTAAGAACGGTACCTGGCGGACAATGGCTCCATTGTTTCTCACTTATTTACCTTTTTAAAAGGAAAAGGAAAGAGATCTAATTTAGTGTATCGTTTATGAGGTCCTAGATTCGATGAGGAATGCTTCCCTCCACCATAAACCCAAACGTCTGAGAGTGCGATATTGTTTATTGCTCTCAAACACCAGAAGTTCCGTTGCTCAAAATGGAATCTTTGACAAAGAAACAAATACTGAAATTCCCTGAAGGACAGAGAGCCCCTGCAAAGCCTCGGTATCAACCATGGGAAAAGGCTGTGGACTTTCTTACCTCTTTCCCATCCCCATTTGTGCTTATTTGTGTTCAGATTTTACCCAAGAGCTTTCAAGCAGCCTTTTGCCTTCTCCTTCTAGACAACACGTTGAAGAGTGGGATGCTTGTTCGTGCTTAAGTGCTCTCCTGGTACATATAATAATAAAAATAAATAGAGACTGGGACGGAGAGCAGTTCACCCCGGCTGAGGAAACGCAGGCCCTGCTGCTGTAGAGCCCTGAGAGCAGGGAACAAGTGCTCGCGGGCCGGGAAAGCCCCTGTGCCCCGGCTGGGCTACACAGGGAACAGCACCCTGAGAGAGCGGCGTGCCAAGGGGACGGGTGCTTCTCCAGGTGTGTCTGCTCACTCTTTTAGACACGAAAGCTGCGTTTAGGGGTAGAAATAAATAACTGGTGCTGGTGAATAACTTTGTTCGTATTCCAGCTCTGTAAAAGTTAATATGTTGATTCCCATTTAAGCTGAATGAATAGAAGAAAAAACATTTGAATTTTGAACAGCTTTTTGCACCACTCAACTTCACACCAAATATGTTTTATTGTTTTGTTTTTTCCTACTGACCCTTGTACCAAGATGATATTTTTCCATATATTTTCATGGAAATACTTTACCTTTGCATTAATATTGTTATCTTCATTCTTTGGCCGGCAGGAGGCAGAACTCACGAGGGCATCCGGCCATGACCCCCATGGCCCTGCATTGCACATATGGGTAGAAATGGGCACGTGCCTTCTGTTCTCACAGCTGAGCTCGGGCAGACACCAAAGATGCTTTTGGAAACGGCTTGTTTTTGTCTCTGGGGTTTTGTTCCTGTCTCCTTTCGCACTGTCCGTGGTACCTCGGTGAGATGAGGGCTTTGCTGTCTGCACTGCCCTCCTCTGTGCCCCCGACCTCCTCCCCTTCCCTCTGAGCTGCAGCCCCACAGCCAGGAGGGCTGGGCCGGGCCTCGCAGTGGGGGCTGCTCTGCAGGGGTGCTCAGGGCCGGTGTCCCTGTGTCCCCTGCATGGCAGTAACTGGGCAACCCGACCATGGCGTGGGGGGATCCGCTCCCCTGGCTTCCCCAGGAGGAAGGTCCCTGGTCCCCCTGCCCGGGAATGCTGATACATGCTGCAGATCCTGATGCATAAAGCAAGAGCACCCTGAATGTGTGGAAACCTGTATGCAAGAATAAGCAAGGTCACCAGAAAGTTTTCTTTTTGTCCTTTAAAAACGTACTGCTTATGTTCTGAACTGAAACAGTCTGAGTAGGAAGAAAAAGCAACTTTATCGTTTTAAAATTTTTGAAACACAGTCTTTTGAGGATGTATATGTGTTTTAATTGAGTGATGTGTAGAAACTGGTCCTTTTCCTTCATTTCCAGAGGAAAGAAGGAAATTCTTGGACAGAGTCTGATTCTTTTCAGTAATTAAGAGTTTCAAAAATGAAAGCAAGTGTCCATGATTTTCTTGTGTGAATGAAGCTCATTTATATTTTCATATTTTGGGTTAAATATTTGTAATGACTTTGCATGGCTTATTAGAAAATGGTCCTTTTTAAAGGGCATCTACTGAATAGGGGATGCAAAGTAATTCTGAATGGGTATCTCCCGTTGCTGACAAGCAATAAGAAAAATAGCAGTTCTAGGGAAACTAGGAAGAAAATCTTCCCTCTGCTCTTCCCTCAGTGTTGCTACAAAAGCCAGTCAGGGAGAGGCCAAGTGGAGCAGTTGTCACACAGGGCACTGGCGACGTTCAAGTTCTTGAAATAAATACTGGGACCAAAAGGTCTTCCCCTCCTTGCAGTGCTCAGCTACCTGAAACCCTTTTAGGCTGTCTTTGCAGACAGCAACACAACCCTGCCTACAAATGTAAGTGAAGAAAGGTGAACGGACTGGCCTGTGGCAATACGTATTATACATATACATATATATAAAAATATATAATAATAAATGTATAATATCTAATATATATTAGTGGCAATGAGAGATGATGCTTGTTTTACCTGCATCTGCACCAGCAGGTTGACACGTGACGATGGCAACGTTTCTGTGGGCGCAGGACACCGCGGCTGAGTCATTTACAGCCGCTACCATCAATGGTTGCAGGATTTCATATTGGTTTTCTGCAGGTTGGGGGCAAACTTGAATCAAACCAACAGGTAATAGAGTCCCCTTCGCCCAGGTAAATGTAAACAAGAGTGTCTGCCCCACACTGAGCAGAGCCAGCCTGAAAACCAAACTAAATGGTCCCGGGGCACACTTTGGGTGTTACTTAGCTGTAAGAACAGACATGAGACTGAGAAAGGGAAGCAGCTGGGGATGGCAAGTGGAGGCACCAGGGTCATCCAGAGAAGCTGCTGCTGTAGGAGCTGTCGGGGGAGGCGGCAGCTTTGGGATGCGGCTGTTGTGGCTGGAAGGAGGCCTGGAAGTGTGAGCAGAGGAAGGTCCCCGGCTGTGCTCAAGGAGGCAGCATTTCCCACGTGTTGTGAAGGCGAGGGATAGTGCCAGGAAAAGCATCCGCCTCCTCTAGCGGGGTCCCCTCCTGGGCTGACGCACTCAGGCTCTTTCCCCATACCAGGGAATTTCAAATATACCCAGGTGTTTCTGTATAGGCACACGCGGATCCTGTTTTCTAAACAGGAAGACCTGATGTACTTCAGCTCTCTCTGGGGTAAGTTTGTATGTTAACGAAGTGCCTAAACCCTGCCTAGGATGGGGAAGGGTGGGCTTGGGCCCGAAGTCATTCAGTCAATTGAACTGTATAGATCCTGATGAACATAGTCTTATTTTAGCGATTTTAAACCGTAAGCAAATTGGGCCAGTGTGAATATTGTGAGACTAAAGGTTGCTCCTGAAAGTTGTAAAGCGAGATACTCCCCTGCAGGATAGGTCTTGCACATTCTGCTTTGGGACCTTGGTTTGTACCCTGGAGTACGACTTAGGGATGCATTTTAGATCTTGAGGTGTGAATATGATTGCTGAGCAGTTTTACAGCTGCAGCATCTCAGGCAACTTCTGTTCAGCAATCTGGAGATGGATTTGGGCTGGTGTTATTCATGTTATATATATATAACAAAATAAAGACAAATCTAGTACGGAAAAAAAAAAAAATCATTCTTGTCAAGCTTCTGCAGTTTTCCAACCAGCCGCAGGGGAAATCCAAGATATTCGTATAAAACTAATTTGGGGAAAAAGGATTTCTCTCTGTCAGTTCTACAAACGGTCTTTGTACCTTGCAGCTTTGTCATACTGCATTCGACAATGATGTCAAATATACCATATCATCATTAAACAGGTAAAAATATTCAGAGCTGTGGCCACCTTAGTGGTTAGCAATGGCCTGCTTCATGGAGAACAGTTAGATTAGAGAGAGCTGGGTCTAAAATCTGCGTTTAATATCAGCTACAACTCAGCATTTGGGAATAAGCTGAAATCTCCTAAACTTGCTAACACTGCCAGGAACGCCGCGCACACCTGCCGTGCGGAGTGAGGAGCAGCGTGCCGACGCGCGGGACGCACCGTGCGCTGGGCCCCGGCTCCCCGAGCGGGCTGCCCCCCGGCCGCCGCGGGAGGACCCAGCGCTCGCTCCTGCGCTGCCACCGGCCACAGGCAAACACGAGGAGCCCCAGCAGCAGCAGGGGCCGTTCTAAAGCACGCGCCGCCCCATGTACGAACAGTCTAGGAGCAACGCCAGCATCTTCCAAGAGCGTTACTGTGGAAAACAACTCGGGAATTGTTGTTTATTATCCACACCAGGCTTAGGGAATGGATTCAGGTCTAACATATTTTTGCTAGAATATAGAACAGCTATATGAGATTTAAAATTTTAGAAGATTTAAAATTTTAAAGAATACAAATTTGCCAATGCTAATAAATAAAGCGCAAGAGCTTCCATGTATTAACACCTAACACTTACAACCATGCTAAGAGAAAAGGCAGTATCAACATTAAGAACATCTTGTTCACATAACGAGAATCACAGACTTTTGCTTTAGTGACTCTGGAGACACAGGAAATATGAGTACATTCCCTCCATAAACCAATTTGTTGTGGCATAGTCAAAATTATCTAAGGATCTGATCTCAGTCCTAGGGAAAAAAACCCAAACATTAGGAATATTCCTCTTGAGAGCTGGCCAGGAGCCAGGATTTCTAAAAAAAAATCAGCCTCAGACAACGAGTCTGCTCAGAATTCGTATTTAATCTTTTCACAGGTGGCAACGCTTTCCACTCGTCAAAAAACACGTCTTCATTAACAATGGGAAAATAAAACTATTGATCTGTGAAACTAAAAGCTTCCACTAAGTGTTATGTGTACATGTACCAAGCACCTTCTCCAAGCAGCTTTGGATGTCTCAGACTCCAAAATAACACTTGAAGGAAATTTCAAACATCTCCCTTTTCATCTGGAGTCATTCTGGATATGTAATCATTGTTTTGACAGGTGTCTGCAATTATTAATTTGCCTCCATGCACAACAAGGCTATCTGTAGATTTCCCTGCACTTATCAGCATTTCCAGTTTATGAATGGACCTTTTGATTGAGGAAGGAGCTCTCCTGGCTTTGTGAGAAAACAAACAAACCACAAAAAACAGGGAGATTTTTATGCAAGAACTAGAGGTTTAATCTCCTGTAGCTGGTACCACAGCCTTCTGTGAAATCCTCCTAGGCTTCTTTTCCTCTTTTAACTAGGAAATTGAATGCCAGAAAGTCTTGGGCAGGCAGGGAATGAATTCAAGGATATGAAGTCAGTCTGAAGTCTGCAACATTAGCAGGTGTCTTAGTACTTCTCTCCTTGAGCACAGACATAAGTCAGAAAGTAAACAAAGGGCCCAGTATCATTGTTCCAGAGAAGTGTATAAAAGAAAGACATTGAGGAGAACGTGTCTAAACCACGGCAAACAGGGCGAGAGGAGAACCTCAGCCTGGGAGGGCCAGCAAAAAGGAACAAAACTAGGATGGCAACAGCAACGACGTCAGAAAATGCTTTTCAGACTGTGATGTGACTGTGATGTCGGTCTTTCCCCTCCGCACCCAAGCAGGCATGATCCGGGGTGTCCTTCCTTTCTAGGTGTCCTCTCTTGCCCTCCCTCCACAAATCCCACGGCTTCCTTTCTCTCCCAGCTCTCACTCTGTCAAGGTGAAGCAGGTGGAGGTCAAAGCCTCCTCCTCACCTCTTATTGTTTTAACCTTGTTAAACATCAAACTACTTTGGTCTTTTTGTATCAAATCTGAGCAGTCACGAAACTCCGATTATATGTTTCAGATCCCATAACACTACTCTGATTTGTCTCCTGCCTCTTGGGGGCCTCTCTCAGCTTTGGCTCATGCTTATGCTCACGCCTTATGCTCCCTTTGTTACACCTCCATTTATTATCCTCCTATAAATACTGCCTTTCTCATCCCCATTCATTGCTGATCCTGTCCCACCTAACATGACTGTTCTAAGACTCGATCTCCAGACTGCTGCTCTTCCACTGTCCTATCTGGTTGGACTGTCAGGGTCCAGTCAAGCTTCGCTTTCCCTTCTCGTTTTTGCCTAGGTTCTGCACACCCCTGCTCAAATCAGTTATGCATGGGATTGTTTTCATTATTTTTGATCTCGGTAGGTTTGTTATTTTCTGTGTGGATTGAGTTCCTGCCCAAATGATTAATTGCTTTTCCAGAGTTTGTATTTACTGGTATTTTACTTTTTTCTCCAGGTACCTCGCAGAAACGACCTTAACACATTAATCTCTGCAAACAAAGCACACCAAACCGCTCTGTGCCACGGTCCCTCCCCAGAAGAACGTGTCCGCTGCCTCACCTTCCCGCGGCGCCCAGACGATGACTTGGTGGCACCAGAGGCTGCAGCTTCACTGAACAAACACAGGCGGTGAAGCACGGCCGGGCTGCCCGACTCTGGCTCCAGGCACCACCTTCCGCCCACCCACAGCACCACCCAACGCCGTGTCCTTGGTCCTCGCTGCTCATGGTGGGCTGCTCAGCCCCCGACCGGCCCTGTCTGCCACAAGGGACCCCGCAGAGCCTCGTCTTTCAGGTGCTTCGGCACCATTGGTGGCCCCCTAGCTTGCGAGCATGGCCTGCGTGACCGGGTGCGTGCCCTGGTCACAGAGAGGGCCTCGCTCGCAGCCCTTGGAGGCGGTCACTGCGGTACCCGCGCGTGGGGCCCGCCAGGCTCGGTGAGCCAAGTCTTGCTGCAGCGCTCCGACCCGAAGCGCTGCTCCCCACAGCTTGCCTCCCCAGGACAGCTAACGGGAGCGCACAACGCGGCATGTAAACCTTGCCGGGGACTTTGGACCGCTGCAGAAGTTGGCGCAAGCGTTAGAACAAGTGGGGACTGACAAAGCTGCGTGGACGCTTGTGTGGAGTCGGGCACCCATTAAATGCTTCCTGCTGTGTAGTCACATTTTATTACAAATTACTTCTGTCTGGAACACGGATAGAAAAGAAGCAGGTTATCTATTTACAGTCACTACACATTTACAAATATTATTTACAGATAATGAATTTAGTAATATATATGAGCAGAAAATATAGCACATATCCATACGAAACTGTACAGGTCTTAATCTCATGTCCTTTACTGTGGCTGCATTTCACTTTAATAATAAATACAGTTCTATATTTACACATTTTACTTTAAAAATCTATTAAATGAATTTTAACAATTTCAAGTTTAAAATATCTGATCAAAATATTTCAAACATGGTTATAAAAATAAGACACAAAGCCTTTAGGACGAGCTAAAAAAGTTCTGATAAAAGAAGCCTTCTTAAACTAGTCTGTAGAAATATAACATTATTTTGCTTCCCAAATCACTTTACAAACTTCTTAAATATAGCGAGCTGAAGGGGGTTTCACTGACATTAAGCAGTGCAGCACAGATGGATCCCTGTTAAAACGAAGCTAAGTAAACATGGTCATAGGGATTGTGCAATGGTTGACTGATCCTCTGCTTAATCCGAAGTGGTTTTAGGCATCATTCTCCAGCTGAATGCTGCACTGCTTCAAAAGCCACAGGAGATAAAGGACTGAGATAACTACACATACGACTTTATCATACACAACGTCTGCATTTGTTCATTTTTCTTCCTGAAGTATGAACGTGTCGGCCAAAGTCAACTGATGCCATCTGCAAATGCAAAACTAAAAATACGCCAGGGTGAGTGGAGAAGAAAAGCAAGGCATATCCACTGCTGGCAACACGTTCTTCACTGTGAAAATCCACCCTACGACTGCCAGGAAGTTACATATATAGAAACAGGAATAACAGAGATCATCTTAATTACTGGGCTAGCCTAACCGTGGTCATGCTCAAAACCTGCTCGGGCATCTAGAGACTGAGTGGTCATTAACTAGGGACTAAGTACTGGGAAATAAAATGTTACTGTTCAGAGAAATATTTTTAACAACAACAAAAACCTATAAGTTGGTGCACTTCTGTGTCTTGAATGCTCTGAAAATGTGTCAGCTTCGAGAAAATTGGAATTTCCCTGGGTAGCTTGGTCAAGATCAAAGACTTTTTACTAGAAAAGTAAAGATGGCTCTGTTGTCTGAGCTATTTTGATGATAGGCGGTAAATTGGGAAGCTTCTGACATATGTAAATGTATGCCTTGATCCAGCAATGTATTAACACATTTGAAACTAAACAGAACTCTGTGTTAATCTAATTTAATCTTCTCCTAATCCAAAGCCATGAAACTTCCCTGATTTCCAGCAGCTTCTCCAATACCTCTTTTGAGAACATATCTAGTTGGAATTTACGGATTTTTGTTAACAGTTCACTCTAAGCCTTTGCAGTTCGACCACGAACTGCCATCGTTGTCAACAATTTTCAGCTATATTTCCATGCTGTATATCCTTAATGGACACAGATCACACAGCCTCTTACCTCCTACCTGATATTTCATGGTCTAGAATTACAAACTGGTATCATTTTGGATAGCTCTTCAGCTGGCCAGCAACCACAGGGTAGAAATGCTTCACAGGGTAGAAATCACACCAAGGAGGATTACAGGTTTTGTTCCTAGACAAATGACTTCATGTTTTTAGGCAGTACTTTTGGGGTCATTTATTTGCACTCAGCACGTCCATCTTTCTGTACAGATGACTTTCCAAGCAGTGTTTTTCTCTCTTGAATTCTAAGAACCATCCGCCAGTTTCATCAGCAGTAATTCTGGAAATAATTCTAAGTCATGACCAAACTGTGTGGCTCCTCACTACAAAAATGTCCCTGTGACAGTGGCTTGCCATTTGCATGTTAGTCACTTAGCAGGATTTTTAATAACCTCTTCTCTCCCATGTTAATTTTGTATTGTTCTAGCTGACAGTTAAAAATGCTCTGTCAAGCCAGAAAACTTCCATAAAACAAACCCCAAAGCACTTACATTTTTAAGTTGAGCATTATCAGTAAAACATGGAGCTTCATTACTGCCTATTTTTCAGAAATCTTTAGGACTTTAACAGGATTACTCTTCCACTTAAATACCTTGTTGAATCAGGGCCTTACACAGACACTTATAAAAAGAATCAGACAACTGAAAAAGTATTAAGATCAAATTATAATAACCAGAAAAACAAACAAACAAACAAATAAAAACCCCAAAACACAAATGCTGCCAGGTAACGCTTTGAAAAAAAAGCGTACCAGCTTAGCATGGTAGTTTTGCTCTTGACCAACAGAAGCCTTTTCTGAGTTTTGCCACTTTAAATGAGAACAGTTGATACAACTGCATGAACGGTGACAACTCTCAGTTTCTTTTTTCACTGCAGCATTTCCTAAGGAAAGGCTGAGACGGCTCATATACAATCAGTACCTGTATTGGCTTTCCTGCCTGCTGCAGGTGTTGTGATGGTCCATTTTTCTGATTTGCGTATCAATAATTTAGAGCCATTCTCCAGCCTGTACACACATACCCATATTTACTTCTGGGATTAACATTTTTGTAAACACAGATACTTTCTCAATTGCCACTGAAACTAGCGACATGGAACAAATGCTACTGATGAAAGATGACAGCTTTCTGCCATTTGATAAGATGAGGGCATTAGTGACTCGCTCGTAGGCATGTCGTAGGATATGCTAGCACTTGTGAAGGTCACCAGTGCTTGTGTGGAGTCACAGGACTGTTTTTCTAGGTCTTCAGAATTCACAGAGATCAGGCTGGTGTGTTTTGATCTCCTCCATAACAAAGTTTGCTTTCGCAGACTTCCAAGGTCCTCCTTAAAGTGTGGATTGAAAAGTATATAAAGGAGTGGGTTTAGGCATGCGGGCAGCGGTACAATCACTAGCAGTATTGATTTAATCACTTCTGGGCTGATAAAAGTGAGGTTTAGTAAGGAGGAGAAAGATAAAAAGGCCACAGGGCAATACAGAATACAGTTAGTAAAGAGCAGCAAGGCTATGTGTTTGACCATAGAGCAATCCCAAATGTTGTCCAGTTCTCCCTTTTCTAAACTGCAGTAGAGCTTTGTATAGGCAACAGTCATCACCAGAAAGCAAAGGGAGTTCAGCAACACCAGTGCCACCATGTAGCCCATGGCAGTGGGTTCTCCAAAGGGCAAGGGCAAACAAAGTGGAGAAACCCCATACTCACTCCCATTGAGGAGTGGTACCAGCGCGATGACTAGTGCCAACGTAAAGCAAAACAAAATGGCTATTTTTACACTGGCAGTAGAGGATTTTGCTTCAAACTTTGCAGCGTGCTTTGCAGAGAATGCACGTTCGAGTGTGGCAAGGGTAAGGAGGAAAATGGAAACCTCCGAGGCAAAAATGGACAGCAGGCCAGTTATTTGGCAACCGATTCCACTTTCCCACCATGCTCCGTATTGAGCAAAGCTACCAAAAGTTGATGCATCCACACCGGCCAAAACTGCACTGGCCAGACCCATCAAGGCATTTACAATGGATATTAAACCAATTAGAAGTCTTATGGAGGAAATATACAACAGGGATCTGAAAATCGTGGCAGTCACCAGTGCATTGCAAACAAAGGCCAAAGCCACTATGGTCCACACTCCAATCCTGATCAGCCAGCTACCAAACAGATGGTCACAAGGTTTGAAGGGACCTGAAATGAAAAAGGTGAGGGAAACTCACGTAAGATTAAATATTATTTTTATGTCATTTAAGACCCTAACTTCCATCCTCTTGCTGGTTTCCACAGCTTATTTAAAGAATGACATGTCCAGTCCATAGGGTTCAAGAAATGCTGGGTTGTTTGTAATGTGTGAAAAAAGCTGAAAGACACTTCTCACTGCCCTGGGACACGTTTGATGAGTCCCAGGGAAGTGTCATGTAATTGATACAGGCAGATGCACTTTGGCTACTCTACAAATCGTGTTACACAGACCAAGACTCTTTTGCAGTAAGGAAGAACATGTCACTGCTGTCTGTACGGTGGGAAAGAAGTGGACATGCTTCTTTCTGTGCTTCAAGGAAGTTTTCAGTGGAATTGATGGATTTTGCAGTTTAAATGAAGAATTTCTTTTTCTTCCCTTCCACATTGCTAGGGCAGGGACGCCCTACTCTATAAAGAAAATGACAGTGATGAAAGTCACTGATGATGGCCCGAGAAGGGTCCAGTAGAGTTTGATCTTTGTTAGCCATTGAATTAAACTGTGGTTCTCAAGGATCTCACGTGTGGCATCACATGATGAAGTTCAGAGGAATTAGTTTAGTTTTACATGGAATGAGAGAGCAAAGGCTCTATTCCATACCTTTTGCTTGCTAAAAACAAATTTTAAAAACTTCTGATCAGAAATCTGGACTAAGAATCTGCCTGAGGATTGGGTAAAACTTCCAGTATATTCACAGATGAATTTAGCAACTGAATAGCTTCCTGGATCTCAGTGCAAAATTTGTATTATTGTAAAATATACTTTTCTCACCAAAATATTTCAAAACATCATGTTGTTTCCTAGGACCAGAACCAGAGTTTGTTTTGCATCTCAAAAATCTGATAAAGGTATGTTTGGTTTCCGGTCTGCCTGGCAGTCCCATACCTGGAGAAGGTGAACATTGCACTGAATGATGAGCTTTCAAATCCTCTTCAAAATCCAGCAGAAAATCCTCAAAATCACGTTCATCTGTGGGAAGGAAAGCACCCAAAATTGGTACTACTATTTTTAGGAAAACCTTTGTAGTATAAGTTGCAAAACACATCTGTTGTATTTAAGGCTTGCTGTTGACTCTTTGCCTGCTGAAGTACAAGCAGAAGCAGACATAAGCTGAACTTGGTTTTGAATCACAAGATAGTTGGCACTAACTTGGCTCTGAAATAACCGTGCTCAGAAAGGTAGAACTTTTAAGAATTAACCCAGGTTCTTTTGCATTTGGTTTTTAATGTCACAGCTTCACTGTGTATTCTTGGCTCCACTCTTGCTGGGCCCTGCCCTGGTATCTGAAATTAATGGTTTGCAGGAGTAAGGATAGAACAGAAAACAGCAAGATAGTTTAACATGTAGTAACTTGTACGAGTTATTTACAGTAACAGGTCACATAACAGTCCTTGTGTTGAAGGGGAGGAAATATACAGTAATATTCTATCCCAGAGAGCAGATGCATTCTTTGGTACTCTGGAAGTGTCAGGAAAAAGCACTGGCAGTGATGGCTAACCAGTGGCCACGCTCCTTCTGAAGCAGGTACACAGCACAGGTCAGCCAGGGAGACCTCCAAGCCTGGCAACAAATCGTGATATAATATTTGCTATTATAAGAGGTATATTACAACACAGCACCCCCGCTTCCCCTCCTCTCAAATACAGGGAAGATTTCACTTCCCACATTCTTAGAGTTAGCAATTTGATAGCAGAGAGACTGAGAGTTTTGAAAGACTTACCTGGAACAGTGAGATTGCAAAGTTTGATAACGTATTGGATAACTTACGATTGGGCAAAAGAGAGGGAGAGGCTGTGTCTCACTAAGAGTATTGCATGTAATTAACATCACAGGCTGCTCCTGTGAATTTCAGTGTCAGAATTTCTGCTCTTTTCTCCAGAAAAAACACAGACTTTAAGTAGATTTAAAAGCAAAATATGAGGCTCACCTTGAATTTGTAACAATCCAGGGTCCTTCCTGTGAAAGTCGTCCATGCTGCTATTCTCGTCTCTGCCCCACTGGTTGGGGACTTTGTAGTGGCTCTCACAGGCCCCAAAGGCACAGCACTGATAGGCGTAAGGCATCTCCATGACCCTGCAAGGAAACATGCCACGATGCTGCTTTAGAGTGCCCGAGTCACGGGGTTGTACTGACCTGCTAATGTCGGCACAGAGCAACTTGGCTGAATAACCGCGATTGAAAGGACAAACATTTATGGGTAAAAACCAATCGTGGTAATGCAAAATGGATTCACATACAAAATTCCATGTCAGAAATGCAAATAATTCTACGCTTATTTTATTAAAGGCACAATAACGTTTCTTATATATCTTCATGATGAACATATTTAATAGTATTTTAAATTATATATATAATTTAATCCAAGGTACTACACACTTACTAATGACAGATTTCCAGATGCTGTTGATCTTCTACCAGTCTGACGGCCAGTCCAGGAGTAGAAATCTGGGCCTCCCACATTATGCTCTTCCACTGTTTTCAACCCCCACCAAACTTTATACTGTCTTAGTTAAAGAGCCAGACTCACTTTTCCAGCCATACAATGCTATAATCTGTTCTTTCTACAGTGGATTCCTATTTGATATGAGTGATTTAGATTTTGTAAAGCTAAATCTGTTTAAAAGCACTAGCTGGGTCTGTTTTTATATACTGCTTATCTTACACTGATGGTATCTGTAGCTTTGCTTTTGTTTTTCTTTCTCCTTCCTGAAACAAGGTTTTTGATTAAGCAGCAGAGAACACAATGCCATTTTTCAGCTCCTAAAGGTGTGTAGTTGTCCACGAATGGGAACACACATTTATGATGGATAGAACTGGTAACTGAATTCTTTGCAGCATCACACAAAGGAGGAAGGAGTGGTTGGCCCCATGGCTTCACTTCCTCACAGCTTGCTGTAGCAGGCTGGCTAAGCTGTCCAGTCGCTTGTGCTGTTGCTGAAGGTGGGGTAGAGGAGGCTCAGCTGTTTGATGGGTTTGTGCATTGGAGAGCAATGACCCACTTAGATGGGGAAGTATGAAAGTAGGAAGCTTTCATGCAGGAATTTGTCTTTGATGTTATAACCCACTTTGAGTTCTAACAATTATAAAGGGTGAAATTTCAATTTGTTTTAGATCTCTGTTCAAGTTTGGTGCTTTATTCAGTGCCCAAGAAGTCATCTTGTGTTAAGTCATGACCATTTAATTCACAGTAAAAGTCCTATGGACTCCAGGTCAAGATTCTACCCCATTCTCTCCTGACTAGATGATCTTTGCTCTTATAGAGATCAATCAGCTTGAGATATGCAATCATATCTCTTAAACCTTTTTTAATGACTTCAACTATTGCCTGACACTTCCTTGTAAGGCACCTGCATGGATTAGATCCACTGTAGTTACATTTTAGCAATGTACATAATTTTACTATTATAATTTTAATAAAAGAATTAACAAATTTGAGTTGGACATAATTCAGTTGACTAGTGAATTATTCTAGAAGCAATACTTCTTATGCCTTTAGGCCAGGCCTATATACATACACATTACTGTAGACGTGCTAGCTTGACTCAGTGATTTTCTTGTATTTACATTCTTTTCAAGAACCTTTTGATATTGAGGATCGTCATCTGCCTGCATGTGCAGGCAAAGGCGAGAAAAACACGTACTCTCATATATGGTGATGAAATCATTGCCCAGTCTTCTCTGCGACAAACTATAGGTATTGGTTTTATACAGTTTTTTAAAGTGTTTGCTTCTAATCCTGGAACTATTTTTAGGAGCTCTTCTCTCTGATTATATTAATATACCACCACAGAATTTCCTAGTGTGAATCCCTGCAACATAGTATAGAGAGATTAAAGAAGCTTCCCTATTTCTGCTCTTGACTTCCTTAATTATATGTCCAAACTGCTGTAGTTGTTTTCACCACGGCCCTGTCTGCTTGAGTTGCTGGCCTACTGCAACTTACAGAACTTTTGCAGTGCAAAAGCTGAGTGACTTATGTACATGCTATTTGTTTCAAACTTTATATCAAAAAAAATTAAGGGAACTAACAGTTAGGGTCACTCCCAAACTTCCAACTCAGAGGCAAATTTCCTTTTAAAATGAATTTTCCGAGTCACTCAATGACTGGCAGAATTGCAAATAATCCCTAGAAAACACTCCCTTCCTGTACCACAGAGCATCCAGCAGTAAACTATCAGCATCAAACTGTTTCATAGTGATGGACAAATATTATCTGCACCTTAATCAAAAGTTTAAAGTTAAAATTTGTTCTTTCTGCTTTAAACAAATATGACCAAACATTTTAATTTTTTTTCTCTTCATGTTTTCTCAGTTCTCATTAAATTTCTGTTCTGTAAGAACAGCCAGCAGAAGAAGAGTCAATCTCTAGGCAATATTGTTTTATCGGCTTTTGAACCCTACCACCAGCAAGCAGATGTAGCTCACTTTAAGCAAATGCTGGGGTTAATATTTCAAAACCCTTCCTAGTTTTTTCAGTTAAAAAAGAGCATAATAAAATAAGTCTATCATATTTTTATCATATTTGCTTTAGTTTTAATAGCTCAGATCAAAGTGATAATACAAAGCAACATGCCTGACACACTGACACACCTTCTAGCACACATGGACCCAAATGTGACTTATTAGTTTTAGTGACATACTCACTTGAGTTCTGGAAAATTTTCAGCTGATATCAAACTTTGTAGGGCATGATTTCCTGTTAATTTTAAATGAGTTAAACCATGAAGCCCCGTCACAGGAAAAGAGGACAAAAGGTTGGATGACACGTCCCTGCATAACAGCAAATAAAAATCAGTTTACAAGTTTTCTTTTTTTTCTTCTCCAGCACTAAGTGTGTCATGCTGGAAAAACGGGTTATACATTTCTCTGACTCTATCAAAGATCACTGCATTAAGCAGAGTTCCCCCAAACAGCAGAGTGAACGTGCAACACCACGCAGGAGAACACATCTATGTGTCTAGCAGAAAGCCAACTGTGGTATCTAGCAGCCTGCTAAGAGTAATCTGTCTTGTTAAGTCTTGACTCCAAGCATTCACAGTGACAGTTTCGAGACTAGCAAATGAATCTGAGAGCAGTTCATTGGACTGCTGGTTTTAAAGACCAGTACCAGAAGAATTCCTGCAGCTTAAACAGTTCAGTGGGATGCCTGAGGAAATGGCTGCTCTGAATCCTTTACAGCGGGACAGGGAAGTAGGCTCAGAGCAGGACAGGTCAGTGCTGCAGAATGAAGGTGACAGGTCTGAGCTGAGGTTAGACAATGCATACGAACATGGACATATGGCTTGGAGAAAGTAACACAGATGAAGGAAAAAAGCGACTGTGATCAGGGAGAAATATGTAAAGTAATGAATGAGGATGAAGTTCAGGGGTATTCCCTTCTCTCCTTGTTTGCATCCCACTTTGCAGTAAGCTACACTGCAATATTTACGCTGGTCAACACTCAGGAAGGAATAAGAAGGGGATTGCTACTGAATGCTTTTATGAAATTACTGAAATCTTAGGGGCCAGTCACAAAAAAGGAGGTATGTTGATGGTAGTTGTGTGTATATGATATTACTCAGAAGATGGTTCAATACTGCAGGCGAAACTTTGGTCCCACTGAAATGGAAAAAACTACTACTGGTTTCAGCCAGACAAGGTTACAGACCGGCACTTCTGGTAACACCAATACCCTGGTTTACTGTATGTGTTAAAGGGCTATTTTCTGTAGTGTTCTCTGATTGTCCAGTGCTAGAGACCAAAACTACAGATTCCTGCTGGGAGAACAGTGTTCCCTCACCCGTTTCTCACTTTCTTCCACAAAAAAGCTCTGAGGAAGGACAAAATACAGGCACGTAGTAGGCAATGCTCTGTCTGTGGAGATTTGTCAGTGCACCATCAAGACAGGAGGTTTGGACACAACAGGGTAGTGATGCAGTCCACACTGGCTTTCCAATTTTAGGTTTCCCAGCAGATACTGGATTATCTGTGAGCAGATGCCGGGAGCACGTCTTTGTGAGCAAGGAACTTTGGAGGAACTTTCTTCCTGTCCTCCCCATGCACCCACTGTCTCACGGAGTCACCTTCAAGAGGTATTCCAATACCTCTGGTATTGGAGGGAGTACTGGACAGCGAGAAGCAGGAAGAACTTCATAAAGACTGAGAACAGCTTGTAAATAAGACCTGCAAAATTTGACCTCTGTTGTTTTTTTTACCATGAACTGCTCAGGCTAAAGCTACTAAAGAAGAAAGCCCATTCCATCAAACAAGAACAAAATGAAATAAAATGCTTACTTGAAAGTGGTATTCAATTTTGAATCTGATTTCTTGGTCCTGATACAGAAATAATTACAAACCAGTCCCTGAAACAATGCTACCAAAGACTAAAGTACTAACTGAGAGAAGAAAAGCAGACACTTCACGGGCCCTGAATCAGTGTGATTGCACTATATGGAGCTGTAATACTATGGGAGTTGGTGAAGCACAAAAAAGACAACATATAGATAGAAATTCAATAGATCAGAGAATTACAGTAGAGAAAATATATTTCTGCTGAGTGTGGCATTAAGTTATGAAATTTTATATGTCCTTGCAAGAAGAATGTGAACATTTAAACATATAGATATATAAATACTTACAGTTTGATCAGAGATGGTAAAGAAGAGAATGCATTGGGATGAATAATTTTAATTTTGTTCCAAGCTAAATCCCTATAAGAAAAGTGAGCAGAAAATTACATATCCATTGAATGAATATGTCAGTTTTCATACACTTGATTAGGTTGACTAAATATAAAAAGGTATTAATTACATGCAAATACTTCCAATAAACTTCTGCATATCTCACTATGAGATGCCTTTTCCCAGTTTTTAAATGATGCTAATGAATTAATGACATTAGTTACTAAACTGGCAAGTGTTTCTAAAAATTCTTAATGACTTCTGTAATCTAACTCAGTTGCTTTCAGTCTATTTCACAGTATACCAGTGCAGCAGAAAGAAGAGTGCGTATATACACAACTTCTAAGAAAGTCCCATGAACTTCTAAAATGAGCAAATCTCTTGTCAAGAGGCCCAATTTCCTCACCACAGTCTACATCTGCCTTGAAAAATCAGAAAGTTTGAAAATACTCTTAAAAAAAAAAAAAAGGAAAACCTATGCAAAGACTTTGAGAAACTGATAAATGTATCCACAAAATTACCCTACTAGAATACTTTTATGAGTAAAAACCACAAGTCCATGCAGGATTGAGGTGCATTTCTTCACATGCCATCCTCTAGAAAAACACCTCATGCTCCCTAGAGCCCCACCGCTGTGAACCTGCCAGCAGGTACGACCTTTGGCTCGGTACCTCTCTCCCCCTTCACTAGAAATGTTTGGAAGGAGCAGCTCTCACAGCCCTGCGTTTACAGCTTTGAATTCCCTGCCATGGACGATCCACTTCACAGTGTTTATTCCGGCTTTACAGTTAGGACCTGCTGGGTGGAGGGCCCAAGCGAGGAGAAAGAGGAGCACGCGGGGGCAGAGGGTGCGTGGTGTGTTTGGGCGAAGGCGGTGGCCAGGGCTCTACTCACAGGGAACGCAGCGCCGCCAGCTGCCGGAACGTGTCCGCACGGATTTCATCGATCGCGTTGTGATGCAGGTCGCTGAAACGGCAACAAGAAGCTCGTTGGTCCCAAAGGCATTCGCAGGATGCTTTGGGGGATTTCGGGCTGAGTTTACGGGTCAACTTCCTTACATTGGAAGGGTATGTATGTGGAATGTGTCAAACTGGCTAGCTTGTAAGAAAATTAGTTGTGTCCAAGCAAATTTGTATACAGAGGTCTCTTTTTAGGCTTACATTTTTTGGAGCTTTTTACATGCAGTAAAACAGGGTAGATCTTCCAGCAGATTGTAAGACAGATCCCTGCAATACACAAGACAAGAAAAAAAAGATTAAAAGCAAGATAACACTAAGAGAAAAAGCTGCCCTTTTGGAAATAACTAACTTCATGCTGGATTTAAAAATAACTTGTCTTTATTCGCACTCACAAAGGAACAGAAATGTGCAGTCTTAGTTCATCAGTCGGATTTTGACTTCTAACTGAAGAGGAGGAGGGGAAGGGAGGGGAAAAGTTAGGATGTATTGAATCCATATCCTATGTCTGAAAATTCCTTGCATTGTCTGAAGATTTCCTGCCTGAAACACAGATAGATCTGACTGTTTGACAGCAATGGAATCTGCAGTATGCTATTATTATGGAATAGCTTCATATTCATCAAATCTAATATGGACAAATAGTCACACAACTTAAAAAATCTACCAAATATATATATTCATATTTTGTCAGAAAAGATTGGATATTTTCTGGCTATAGTCTCACTGAACAGCAATCAGCTTTCCAGCCTACATGTTTCATCAAGAAGTGTTGCCCCTGACCCTTAGAATTGTCTTATCTTCCAGCTGAGAGCTCTGGTTAAAAATATATTGGAACTAGCTTTGAAATCAATCACTACATGGAGGAAAAAAAAAATAAAAAGACTTGAGCCAAAACTCAACAAATTACAGAATAAGTGAAACATCTGGACTGATTTATAGCATAATATAACTAATCAAAAACAAGCCCTGGCAATTTGCAGAAATTGGAAAGAAAAAATAAGAACCAATTCTCCCATTCCCTATCCCCTCCCTTGTATAACAGTCTCATCCTGTACATCCCGCTCAGGGAAAACTCACCAAACTGAATGGAAATTTAGCTTATGAAGAGAACATTATAACTATAAACAGGAAAGATGTCCTTTCCCGCTGTTATCTAATATTATCCATTTAAAGATAATATGTTTTCCTGCCTGCTTTACATTCTTTTAAACTGGTTTAGCTCTATTAAGTTGCTTCCTTGGAAAAAAACCCCACATTTAATTTTCATTTTTACTGTCCTGACAGCAGCATTTCATATATTTTATATGTGATTTGCAGAAATGGAACAAGCAATGACAGTGTGTGAACAGCAAGAATCCCATTTAAGTGTGCACACAGGCTACCATTAATACACACACATTTTGATATGGCTGGTTATAGTAATTTACTGACTCTTTCACCTCACCTCAAGAGCCTCCTGCTCACTAGGACTGGTCTCCAACATGCCTGGCTTGGACCACAGGTCTCGTGAGGAGGAGGCTTTCACTCTGGGGTGCAAGATTCTGGGTATGCCTGGTGCATTAGGACTATCCTGTCACACAGATGTGCCTCTTCTAAATAGGATGTTACCAACCCGGATTTTATACATACTGACACTGCCTCTCCACACACCAGAAAAAAAAAAATTCCCCTGCCCTCGGTTGGGTAGAGTGATAGGAAATACTGTTTCCCACTTTGTTATAAGAAGCGTGCTACACGAGGGTCTCTGCAGCAGAAGACAGGTGGTTCCCAGGACGAGGCGAGCACTTTACCATGCTGAGAGCCGTCCTGGGAAGCCCGCTGGAACCAGGTTCTCAGGTAGACTTTGCTGCAGGTGCGCATCTGGGAGCAGGGGAGGAGGCCCAAATCGGCTCTCAAAAAACTACTCGTGCTTGCAGGCTTATGTTTCAACGCAGAGATTCTTTTTGCTGTGTCTGAGACAGGAAGTCTTCAAAATCGCTGCCTCCAAATGACTTGTGGGCTTCAGTGCCCTGTTATTATTCATGAAACAGACAAAACTAATGTGCAAACTTGAATGTGGCCTTGGTGGGTTTGTTGCAGTCTGATGGAAACAGGGAAGGAGTACATGACACTGCTGTCAAATTCATTCTCCTGCCTTCTAAATGTCAGGAAAATATAAAATGTGAATTTCCAATGGAAGGTCCCACTCTACTATGAATACATGAACTGTGTTTGTATTACTGTAGAGTTGCTGTGCCTTTCGTTTACAGTTCATTTATCATTTTTCAATAATACATGACATATCTAAAGTAAGGTCTGTGTGCAAACTTTCTTCTGGCAGCAAACTCAGTTTTTGTCTTTTATCATTCTGGAAAGGATCAGAATGAATCTGTGAAATAAAACTTAATTTTTCTAGAAACAGGTCGTGACATCCATGTTGGTATTCAAATAATGTGTTATAACCAGTATTATTTCAGCACTGGCCAAGATAACTAATACCAAATACATTCCTAGTGATGTAATGTAGAAGAAAGTGCTGTTGGCTCATTCTCAAAGAAGCAGACACAATGATTACTCTAGTTTGTGACATATTTCAAGGACATTTGCAAACTGAAACAATACTGTATAGTTAGTAGAAAATCTATGCCTCATCATGAGAAGGAAAAGTCTATTAAAATTTCAGTCAACTACTAATGTTTGGTTGGAAAAGAAAGTAAAAAAGAAGCATAATAAAGCTCAAAGCTGCAGTCATTATTCAGTTGTATTTTCCATTGACTTCACTGAATTATCAGCCTCAGTGGGAAAAAAGGAGACGTATAGAGATGGAAGGAGCTCAAACAAAGCCATGTAGGTAGTTCTGTTTTTTTTTTTCTTTTTAAACAAAATATAGAAATATTTTCCCTTTCCTAAAAATATGCAAAGTGACTGCATGTAAAAAGCACTCTTTCCATCAAAGCATGGGAAATCCTCACCAATAAGCGGACTGGGAGGTTGTTGAAGATGGTGCTAGTGAGCAAAATAGAAGCCTGCTCCCATTTCTGAGTTGCTAAGCAGTAATGTGATACATAGAAATAACAGAAAATTGGTAATGCCAAAATCATAATGATTTAATTTGTGCATTAATCTCTTGCTATAATGCAATGTTATCAATCTTACTGAAACGTACAGCACTTGGAGATTAGGTAACTGGTCACAGGCTGACTTGGGTAGAGAGGTGATTTGTGCTCCTGTGAGTGTCCTGTTGAAAGTATTAAAAAAAAAATTAGTTTTTAAACACTGCAAAGAAATTACTTTTCTAGGTTGTTCCTTAAAATAAGTCAATATCCCAGAAATTAAAACAAGATAATCATTTATTTTGCATACTATGGAATACTTCTCTAGCACTTACAAACTCTCCAGACTCGTAGTCCCAGTCAGATCAGGAAACTCTGTTATCTGTGAAGCACCATTTAAAGTCCTGGAATTTAAAAACATCATTTCAGTATCATTATTGTCAGGGAACTGCGGGACAGTTGTAATAGTGCACTATATAAAGACAATTAAAATTAAAAAAAAAACACATACAGAGTTCTGAGTTCCGGTAAGTGTTGAAAAGCAGATTTTCCAACAAGCTGGATAGGGTTATCATAGAAATGTCTACAAAAAATGGGGAAAAAGACATTTTATGAAAGCATTTTAAAAGATTCAAAATAAATTACACAATTATTTCCATCAACCTGGTCTGCAATGCTCAAGCAGCCACTGTTGCCTTGGCTTCAATGCTAGAAGTCATTCATAAAATATTTCCTCTTTCTCCCTGGTTTGCAAAGATAGAAATACAAAGACCAAGCACTGATTATGACCTGATACACATATACCTTTAGCAAGTGAAATACTCAGAACTTTATATTGCTGGGAGAGGCTGCCTCTCCATAGCATTTGAGTCTCATGGCATTTTGGAAGCCATGTGGCTTTTGCTCATAGAATAATATTCCTCAAAGTGAGTCGCTATTTTTCTTACATGTGTTTTACAATTTCTCATTTTGCAGTTTGCCAGTCAAATTCATTCATATATAAAACAGTAGGAACTGAGACTAGAAGCCATGAAGAGTAATTTTTTCTAGCGTCTACACTGAGAGTCATCCCAAGAGACTCAGGAGCTACAGTTTGAACAACAGATCAAATTCATATTTAAATGGATATGCAAACTGCTCATCTCTGCAGAAGGTGGAAAGACATGAGCTCCTGTGTGCTTGTATGACAGTGTGCTGCACAGTACGGCCAGAAGGAGACCTGCTGGGCAGCCTGGCCACAACTGTGATATTTAATTCCACCTTTTTAAACAAATGTTGTTGGTAAAACATCATAACTTACATTGTATTAAGTGATGGGTTGCCGACAAATGCACGCTCGGGTATTGACTTGATGTTATTGCTATGAAATCCTCTAGGAAAAAAAATAGTTTACACAGTAAGAAAAATACAGTGAATGCATGATTTGGGATTTTTTTGTTTGTAATACGAAAAGCGGCTTTATTTACAGGTATGTCTTTGTTTTCTAGAAGAAGACAGGTTCTAGAAAATCACACGCACAAAAAAAAGAAAAAAGGAAAGAAATAGCTGCAATTCTGCACTTTTCTATGTGGACAATGTTTTGGATGAAGCAAATTACAAAATAGCATTTTAAAATGGGGGTTGCATAGTATGAAACAGTGCATAATACATGTACAACACATATCCATGTACATACATGATGGGTGTGTATATAGTATATACATATATACTGTGTATATACATAAAATATATACTATATATAATGTGTGTATATATATATTCACCCTGTGCTTGTTAAACAACAAGAACTTCTTTCCCTGGAATAATAATGAATTGTTTATAATTGTTCCATATACTTGATTGCAATATGCTGAGCCTCCTCAAATCACCTTTTTGTTGAAATAATTTAGATGTGGACATGAACAAACTATCCAATGTGTTTGTGCCTGCTAAATAGAGAACCAAATCTTTGTCTTGTCATTAATTACTGGATTTTACTCATATGAGTAATTCTGCATTGAGAAAAACAAAAGAAACAATGAAGCTTCAAAAGGAACAATGATGATTTGTGTGGGAAACTCCCTTTAGTTCAGTCTGGTATGAAAAAAGAAGATTCCCAGAGTAAATTTATGCATTTAGAGAGCCTCAAATTGTTCACTGATGCAAGCACATATGGTCATTACTTGAACAGGTCCCACAATATTGTTTTCACTCATTTAGCTGTCCTGTTACTTCTGATGAGCTACAGAAAAATGTTCTAAATGTCTCGCTCTTTTGCATGTAACAAAGAATGTAATCCATGTACATGCAGATTCTGAGCAATTTGAGGAACCATTTCATCCAGAACCAATAAACAGACTGTGTGGTTGTACTGAATGGGCAGAAATGCTACGGGAAGGGCATGACAGGTTCAGAGAGGGAGCAGCACTGTCCTCATTGAGGAGTATATTCCAGGCACATTCCAGTGCATTTCCACCCAGATGGGGAGGGTTTGTCCCTCGAGCCCATTTCCCGTGGCCCTATACTCCATGCTGTAACCTTGTATGTCATGGTATGGCCCTGTACTCCAGTGGGTACAGTGACCTTAAGCTGATTTTGATCTTGTTAGCTCACATCACGAACGAACGTGCTCTGTGCACCACGGGGTAAAAATCCATAACAAGGTCGTACTGGGAAAAATGCTGCTGCAGGTGTCTTTGAAACCCAGCTTGCAAGCACCACTATGCATTAACTTTGGGTAGTACGTATATCCACTTATTTTAGGAGGTTAACTACTTTTACAACTGCGTCCTTCAGATAGAGCATTGGGGACAGTGCAGCTCCTATAGTATCACACGGATACAGCCCCGACCCCTGGCCACTTTTGAGAAGATCCACAGCTCTTGATGTCTGCAAGTCCTTCACAACTGGCCATACTCTGTGCTTTCAAGTACCGGCACAAATTGTGACAGAGACACAGCCCTGACCAGGATCAGCCTTCCTAAGATAGCCCTGCAAAGAGTTGAACCTCTACAGTCTAGGCCTCTCACTTAGGCCCGAACTGAAGGACATGCAGAACCTCAAGGGAGAGACCTCGGCACTTTAGGGATCAGCATCCTTAGCTCACACAAAACACTGAACGATAAGGTCAAATTCTGTCTCATTTGGAACTTCAGATTTCAATTTCATATTCCATTTTTTTTTGCACCTAGGAAATTATCCGAACCAGCAGTGTTTGAGGTGAGGTCACGATCAGGAGTAATCTCAAGCACACCAGGCAATTTGCTGGACTGCACAATGTGCACTTGCTGCAAACCTGGAGCTATCCAGGTTTGGCTCCTGAGGACAACAACAAGGCAGTCCTTTGAAGCCTGGGGATTTCATGGCCGTTGTTCGTAGCTCGCAGCTGAGCTCGCAGTTGTGGCAGCTGAGAATAGTTGCACTGAGGAATTCACAGCCCCTTTCCCTTCTCCTGAGCCACCATCTTTGCCAGCACTGGAGCTGCCGAGCTGGAGTCAGCATGGCCTGGGGATTCCCTGGAGAAAATCCCAGGTAGTTACTTAACACCGGCTTTATCATCAGTTTTGATGCAACGGTGGCACATCTGTGTCCATTTGCTACAGGATTACCTATCTTCTAAAAATCTACACTGATGTTACCAGTAACAAGGTAAATACATTAAATAGAAAGAATTTATAACATAAACATTGTTGCTAAATCATTCATTTTCATCTGCTCTTTTAAAATTTGGCTGTTTTCTACAAGAAAAAATGGCTAGTTAGTTTATAGTGTTGGTTTTATTTTAGGAAACAATGTTTGTGTACTGAGAAGTGTTTGATTTAACAGCTTTGCAAAGGACTATCTATATTTTAAATAACTTAAACTTTAATTTAAAGCTAAAGTTGGAGGGAGAGGAAGGAAGCAAAAGAAATTTAAACCTGATGGGCAAATAGGAGAGATAAAGCTTTTTCTTAGCCTACAAGACTGTGGTATTTTGAACAATCTGAAACAAATTGCAGTGTTCGGTACTCAAAACAAATTAGTGTTCATTATCTACTGCAGCATATTCCAAGGATGAAATTCTTGGAATGAAACGGAAAAAAAAACCCACTCCACAGTATATTTCAGTGCAAAAGTTAGAGTTGTCAGAACATAAATGCTCCAAACTACACCCTGAAAGCTATCTTCATGCATGTTGGCATGGTTATTAGCTATTTCCAGGACATCAGCTTTTAAGGATAACTGATACAATCACCAACATAAAAAAAAAGTCAGTCACACACTAGACAAAACATCCTACTTCCTAATAGGACTCAGTACTTACAA
Source organism: Eudromia elegans (assembly GCA_003342815.1). NCBI lineage: Eukaryota > Metazoa > Chordata > Aves > Tinamiformes > Tinamidae > Eudromia > Eudromia elegans. The sequence goes on from PTEX01000012.1 coordinate 242,335, forward strand.
TTCTTTTAGGTTTGTCAGTGTCCTTATAGCAGTGGGAAACTCATCCAGACTGTTGTAATTTAAATCTCTGTGTAAAAATAGATTGTATTGTTTAGGTTACACAGTCTTTAAGGGATAACACAGAATTGTTGGCATCTGTAACAAAATATCATCTTCCATGCATTAAATAAATACATGAGCCAAAAGTCAGGAAATCCTGAAAAGCATATGGATGTTTTCTAATAAAATTCCATTCAGGGTACATAATGATTTCTATTTCTTGATCAGCATCTTATTTTTAATTACACATTAGTGGTATTTCAATGAAGAAAATATAAATGGATTCAGGTACTGGTAAGGGACCTGCTTGGTAAATTCCCTCTCCTTTTTATTCTATGAATGCATTAACGGGGGAATATGTGCCTTATGAAGAGAATATTCAACAACTATGTATGGTGACCTCAATATTACAGGGCTCATATGAGTTATCATAAAGGTTTCAATTCCCTCTGATACTCTGTCTTATTGCATTAATCTTTCATTTTTTTTCTCTGATGTTTCTTATCATGGTCTGTGAGACTAAAAAATATTAAGTGGGAAAAACAAGAGATACTGAAACTGAGAGAATAAAGATGATTGAGGGATATCTTCTCCTCTTCCAGTCAGCAAAAAACACCGTGAGTTCAACATTAATCATTAACAACATTGTTAAGTGTGAGTTTGGACAACATTCACATGGAGAACCATACAAAAAAAAAAAAAAAAAAAAAAAAAAAAAAAAGGCATTTTAAGTAGCCCAGTGACCTTTGCTTTAAGAAATGCTCAAGCTGCAATGCTCATTAGACCTCATTCTGTTAAGCTGAAGAGACTGCACACACACTCCTGCCTTTAGTGTGATATTGTTTAGCCTCAAGAGGTCATCTGAAACTAAGATTGAGAGATGCCTGTTTAATGTGATACTGCTTTTTGAGGCTTATAGTCTAAAAAGCTTCAGTAGGAGACTTTACAAATGGGCAAAACACAAATCAGAGTTCACAATAGATTGAAATTGAAATAGTATCAGGCTGAAGTAATGCAGGCAGGAAACTGCTGTCTGAACTCACCAAGGCTTTCCTTCCTGCTTGTAAATCTTTCCTTCTCCTGCTCATTGATAAGAAGAGATTATGGGCATGTACAGTTTGTTTTGCTGTCCGGCGATATGCAATTTCCAGACCTATGTGTTGATGCAAACGGATGGCCCTAAAGCTGGTTTCCATCATTTACACTGTGATCTCTTTAGATTATCTCTGAACTATCTCGAAACTGGTCCATACAGTGTGGCAGCCCATCAGTGTGCTTGAGGCTACTGCTCTAGTGCCCCATTGCAGGGAAGTGGCTGCACCTCCACTCATGCCCAGGTGCAGAACTATCCTCTATGTTTTCAGCTCTCATATCAGGTGGCTGGGACTGGGTTTGCGATTTCTTATTCCATTGTTCATTTTTTCCCCACATTTTTGACCAAATGCCATGTGAATCTAATTAAAAAAAATAAAAAACAAACTATTACATTATCCTTCTCCCTTTCCTGTTCCCCTTTCCTGTGCTACACTGAGGGACTTCCTTTCAATTCACTGCAGGCTAAAAGTCAAAATTGTAACGCTGCAATGCAATGCTACGGGATGATGCAATCAAAACTAGTGATTAAGAAAGGCCCCAACTTCTTGCCTTCTGATCTCAGTGAAAAATGAAAGTGAGTACAAAAAACTTCTGTGGGTGAGAAAGGAAATCATTAGCTTTAGATTAGCCTAACCCTTGCTTGATACTCTACCTACTCGCTCCTCATAATGGGTTAGCACCGTTTTAGCCCCTGTCCTGGCTGGGTAAAATCTCTAAGATCCCTCGACAGCATTCAACTGGTGGAGATGCAGGGGAAAAGAAACACAAAGTTTTCTTATCCCTGGACCATTCTGGGGTTCTGCTCCAGTGGGCAACATCTTTACTCATCTAACTGGCAAATACTTTCTTTTTTGGTGTTCTTCTGTAGGATTAACTTTTGTTAGAAAATGCAGGAAAATCTGAAGAGATCTGAACAAAACTATGGTGAAAATCTCAGGCAATTTCAATCTTTGCCAGTGCCATTCTTTAATGAAGCTCTTTAAAGACAAAAACTTGAATACAATTGAAAAACTTCTCCCCCTGGCTCTTCCAAAACACGTACACTTATGCTTTTTACAGGGGTAAAAAACAATAAACCACCTGATTTTATAACCCACCCCTCGGCAATACAGTTTATTAAAGTTAGAGTTTTTCATTCTGATAATTCCCCAATCTACTTGTTAGCTTTGCTGATTAAGACAATTAATATCAACCTAGGCAAGCATAACTGTTCATGAACCAATTGATTAAATGATAACGTTTATTAAAAAGGCAAGTTAGTTTTATGATCAAGAACGGGTTTTGTTCAATATATTCATCGTGAATGATCACTTAGATCTCGTAGTAATCAGGAAATCAAAAAAAACATTTAACTTTTAGGCTATTTTTATTCTTTCAGAATATTAATGAAAATACTGAGAAAAAAAAAGAAGGGAAACAAATAAGAGGTCAACTCACAAAGTCTCTAGGCTGTGGAGCCCATCAAAGCATTTCTTTCCCAGGGAGTAGATTCTATTGTTATGGAGATGTCTGCAGGGGAACATTAAGCACACAGTCAGGAAAGCACATTGCACACAGTGGACTGAAGCAAAACATTCGGATGGTTGAAGCAAAAGAAACTTATGTTCAAGCATGTGCTGATTATATGCAAGTCATGCTTTTGCAGGGGCATGTACAGGAGACACCTCCCCCGGCCTTTCCTCCTGGTGTCTCCCTACCCATGCAGGCTTTGATTTGGTTTCATAGAGGAATTTGTCTAAAAACCTCTTAGATTGTTTAAAAAAGGTATAACCTGCTAGCTTGGGGTTTGCATATTAACTACTGTGAAACTCTAGATTGATGATTAATTAAAAAGTTGCCTTAAAATTGTGTGGTGGAGCAAGGTGTGTTTGGTAGAGGTATATTCAGAGGATGTTAGAGGGAAGGGCACAGAACCGGAGCAGGTGAAGATGGGGAATAAAGCAGGCAGGAAACAGGCGGCCTGCCGAATGACACGAGACGCCAACCACAGGACAAAGAAATGTGGCTTCAATGACATGAGTAAACAACAATCTTACATGTGCTGTAACTTGTATCCCCTTGAAACAATAAACATCAACAGTTACTTCTGCAGACGTGTCAGCAGCTGAAAGCAATTCTATTATCTTCCAGGATATGTTATATGTTGAGCAAGCTTGCCCACATGAAAGTTTGGGACTTTGCCTATTTTCAAGCTTTTTTTGATTGACATGGAAAAAAAACCAACCAAACAGAACAGAACTTGGAGTAAACTCTTAAAAAAAGTTTGTTTTTCCTCAGCACACGTTTCTTTCCTTTTCTGTTTGATATTCCACCTCCTAAGTAGAGGGAAACTATGGGAGTAGCACTTTCGAAGAAAGAGGAGTTGTGAGCAGTGAGCTGCCAGGCACAAATCTTTCAGCACTTCACTGTGCTCTGAAAATATTTTAAAATATTCACAAATCCTCTGAATGTTCTGCAAAACATTCTGCAGAAATTTAGTCTACCTGCTTGGGGGTAGTCCATAAAAATCAGAGATTCTGAAGAAAAATGTGAAAAAAATGTAAAAGTTTTGTATTTTTCTCTTTTCTTAGGAAGAAACCTCATCAACTTTAAAAAGAAAAAAGCCTACTACATTGACCTTTCATGTTCTAGTTTGCATAAAGAGTTATCCCCAAATTCTGATTATGTTTGGATTTTTAATGACTAAAGCTTTGATCCTACTCCTACTGAACATGTTTTTTTTTTCAAATTTGCAACACTAAATGGGAGACAGCAGAACCACACATAAAGGTTTTGGTGAGCCAAAAATATCAGATGTTACAGATAATGAGGAACTAATTATTAGTAAATCCAGTAATAAATGAAAGACCAGAAATAAGCAGGGTTGATCTAAAGAAAGCGAGGCCAACTGAGCAGAGACAATCAGGGCTTCAAAAGAAGGGATTTTCTCCCGCTCTCTTAACTGCCCTCAAACCACTACATTTCTGGTGGGTATCTAAAGAAAGGCTTTCAAGACTTTCTCCATCTTCAGCATTACTAAGTCTAGAATCCCAATCAAATGACAAGGCTGCCTCCTTCTTCAAAGACTTCCACCTGTAGGAGACTGATAATGCTGAAGTCCACTTTATTTCATATAAACAGAGAGTAAAATTATCTGGTCCTACAAAGCCATTACCCCCTATTGAATGTTCATATTAAGCACTAGGCAGAGATGGTAATTACAGCTTCCAGTAAGGAACCCTGAAGTGTGCCAGGTATGCTGCTTACATTGGCATCAGACTCCTACCCTTCAATATGCTAAGCCTCTTACATGCTATAGTTTCACACAGCTTGTAAGTCTTAACTATATTATTCTCTCTTTAGTAATGCTACTGTTTTCCAAGGTATCTTTCTCCCCCTCAGTTCTCTTCAGTCTCTTTAGACAGTCTAGATTTTTTTTTCCACTTGGTACATTCCAGAAGATTAAAAAAAAGATTCCATGTTCTGCAGTATTCCCTCCAGATTCTAGTGCAAGTTTTGCATCTGTTTTCTTTAGCAGTGGCATGTGAACATATCAAAATACAAAACTACGTACACTTTCTGTGAGGGGTAATATGTACATTTATGCTGCTCAGAATTCTTTTCAAGTCACCCAGAAAGCTTTACAGTTCATTTCCTCTGTCTAATCTTTCCTCATTCCCTACATACTGCCTTAGAGTCTTAAAGGACATATACAATTCTATTCCTGCTTGCTTTGCTGACCCGTTACAGTCATCTCTCAATACACTTACATAGATTTTTACTGGAGATGGAAACTTTTAAGCTAGATCAAAACAAACAATTTGGACAATATTAGTTTAGCTGTTGGGAGATGTGAAAAATATCTCTTTCTCCAAGATCATTGATTGTTTAAAATTAGTTTTTCTTCTACTTGTAAAATGCTGCAGAAGAAAATGAATTTGTACTTGGAAAGAACATCTTTCTTCTGTTAACAAATCTCTTTTGTTACAAATCTCCTTTGCTGGAATTGATAAAGGAATCAATCTTGGCAAAGGAATATCATTAAATGCAGGGGAAAATTAAAGGCAAAAATAAAAAGGAAATTTTAGATTTATAGCTCCCCAAAAGTATCAGTTTAATATTAACACTATAAGATAAAAGAAACCTTTAACTAGCCTGGATATTCACCTACCACTGGCTAACAGGGAAGGGACTAGAGAAGGGATTATAAAAGGTTGTCTCAAGCAAAGTCTAAGTTTAACATTGCGTCTTCAAGTAATTTATCAAAGTAAAGCTGTGGAAGTCTTACAGAAGAGTCACAGGTTGGGGCTCAGATGCAATCAATAAAACTTACAGAACTACCAGGCTGGAGAGGTTTCCAAAGGCATAGTCTGGTATGTGATGAATTTTATTCAGCGCCAGTGTCATTGCTTGCAGTGCTGGTAAACTTCTAAAAGCTTGGACAGGAATTTCTGTCAAAGAATTATCATCTAGCCACAGGTGTCTAAGGGAGACCAAACCACTGAAGCAGTTGGGGGGCACGTAGTTGATGTGGTTGGCATCCAGACGCCTAGGAGAAACAGAAAAACACATGATTCCAAGAAAAGAACCATGAATTCACACAATGGATATAGGAAGTTATCATTAAGAACACAACTGCAAGAAAGGACATGGAAAACACGTCTTTTTTCATCTTCTGAAGAGACCACATTTCAGTCTTGCTTGCAATCTAATCCCTGGGACCTCGTATTGTGCTCACGGTTCTTCCAGTGAGCTGTCTTGCTGCAGCAAGCTCTCAGCAGAGCCACCAGGTCACCAAAAGCACCGGCTGATCAGGCTGACCATTTCTGAACAGAGCTTTTCCTGAACTAGGCAGGACTTCTTTCCTTCCTCTGCCCATCACTTGAAAGCATTAGAGGGGCGGGAGGGTAAGGTAAGAAATGCAGTAATTCTCTCTCAGAATCCGTAAATCACGGAGTCACGGAGTGATAGGGTTTCCATAGTCTATGTACCCATTTTAAAAGCTCAAAGTAAAATTCATTCATGAGTGTCTTTTACCATCTTACCTCTTATCAAATACTGGTTATGTCAGCAATTTCAGTGAGCACTAAAATCAATATATTTAGAAGCTAAGAAATCTGTTACTTAGACATCAGTGTTGTTAACATATGTTGAAAAAAAAAAAAAAACCAAAACCATGAACTTTTCCATTGCTGTAGAGCCAACAGAGGGAGCTAAGCTGCACGTGGTGCTGCTGGTCTCAGGATTCTGCAGGGATGCCCTGCTCTTACACGCCGGTAAGGAAAGAGTGCATCTATTGATCCTTTTGTAGGCATGGGCTTTTAAACAGGCACTAAAACAGGCCATATTTTCATGGATTTTAATTTTTTTTCCCACCGTGATGTTTTCGGGGATACATTTAAAAGAGCGTGCTTCACATTTCTGAAACTTCATGAACACTCAAGCTGGGATCGCAACTCGGATATGCTTTTTCTTGCTTCTAACGTGTTGTAGTGACTTGTACTTTGTAACATAAAAGCCATTCTCTAGAACTTCTGTTAAAGATGTCTGCAGAAAGAAGTAATTAAGTGAACGGTGAAATAAAACAAATTTAAATAACAGCTTGAAAACACTACAGAAAAAAACCCAGACACACCCAGGGTACAAAGTAATTCCATACAACCTAAATTCAGTCTGTTTGAGAGAAATGTAATACACTTGGGGCGGGCATAATAATCTCTTTATTTAAAGCTGGTTTTTCATTTACAGTCATGTAAAATGTCAGGTCCATTCAATCTCCTGCTCCATGTTGCTTCTACCTACTGCATGAGAACAAATAATGATTACTAAGGCTCCGTGCCAGACTGGCAAATAACTGAGACAAGGTCAGTTGGAACAAATTTATAAAGTTCAGTGTCAAAGCCCTTGTACAATTAAATTTTCAATATAATAACTGACAAGGCAGGCAGCAGAGACAGACCTTCCAAAATAACTCAAGGGTCTGTCAACAAATGGGTGAGGCTGGAAATGTTTAGAAATACTCATGCTGTACCTCCCCTATTCCCCAGGCAACAACCATCACGCTACGGCTGTGTTTTCAAACAAGGTATAATTTAAATGAGTAGATGAGGTTTCTTTGTGTTTGCTTAGAAGTAAATTTCTTCCCTGTGTGATGCTGGTATGTAAACTAAGAAGTTACAGTTGCATTAGTTTGACAGTTACCCTGATTAAAGAATGGAGGCTTTATTCAGCCTCAATGCGTTACTGTATTACAGTCAACATCTTGTTCCACGTGAAGCCTGCGCTTGCAGCTTTGACTTCTCTGAGGACTCCAAATTAGTTACTCACATAATCCTCGGTGGCATAGTCAAGTCAACAGTCAGTTGGCTTTGTGTAACCTAAATGGCTAAAATGGCAACGCTTCTACTGGCTTCAGTGCAATCAGGATTTTTACCTCACCCACAGTTAGCAGCAAATTAAAGAACGGATTTTGTTTATAGTTGAAGTTTCCATCACTGGTTATATAAATATACAACATAGAAGGCAAAACATCACTGCAGTAATACAAATGAGATTCTAGGTAGCCAGATTATTGTTTAAATAAACTTTGTAAGAAAATGAGAAACTACAAAGATTTGTGCTGTAAGCCCTGTGACTGGATTACATACTCTACAAGAGCTCTTAAGAAGTTTTGCCTCAAGTGTTCCTTTGTTATCTAATCTTCTTAAAATTCCCAAGTGCCATTTTCCAACTGGCAGATTAAAAATTGCAGTAGTGGTTATGTTTCCTATCATATTGTCGCTAATGTACATTGAGGTAAAAAACATTGATCGAAATCATCATTTTCAGCCAATTGTTTTACACATGTTGATCAAAGTTTTGGCACTTTAAGAACTAAACCCATTAACTCACAAACATGACCCTATTTATAATTTAAAATATACAGATAACATGTGGGGAGTCTGAAAGCTGCTATTATATTCCAGTGAGAGCTGATTTAGACAAGAAATGCTTGATCTTTTCTGATAGGCAGCATATAAGCAAGGCAGCCCGTATGAAATTCATCATGAGCTCACTTAAAATGTCCAAACCTTTCAAAGCCTGAGCCATGTGGACTGTATCCCACTCTTGCTCTCTGTGACCTACTGTCAATGTTATGGCCACCTGCTTTAGAAACTATTCAAAGCCATTATTCGTATAGAATTTTGAAGATGATTAATTTATTGGTACTCTGAAGCAGGTGAATGTAGATGTTTGAAAAATATTTAATTCATATTTATTTTGATTGATTCAGTATGAACTAATAGTTTTAAACCACAGTCTTTCTGTAGGGCCCCCCAAAAGGGCCCCCCCATTCCTCCTTGATGCATGAGTAATCTGCTTTCTAAGGAGATACGTATTTTATCTTGGTCTGCTTTTCAAGAACAAGCCCAACTGCAACCTGCATGTACCGACTGATCATGAAATTCTTTAATGCCTTGTGGCTGCATCTTGCTCTTGGATTCAAGATTAAATCAAATGCTAGCTGTGGGATCAGGAGGAAGATTTATCCTTGATCAGACAGAGATCATTAAGAGCACTCCCTCAGACCACTCGTTGCAGTATATTTGTTAGCATCATCTGTGCCTTAACCTACTGAATCTCTTGAAACATTGCAGCGACTGGGTAAGATGTGATGGCCTTTGTCTCTCCTGCTTTTTTCCTGTGATTGGTCATTGCAGCCGATTTTGTTTTCGGTTTGCACTTTTGCTACAGCTCTGGGAGTTGGCTGTGGCCTGTTGTGTGCACGAGGCAGTCCTAACAGATGATCTCTTCGCATCTTTGAACTAGACATCTATTATATAAGTTGCCTCTTCGTGCAAGAGGGGACCCTGAAGACAAACTACAAGGGAATGGAGTGGAAATATGCCATAAAGACATATTAAAAAAAAGTCAAGGACACAAGGTTTGCGTTCACATTTAAGCTCTAAATAGGACAGTAAAACCCAAGGCAAAGGGCATATCTGCAGTAGGCCAGGGAAGCAAACCAGCGAGAGCACAGGAGGACTGATTTCAAGCACAGCAGGGACCTTCTCACCTCCCTTCTCTACTGACCCGTTCCTGCCATGTGAGGACCACCAGACGAAATGACAGCAAGTGGCTGTGTTACCTGTCTGGAGCTGGCTCAGGGGACAGCCCGCGGTCATCCTGCTTGACCCTGTCTCTGCTACTTAGTGGTGGTCCCTCCACACAGCAGTTCTTGTCAGTTTGTTCACATGAACTGGGCTTATGCCCAGTTTAAGGAATAGCAACAGTGACATCAAAACTGGCTCTGAAAAGCGGATGTAACAAAAATATAGCTGCCCATTGTGAGTTTAGTTTTCAAGCATGGCCCTTGAAGCAGGATATCCCCTTCACTCCACAGGGGAAAACGCTGGGACTATTCTAAAAGCATAATTGCAACGCCGCAGTTCCCATATATCCCTTTCAGCTCTGCCCTGATATGGGCCAGTATAGGATCAATACAAAGAGTCCTGAGCGAATCCACAAGAAATGAAAAATATAGTTTCCAGAAAAAAACAAAAAATAAAGACGGGCTTTTGGAGCACTTCTTTCCTGTTCCAGTTGTTAGCCTTACACGGAAGTCTCCACAGCTCAGAGCATCACTCCTCAGTGCTTCTCTCCATACACATGCGTGCTGCTCAGGTGTTTTGATAAACGGGCACTTGAGACAGCAGCCTGGGATACTTCCCAAGCGACAGCATCACTGCATGAAGCACAAGCACCCTCCTGCAATGGTACGTTCCTACCAAGATCAGTGCTGAGCTCGCTGAATAACCCACGCACGGAAAAAGCAGGGCCAGCAGAGGTGGAGTAACCCTGGGGCTCTGGCTGAACAGCCTGCCCCGTCTATGCCTCACTTGGTGCGTTACAGGAACACAGCCAAGCCCTGCACCCAGTGGTTCTGTGGGCCACATGGCCCTCGTGTTCCCTCCTGGCCTCCCCAGCGGGGTGCTGTGTGTCCCAGGGCTGTGTCCCTGCGGAACAGTCCAGACAATCATTAGCAAGGGGTGAAGTGTGCCAGGTCTGCAGCACCACAGACACTCAGGGCCAGCGCCTGGGGATGCTCCTGTCAGCTCTGCTGGACCGGCTGTCCCAGCACTGTGTCGTTTTACAGAGCCTCCCAGGATCTCCTCCGAAACACAGGGTAACCCTTCCTTGTTTGCCATTCCCAGGGCGGTTGCTCCTCTTCCCACACGCGGTACACACATCCAGGTGGGGCTTAGCCTGGCAGGAAGATTTTTCCCTGTGCGATTTCAGTGAACATAATAAAAAACCCTCGTTCTTATGAAACTGCTCGGAAGACAGAAAAGCCTCTTAGCTTCTCCTGGATGAAAGAGAACATCACTCAGTGGCCTGGAATTGCTGATAGATCAGTCTATTTGCATCCTACTTTAAGGACAAATTGACCCTGTGTTTTACATTAAACTGCAACCAAGTGAAAGGGTGGCAGAGAGAGTTCAGGGATCCTCGTGCCTTGTCTTCCTCCCAGGTGCGTGTGAGGCAAGGAAAGCATCTGAAACTGATAGAGGTGGTACCATATTATACTGGGGCTCCAGGTTTCAGCCCCTCTCCCGGTGTCTAATGCGCCCCAGGGTTCCAATAGCCCTAAAAGCAAAAGTAGTTACATGACACGCAGTAAAACGAGGAGACTGCAACACAGAGTTTTGTGTTTGTGTATGTCTACTGATGCACACATGGGCACACACAGCCTTGACTTAAACTGTGGGAAACGCCTCCTCAGGGAGCTTGTGGTAACTGTTGAGGTGCTGGGTTTCCCAAGCAAGATAATGCTTTCTGCAAGCTTCATTTTCATGGGGTGTGCAGTGGGAAGCCACAGCTAAAACTCCTCTTTTCATGAAAAACAATTCTTCTGGAACAATGCAATTTCTAAGCAATTTTGTCTTTACAGGAAAGTGTTGACTTTTTTAATGAAAAAAACAAGACTATTAACACAAGCATTGAACTGGAAAAAAATTTAAAGTTACCATTTCTGGAAAAAAAGCCTTCTTATTTTAAGACTGGATTGGAAGCATTTTGGAATTTTTTTCCATGGAAACCTTTACTTCTTTGTCCTGATTCTGGTTGGAAACTTTTCTTGAAACATCAAATATTTGGAGGGATAAGAAGGAGGAGATGAAAATTCCCTGTTCTGGCCTGTTCCAGGCAATGACTAAGAATGTCCTAGACTATTTCCAGGTAACCTTTTATGTTAAAACCCTGTGTCACCTTCATGTGCTCCACATGATAACAAAACATCTTAAAAATAAAATTTTGGTGTTCTAAAAATTCTTCTAAGCAATGAAACAAATTTCACTGGCACTATTTTCATATTGCCTTGTAAAGTCAAATTCATTTGCTACACTAAATCAAACCATGCAGGATTCAAGGGTGAACTCTTTCCAAACTTATCAATTCCTTCCGATTCTTTGGAAGAGGGGCTATCTTGAACTCTGTCCTCTTTTCTATTATTAAAGTAATCTCAAGGTTTATAAAAAATGAAAGCAGGTGGTGTGCATTTCTGTAAATAATGCTTTGTTTGAAATGCTCTCTATGACTGTTTGGGTATGGACAGTGCATGACTACTCCATTCTTTCTTGTTCTTTATATTTCTATGTCTGACAAAGCAACAGTAAGATCTGCTCATTAATAAAGATATTTAAACGAGAAAAACGTGGAATGAAGTTTCATCTGCAGTATTCACTGCCTAGTGTTGTATTACAACAACGCAATAAAAAAGAGCAGCAGGGTTGTTTCTCCATCAACAACATTAATTATACTTCCTCCTTTATTTATTAACATTTACAAAGGGAGATCTGCAAACTTATCAGTTTCTTGTAAAAAAAATATTTGTGTTAACACGTTCAGGGAACAAACTTTTAGAAATATAATTGACATGTCATTGCCTGCTTTGACAGACCCTTCTTGTTCAAAAATAAAATATTTATATAGTAATGACATACTTTATGTACCAGAATTGGCATATGCATGGAAAGAGAGTTACACTACAGGTAAGGGAGGTAGCCATTTAAACAAATATACAAATTAAATGAAAAGACTTGGCCAGAAAGCAAGCTGTTAATTAATAACTATATTTGAAAAATCAGTTAATATATTAATCTAAAAAGTTACGGGACTACACAGGTCTATTCAAAATCAATAAGAGCTTTCTTAATTCAAAAAGCAGTTTGCAAGAATGGAGATACTGAAGCTTGGGAAACCTCAAACCCAAAGACCATCTGCTTACAGCGAGTTCTAAAGAAATACCACTGCTGAAGGTGAACACGATAGGGTCGACAGCATTCAAGTGGCACTTCAAACCTGCTGCCAAGGTCTAAGTTACAACACATCACTGATTATATGTTGGTCGCTTTCAGTCACTTCAGTATTTGAGAACATGTTTTCCTCTCTTTGGCTTAACAGAAATAAATTATTTCTGTTGTTAGGGACAGTAATCCTGATAATCTATACTTATACTAGATTTCAAAGGAAATTATAGTCCATGTAATACGTTAAAGACATTGGAGATAACCACATCTCAAAAATCTACTTGATCTGTTTACTTCCTTGAACTCTCCTGCCACAAAGAGAATCCAAGCCCTACACAATCATTGTCCAAGCATCAGGTCACAAGTGTTGACAAGTGAACTACAAACATTTTTATAGAACTGGAGAAGATTTTAATATGGTTTAGTCTTATTTTTAAGTTACATAAAAACATACACATCTTTGCTTGCTTGAAGGTTTTCCTCACAAATTTTTGCTGCTTGAGATTAAATGACAAATCATTGGGGCTTTTTTTGTTTCTCATTTTACAGTATTTATTAAATAATGTCTGCTGCCTGAAGAGTGACATATTTTTGAAGACAGTGCAAGTCTTAAGAAAGTCTTAAGAAATTTATGAATATATATCACTCCTTTTAGCATGCAAGTAGTATTACACCTTGGATGAGAAAGAAGGAACTTTTTCTAATCCCTATAATCCGTTAGTTCTCGCTCTGTGTACCAGAAGCCAACTAACACCAACTTTCTGTCTGTCAATATCAATATCTAGATTCTCATTACTGAGTCAGGACCTGAAGGATATGGAAGAAGCATCATCCAGAAATACCTTTTTGTGCAAAAATCTGTAATGAACTTGTATTACGACTGATTATGGAAAATCTGTATGTATATGTACATACACACACACAAATACATTTATATAAAAAAAATTTAATTCAACCCTCTTCATATTACTTAAGGCCACAAGGTAGTTAGTATCATTTGTCTCTCTACAGGAGCATCTTTCTTGGGTGAAAGGAACAAAAGGCAGATTTTTGAGCTCTGTTACCATTTTTTTCCCTAAAACTGTTCTAGCCTGAGGAAAAGGGTAAATGAGGCTTCTTCACATTATGCCAGGCTATATAGTTAAACATAATAAACAAAAGAACTTGCTGTACTACAGAAAATGTTCCTTTGTGAAGTCTTTTAACCTCTTAATTACGCTCTGGAAAAGCCTCCTGTTATTTCAAAGGTTTCAAGAAATAGTTCCTATTGTAACTCAGAAACCAATGCAAAAGTTACCTTGTGAACAGAAAATTGCTAGGCTAGGCTGTATGAAACAAGAAATTGAATCTCCGCAAGGCTTTATCTGACAAGCACAACCTAGTTTAAGCAAACAAAAGAATAATAGTTTTCTTTTCCTCAAAGAGGTCTCCTTTGCCACTGATCGTCTTTCAGTTGATAGCAGCTTTTCTGTATAACCCCCTATCATTCTATCTTGGGTCTGCTACACAGCTGTTTAAAGGTTTCTGCTGGCCATTACCATTCTCCCTCTGTTTTGATTCTGCCACCGGATATCAGTCCTTTACACAGACTATATAAACTACAGTTTACTTCTTCAGCTTCCTCCTCACCTCAGGAAAAGATATTTGTAACAAAGGACAAGTGAGACCATCATTTAGTTTAAAAACTGTACTGAAAATTCAACAGTTCCTTTCAGAGCAACAAAAGAACTCTTGTTTGCTCAGTTTATCATGTTTTGTTTCAGAATGTGTATAGAATGATGTGATCTCGGCAAGATTTTCTTGTTTGTTTAGCAGAAAGAAAATCTAATACAGTCACTAGACCAGCATTTTCTCATGACTTTTTAAAAGATCAAAGGAAAGAACTGTAACCTCAAAAGTATATGGCTCAAATATTTCATCCTGTGTCTCGTCAATAAAGAAAAAAAGGCACTGACCAAATAACAATTATAAGATAATTAATTCTCAGGGCTGTTTTACCTTTACGAACCTTAACAAACATTTTGTGTATAAAGGAGGTAATTATTGTTCAAGAAGGACATAAAACCCTGGGAGTTAATACTTTATAGCACATGTGTATGTAATGGTAAAGTACACACGAATGACAATTTTGCTGGAAATCAGTTAATTTCATTAATTCTGTTCCTTACAATCTGGCTGAATTGAATTACAAAAAAGAGGTTAACCGTGTGGTGGAATTTTTATATATATACAAAAAAGAAGAGAGCATGTTCAATGCAGTACGCTTCCCACCGAGAGAGATACCTCAGGTCTAACCAGACTGAATAGTATGGGTCCATGCTCACTGGGTCCTTGTCTTCATCAGATTTTTACCTGTGAGGCTGCTGACTAGTACAAACTGTAGGGATATTTTTTTTTTTCTCTGACAGATAGCTGAACTTCTCTAATGACAACTACATTAGGATCTCATAACTTTTTAGGAAAGTAATTACAAAATAATCCTGTGAAAGTATGAGGGCACCAGCTAAAACATAGAAAAGAGTCTATAGGCATTTTCCTGCTTCCAAAGAAGTTGTGTGCCTATCTTACATCATCTAGATATCTCCTGCTGCACATTCAATATCCGTAGATACTTTAGAAAATTAAACCCTTATTATTTTTGTATAGGCAATAATGAGCTGTATTCAGAAATACAATCTATTTATTGCATCCTGCATTGAGACAGCAGGAGCAATCTTCTGGATGCAACGAGTTGACTGCAAGAGCTGGGGAATGAACTCATAATACTGAATTGGCTAAGTGATCATATAGCAGATGGATTTCAGTGTAGATAAATATAGAGTAATGAATTTGGGGAAACCTTATATGAGGTCCCAAGCTTGTATGAGGAATTCTCAAGTAGCTATTAACATGCCAGAAAGAGGCCTTCAGGTTGCAACAAGCAAATCTGGAAACAACGGGTCAGTGTTCTGCAATGGTTAAAAACAAAACTAAGCTTGTGGAGTTAACAGGAAAAAGAACAAAAAAAATCATCGTGCCACATCTACTATACGCAAACACTTTCAATATTCTGTGCAAGTCTAATCACCCCTTCAGTCACAAACACAATATAAGAGAAGTGGGGAAAAAAGTTCAGGGAAGAGCGACAAAAATGAACAGAAGAAAGGAAGAGCTCCCACATATGAAGTGGTTCAACAGTGTAGGATTGAAAAACATGACTAATGGAGATAAAATAAAGGTCTATAAAATCTAGAGTACATCAACAAGGAATAGCTGTTCAGACACTCTCCTGATACTGATTTAGGTGTCATCAAAAATGGTAGAAAACTTGGAATAAATAAAAGGAGGTTCTTTACCACACTACAGAGGTAGGTGATCAGCAAATACTCTGCCACGAAAGAAAACAAAAATAAATAAAAAGATGTTAAGTGGGCTCAAAAAGCAATTGTTAAACTCACAAAATGAAACTCTTCAAGAACTAAGAGACCACTATGGGCTCAGTGTGTCCCTGAATACAAATCTCTGGATTTGGGACAGGATCTCAAGGAAGTTTTATCATATTCTTTAATTAATTTTTTTTTCCTTTCCTTGCTGTTCAAGACTGGATAATGCACTGGCCTAGCCCAGCTTTTAGCACGACCTGGTACAACCATTCTTACGTTACAGGGCAGAAACTCATCAACACAATTTCATTCATACCAGTAATCGGCCAATCCTCACTCCTGGCTTAGGAATTTTGGCAGCAGTTCTGTTAAAACTGAAGAGGCTGGACTGAGTCAGCATGGCTCAGTCAAGAAGCATAAATAAGGAGACTTGCCTGAAGCATAGACTATAATTAAGCATCCTCTAGTACACTTTGTTTCATGAATTAATAGTGTTTTCAATGTTGCTTTGAAAGAAAAAATTACACCAGATGAAATAAAAAAGGGAGTCATTTGGTATTCTCTTAATGGGAAAGACAAGTGCTCAGGGGATCATATTCTTCTTGAAAGACTGAAAACGTTGCAGAGCAAGGAGTATTTTCTCAGACCATGAACCATCTTACAGCACTGTAAAGCAGTTGCCAATGTCACAAAATTGCTGGAATGGAATTAGTCACTTCAGATATTTAACTGAAAGAACAATTCTGAAGAAAAGCAGCTCAAAGAGAATTTAAACAAAAAGTTGTTTCAGCACATTAAGGAGATAATTAATAGGTAATCTCATACAGTATTGTTAATACACAGTTACAAGTTGACGTATCAAGTATACTCACAGAGACTGGAGGCTGCGCAAGTTCTGAAGTGCTTCAGCAGGCACCTGGCGTAGCTGGTTATTCTGCAGCATCCTACATTTGGATTAACACGAAAATCAGACCCAACATAGGAAAGAATAATTCTATTGCAGATTTTCTTCCAAGCTCATCTCCTTTTTTTTTTTTTTCCCCTCTCTCTCTTTTGTTATACTTTAAGATTACAAGCAAAGAAACAATCTACACAAATACTCCATTCCCACCCTACTGGGGACACTAACGCTCTTCAGAGCAAACAAGGAGCTGTACCATATTAGCCTCATTAACAGCTACACACCAGCTTTGAGCAGAATTTTCACAGCAGCTTAAGAAGTTAACAGAATAAATCCTACTCATTTTCAACAGGCCTTGAGCTCCTAATTGCCTCATTGATTCTGAAATTGTCATCAGTGTGTATTGATTTTCTTTCCCTTGTGAAATCCTTCAGTTTCCCTTTCTGATAAAGCTCTGAAAGATCAACTCTTGAAATCCTTAACTCAGGAAAATGTGACATACTTTGTGAGAAGTTTCTGATCTGGTTGGAATGAAGTTATAGCTCTGTAAAGAGTGCTGAATTTTTACCAATAAAGTTAATTTTCTGAAAAGAAGGGTTGCTGGCAATAACCCAACAAATCTCCTTTCTACATAATTTAGCTTTCAAGATTGAAAATATTTTTTCACTCCAATAACACCTCTTCTTCCCTTAGAATATGAGGCATCAATTTGTGAGAAGAAAGAGGTGGCTTTGATTCACACTTGTGCCTTGTTTGGGAAAATCCTACAAATACAAATATATCTGAGTAAAATGGAGGAAGTTCATTCTGTCCTCTAAATGGGGCATACATGATAGGACATTGTTAGCAGAATCATTTCTGGCAGGCCAAAAGCTTCTTAGGCCAACCACAGTTACAGCCGTGCCAGCTTATAATGTACGGAGTGGGAAGCCCTTTATACTTCTTTCACCTTTAGGTATCCTTGCGGTAGAGTTCTGTGCCCCTTTATACCAGGATATGGATTTACTTGACACTGACTAAAAAGTTGGCATTTCTGGTAGCAAAGCAATTTTTGTGATCTTTTCATAACCAAAACTCCCTTCAAGTATGAATACAGTGAGATTTGGCCTGCTCATAATCTTAGCAACAATAGGTGTAGTCTTATTAATCTAAATAATACATGCTTGAGTCGTATGCTTGATAATCAATTAGTTATTATATCTACAAAAATAAGATCTAGATATGAAGAATTAGATTTTAAATTACATACTATTCTATAATAATTAGTTGTTTACTCTAGCTGCCAATAAAAGGAAAGGGCAATTTACCCTCCATTTTATGTCATCACAAAAAGTCCACTAAGGTTTTTAGACTTGAATCCAGAGCGTATGACTCAATTAAAGAAACTTTCAACTGAATTTTTACCGTTGACATTGTACAGAGACATCTACTTGACAAGTAAGTTGTTTTTAGAATGAGGTTAGTGTTATCAAACCTTTGTCTTTAAGATATTTTCTTTATATAAAAAGATTTAATGATATCCATAACCATCTTCATTCCAACTGAATTGTTCAAAATGAACCACTGAAAATATGTAATTTAGTTGATCAAAACGTCACTAGCTAATTAGTTCCCTGGAGCATTTAGGAAATCAGAAATATACCAAACAACACACAGTTTACTTACAGCACTTTAAGACTGAAAAGGCCGGCAAATGCTCCCTTAGGAATGTATGTCAAGCCATTTCCTGCAAGACGTCTGCAGAGTTTGAAAAAGGAAAGGGGAAAAAAAAAGAGTAAATAGTTTTTCTCTTCATGTGGAATTAATTTGGTTGTTAAAATGTGCAACACAGCTATGTTTGAATGACTGATGCCAGCGGCAGTAGTTTAAGGGCCTAGTTTTGTCATTAATACACTTTTAAAAGGAAAAAAAAAAGAGGAGAAGCTCTTAACAGTATAGTTGATTTGCTGGCAGATTTGATTTGCAAAGACAAAATGCAATTTTGCTATAAATCAAACTTATGGTTTAGGATGCAAGTTTCCTTTTTCCTTTCCTTCCCCTTCCCCTTTCCTTTCCTTCCCCTTTCCTTTCTTTCCTTACCCTTTCCTTTCCTTTCCTTTCCTTTCCTTTCCTTTCCTTTCCTTTCCTTTCCTTTCCTTTCCTTTCCTTTCCTTTCCTTTCCTTTCCTTTCCTTTNCTTTCCTTTCCTTTCCTTTCCTTTCCTTTCCTTTCCTTTCCTTTCCTTTCCTTTCCTTTCCTTTCCTTTCCTTTCCTTTCCTTTCCTTTCCCTTTTTCTCTTTTCTCTTTTCTCTTTTCTCTTTTCTCTTTTCTCTTTTCTCTTTTT
The DNA here is from genome assembly GCA_003342815.1 of Eudromia elegans. Lineage (NCBI taxonomy): Eukaryota > Metazoa > Chordata > Aves > Tinamiformes > Tinamidae > Eudromia > Eudromia elegans. Next base: position 261,321 of record PTEX01000012.1, read on the forward strand.
TTCTTAAGAATTAGAGCAATCCCTGTAACTAAAATATGGATATAGTGACTACTATTAGTATCATCAGATTCACAGGCATACAGTCTTGGAGTTGTGTAATTTCTGTGCACATTTAACTCAGTTGTATGATCCCCATCAGTGCAGTCCCAGAGCATCTTGCTTGCAGCCTTCCTAATTCCAGCTTAGTGGGCATATACTATGATGCCAGTTTTACAGCAGGAAAACTAACTGTTGGGGTCAAATTCCCAATCAAGTTATTTTGTGAGTAGAGCCCTCATGTCTGCTCTTAGTTGGCAACCAATACAAGTAGATGTGATTTAACGCTGTTATATTTGCAGACCAAGTTAAGCCAAGTGGAATTATTAGGTATTTCCCACCAGGTAAGATATTGAATTCCAAAATTATGGACAGATATGACAGAGCAGCTGATGTGATGACAGAGCTGGCATTTGATTTGGCATCTGATCCCTAGGGAAAGACCAACAAAATAGATCCACAAAATGCCTTAAGTGCCGAGCTGCCAGAGAAAAATCTACAGCACTGAAGTAGGCACCTGGGTTGGTTACACTGTTCATGGAGAAGGCAATGTGCTTGGAACTGCAATAAGAAAGACCAAGAACTGACTCAACCTCAGACTTTGTCTTCCCTTGGAATTTAGTCGCCCCAAGCTACTTTGGAAGAGTAGCCATGGGTGCATCTTCTCTTGAGGTCTTTTCTTTCTTTGAGGTCTTCTCTTTCATACAGAAAGAAAACAAAAACATTCTGGGTCAGAGAGAAAGATAATTTTATTTTAGACCCCAGCAGCTCCCAAGATTGTTGATGCCTTTTCAATTTCTGGAAAAAGGCCTGTACACACACACACACCTGACAAGTGATGTAACCTGTTGGGTCTAGAAGGTAGCTCTTCCTTTCTCCGTTCAATCAACAAAATTCTGCTCTGTGGAGTGGCTTGGCTTCATGCAAAGCTGCTGAGCTCCTCCCTCACTCTGCAGCTATTTGGAATCTGTTGTGCAGACATTCATCTGAGAACTGGGCACGTGTATTGGAATTCCTGCAGGCGGGTGAAATAATCAAACCTGGCTCGTCCTTCTCAAAGGTGAGGCACTCTAAGGATGGGTTTGTTTTACATTAGACATGTCTAATGTTTCAAGTCTCCAACTTCAGTTCCATTTTGAATGACTTTTTGATTGTGGCTTGATCGAGGATGTGTGTGTTAGGTTAGGCATGCCAGAGAGGGTCACCCAAAGTAGATGACATCGCTAGACCAGCTTAGGATCTGCTCAACACTGATCTCAGTTTATGACATGATACTTTAAAGAGATTAAAGAGTGCTTCAAACCCATAACACCCTTTGGTCTGTTATTTTAACTGACATGACTGGATATGAGTTGAACCAAAAACTGCATGCAAAACTTTACTGCAAAAAAACGCTGGTACAGGTAGTTAGGTTTTCACTTTCAAATACAAGTGCCTGTTCTAAGTGCCACATGGAAAGCTTGATAAAGAGAAGGGAACTAAATTCCTATCTACAAAGACTCAAGTTAGTGCTCTCTTAGCTGCCATTCCTTTTTAATGATGGCTGTCTTGCAGACAGATAAAAGGGATTTATGCTGCAGCAATTTTCATTGTTACAATTCAAACTGCCAATCACACTGAATGTTCCTACCTCCTGTTTGAAGTGGAATATTCTTTATAGAAGCATTTAACTAAAAAAAAAAAACCCAGACCTGTTTAAGGGCTCTTGCAGAAAGATTCTGGCAATTCCCAAGCATGTTCACCCCTATTTCAAATGTATTCATTTCAATTTAAATGTATAAATTTCAATTTAACCGGGACCCCTCAGTGTGGCTCCAGTTCTGAAACTTTTCAGAGGAATAACTGAAACTGATTGATAGGCAGTGAGGGTTAATAAGCCAGTAAGCTTCTTCTTAAACAGCTTTAAATCATAGTTACCTGTTAAACTGATAAACTGAGTGGCAGTTTTCTTAACTTTTATTTTGTTTTGTTTCAGTTTCCAACCCTGTTTTTATATTTTCTTCTTTTCCTTTTACATCACAGCTTGTCAGTAATTAAAAGTGTGTCTTATGCAAATGCTTTACACAGATGAAATCATATGTTAAACTGATTTTTGAATTATGTTGTATGACTTTCTGTATGTTACCATTACTAAATTACTTCCCATGTCACTCTTATCATGATTTTCCTTGGCATCACATCCACGCTAATCACCTACATAATTCTCAAACACTCTATGAGGTTGCTTCTGAATAAAGGCACAATATCAGCAATTTCCTGGTCCTTTGAAATTTCACAAAGCTGTGATATTTGGCAAAAATCATCAATAATGATTCACTGGCCTCACTGGCTAATTACTGGCTAATTCTTTCAATTCTCTTCGATGAAATTTAGGAGGCCAATCCTTTAAGACATGCTGCAGAGCTCATTCAATCTGATCCCGATCACTTCTAATGCCTTCTGTCTGTCTCTTCTCAATCTTGGCATAGGGAGAAATCAACCCCTTCATTTCCAGTACAGGTATCTGGCAAGTATCTACCAGGGGTTGGACTATATAATCTCCAAGTCCCTTCCAACCTCACTCTTTCTGTGATTCTGTGACTTACTCTTCTCCATTTCAGGTATGTTGACTTCTTTCACATCAAGCTATCAAGAGAAGCTGCCTAGGACTTCTACTGAACTTCAGATGGACTTTGGGTAGTGATTTCTGTCTGGATGGGTAAACATGAGAATCCTCAAACAGATGAACAGTCTCTACAATCCAGCATTAGTTAATGATTTCCAAGAGCGGGAATGAACTATCTTGTTTATAGTGCTTACATAACCAAACGGTGGGCCTCTCTTGTTTAGATAAGCTCTAAAATTTTAAATTTAGAAAATTATCGCTTTTATTTCCAGCATTCCTGAGATTTATTATTTTAGAAATGTTATATTAAATAAATTCAGGCTCATATGTTACACATCTCTTTAATGAGAAGCATAAGTTTCTAGTATTCCTGTTTTTTTGTGTGTGTGTGTGTTACATTAGTTTGGGATTAGATTTCACCTATATCATTTCATTAATCTTTCAAATAAAGACCCAAATCAATGTAGGCTGGAAGAGTTTATTCGAAAGGGTCACTGTATGCTTTCCTCAGTACCTCATGTTTGCCACTGATGCAGAGAAGATACTGGGCAAAATCTGGCTTATGAACAAGTTAAGTGTTTATACTACTGAATATTTCCTTGTAAAAGACACAAATTAGTGAGCTGACACAAAAGCAGGTTTCCTCCACCCTTTCAAATGGCAGTACTTTCTAAGGCACATTTCAATGCCCTTCAGCTCTGCTGGCAATCTCAGTGCTGGAACAGCAGCTGCAAGGTAAATTCATGGCCTGTTGTCAGAGCTAAGAGTAAAGGTTTGTCTGGTGTCTCCTTTGAGTGTCCCTCATCTGTCCATCCCTTATATGTATTTTGACCTCTCCTGCAGAGTTGCGGCTCTGAGAAACGGCACCTTTCGGAACAGACACTGAACATGCAAAAGGCTGACACAGCAAGAAAGACCTACTAATTCAAGGAGTTCTGCTACTGTGTGGTATTAACCTTGCTGAAATTGGTGCTAGAACATTAGGATAGCATTCAGGACTGTGCAGTAAAATTGTATAACTGTGGAGGTTTTTATGTTTTACATAAAGAAATAAAGAATAGATAGACAATTCTCTCTTGTAATTTAAAAATTCTTTATGGAAACTCTGATCCTTCCCTCCACCTGCCATAGTTGTTCTGAATAACTGTTAATGATATGTTGTGAAATCTTAGTCCCACTGATATTTGTTTAGAAAATTGTCCTGATACCAGTAGAATTAGGACACATGTCTGCATTTTATCTCAGTATCATACCTGCCAAAAACCTGCCAAAAACTTATTTTGGTAGTAGCTGCAATACTGCTAACACCAATACTGTAACTATCATCTCAATTTCTAATAAAGGAAACAGCAGTTTATGGAGAAACATACTGGAAATAAAACTGGAAAAAAATAACACTTTTTTTTTCTACAATGAATTGTCTGGGTATAAAAAATTACTGATCTTGCAACTTCTGCTTCAATTTTGTTTCCTGTCAATCTTTACTATATATACCCACATATACTATATATACCCACATGCACATAAGCATACATATATGTGTTGCTTTAACCATGTGAACATATAGCAAATATATAATGTGTATATCTATCATTATACTTATGTTCAGTTTACACATATATCTAGAAATACGTAACACAAAATGTTCTTGCTTCTTACATTAAACAATTTCTGACAATATGGATACTCATCAAAAAATCAGTTTGATATAAGTGTTTAGTTTGGTATTTGTCAGTGGCTATTCTTGGGCCTACTCAATAAGAAACATACAAATTAATGCATGATTAATTACTGTGTTATTAATTATTTAATTAGATGATGATATCAACATATATCTTTCAAACAGTTTCTGAGGAATTACATTGTTAGGCTAGGAATTAATGCATTATTCTGGGCTTTAATTATCTTTTTATATTTCAATCTGTCATGTTAATTAAAAGTGTAATCATTGTAGAACTATAAAAGGAAATGTGGGTCAAATGATATATTAAAAATTCTGATGATTGGAGAGATCAAAGAAGAAAATACAAAATACAGTCCTCCAAAAAACAGAGGGAAGTGTGCAAGTCATAATTGTGCTATATATTATATTTATTGCTACTTACAGTTTAGTTGGAAATTCAAATATAACATACTCTACTCTTGCTTTAGGGCCCAATTGCCTTTTAAAATGCATGTGCCAAATTCTCAAAGGGTGTAAACTGGAATAACTCCATCTGACCCCAAGCAGTTGGAATGAGAGCAGTGTGTATTTGATCTTGAGTTGGCTTTGATAAAACACATCATAGATTCTTGTCAGTTAAGGATGCTCTCTATGGATGTGCTATTTCTATCTCCACGTCTAAAATGGAGAAACTCTCTCTGCACCTGGCATGATAAGAGTATGATCTAACAACTACCAAAACCCACTGATCTCTCATTTTCCGAAGCTCTCCAAGGTCAGCCCTAACAATAAACGGCTTTGCTTTTAGCACTTTAGAAGTTGGGAGCTTTCTAGAGACCTCCAACAACGGCCTTCTGCTACATATGCAGTTGTGAACCTGCCTTCTGACTGAAACCAAGGAAAATCGCCAGGAGATACTCCAACATTAGGCAAGAAATCCAAAAACTCAACCAGAAAGAGATGTAACTTTATTTCCACACTTGATGAGTGCTGTCTAAATCACGAATCCCAGAATAATCTTAGATTTGTTAAAATGTTTTAAAACGTGTTTTAAGCCTTCAGCAAGGTGGACAAAAAAATGTTAGATCACATTGACTACATTTCTCAGGCTGGGCCTTCCAAGTGTCATCAGAAATACTTCTGGTTTTGGTTTCGTGATGGTAGTACTGGTCTCATCAGAAAGGAAGAACAACCAACACTGATAACAGGAGTTGGCTGCAGTGCATTGTAATACAATATTGCACGATCAAACTATTAGCAAAGGAAAATGTGCCGACTGTTTGCCATTCCTGTGTGATAGGCAAAGGGCAAAAATTTTACAGATCCAAGTTTTGAGTTACTGCTTTTCCTTGAGCAGTAAAATAGAGCAACACCAAAGAACTACTGGAGAGATTACTGCTATTCATGTCCGGAAATTAAAAAAAAAAAAACTTTAAGATAAGAAGTCATTTTCCTGTGTTTATGAATTAGATATGATACGATAGTAGATGAACTTATTATTTCAAATTTTGAACAAGTGAAAAAATGGAACAATCTAGGTATCAGAAATACCTATCTGTCACTGCCCTGAAATCGAGCAGCCTGCCAACAGGCTCACCTTCCACTGACAGAAAAGGGAATCATTTCTGCATAGTTGCTACAGCAGTGCATGCTGAATGTTGAAGAACTAAATTAAAATTCTGCCTCAGGATCTACGGATATACAGCACATTTATAGCACTTAGCTTAATTAAGTATAATTTCACTATCTCTATTGATCACCGCACAAAAATCTCTTCATTTGACTTTATTTGATATTGTAAACTAGTTCCTAATGAATATTGCTGGATAATAAATTACAACTTCCAGAAAGCATTTAAAATCTACAAGCTGAAAATATACATCAACATCATTCAGTAAGAGTAATGCAGCAGCACTGACAGAATTTCTTGGGTATCATCCTAGAATGTTTCTTGTTTTCAACTTGCCTATCTGAGTATTTTCACTTAGCTTTAATCTTTTCCTTTCCCCTCACCCTGTCCCCTCGGCCCACAGTAGTTCCAATGTCCAGGCTGCTCGCTGCAATTTGCATTAACATGTCAAGAGTAATTGTCTGTCTGTGCTACAAGCAATGCAAGCTGCTCTAATTTAGCGAGGCATTTACTCCATTGTTCCTCCCTTTTTCTTGGTCTTCATCTTGTCATTACTCATAACACAACAAAAAGGGCAGTTTGGAGGTTACATGTCTGGCTCACCCACATGGAAGAGTTCTTTGTTATTCCCCAGTTTAGTGGTGTCAAAATGACAGTAACAAAGGCAGACACTGCTCCAAAACCATCAGGGCCCTTGTTTTGTGAATGAAAAAGTTACAAATTGTCCTCTTGTATAGGAGGAATCTGCTGCAGGTTTTTCCTTTGTTTTCCTAGTAAATCAAACTGACCATATGTGCAAAAAAATTGGGGAGAAAACTACCATAACTACTGCCAATGGATTATATGGATAAATATCTTATCGCTGTTTTTACTGAAGCATGGTTAACTTCAAAATGACTGGTGCACTTCCCTCTGCAAGGATTCCCAGTGCCTCTCTGCCTGCAGAAAACGACGTTGCAGAGCCCCGGCCCAGAGTTAACAACAAACTCTGCCGTAGGGCAGTGGAATTTACAACGTGTCGCTGGCTGTTTGCCTGGCCGGGGACAGATACGGGGACAAACACCACGAACTAATCACAGTGCTGTATTCTGAACCGTTCACATCTACAGGTATGAACGCCTGACTGGAACAAATCCACTCCAAAACTCATGTGGAGAAATCAAATTCATAATTTAGGCTCCGGATAGGATGTAGCCCTGGAATTCCGTACGAGGCCGTAAGTCATTTAGCAAAAACAGTTCTTGAAACACTAGCCGAGGGAAGTGACACAAGCCAATTTCCATCATGAATAGCCCAGTAAAATCTGTTATGCAAGAGCTGTAAAACTGATACTTAAGTGAGATCAGGAGGCCTGTGTACAGTTTGAGATACTAGTGAATACTTGTTTCTTTTTTCAATTTGTTGTGTTTGACAATTGCAGGGGTTTTTCTATTCTTCATTTTTTTTCTTTCTTTCTTGTTTGCCTTGGATGGATGCTTTTAAAGCTATGCAGATTAATATTTGGGAAAGGTTCTGGTGCTTAAGCATCCTGTCCAATGCATGCTTATGTAAATTACGATTCCCCCACTCTCTCCAGTACGTTTTGGATGATGGCTGCAGCATTTCTATGTTTTCTACTGAGTTATATAATAGCAAAAAATGTAGAATCATTTTTCAGTGCTAGCCACAATATGCCTGTATTTGCAAAAATTGTACACAACTAAAGGAGCTAATGATCTCAGTTTTCAAAGGCGTAAATGATGAGGGAGATCAATCCAATTGAAAGTCAATGGAGGAAAGAACACCTAATTCCCACTAACATTTTTGAAAACCTCTTTGTGGATAGAAAGAGCAAGCAGAAAGAGGAGTAAAGTGAAAAAAAAATACAGCAAGAACAAATGTTATTGGATTGTTAAATTTAGGATTGATTTTCACCTATGCAGTGGCCTCTTGGCCACCTCTGAAGTGTGAAGTTCATCGTCATACAAATGACGATGTGTTTGTTTGTATAGTATACATATATAGTATGTGTCTGTTTGTATAGCAGCTGTAACTCTGCACTTCAGGTTTGGAAGAAAATGCACTTTTAAAGGCACTTCTGAACGAGTAGCTGCTGTAATAATAGAGTGGGCAACCTGAAAAACTTTGGACACATAGATAATTCTTTTTGAGACTTTTTGAAAGTCAGCATGGGTCTCAGCAAACTCCTGCACCTGTATCTAGGTTACATTTAAGTTTAGAGAGTAATCATTGGCTTTATTCCTTACTCTTTTTAGAGATACTATTTTATAAAATAAAACAGTATCAGGCAATGCTTTGAAATGTTACTAATCACAAAACATTACATCTGCATTCAGATGTGGTTGTCTGTTTAGTCTTAAAGAATCCTTCCTGGTCTAGGTAATTTGTTGCATTAAAAAAAAAAGAGTTTTTTTAATGCATAACTCTAATTCATGGCTCTACTAGTATGGGCATTCTAAACATATTGTAGAATAACATATCTCTATAAAGCTTTACATGAGGTCGAGTCCTGGACCCAGTCATACTGATAAATATCTGCAGAGCTATTTTGAATTTGTAATGAAGAATTTGACTTAATGGTACTGCACAAGTCTATGCAGAGCAAATTTCTGATAATCAAGTTCCTTAAGCAATTTTTTTTCTTGGTGGGAGTTCCATTATATGTATTTTAAGAGAAAATTAAGCCTGAAAGGCCTATCACTTTCAGAAAGAAAAGTTCTTCCTCAAAACTAAACTTGCTAGAAGCTAGAAAAGCTCAGTTTTCAAAGCACCACAACTATGACTAGTAGAAATGACTACAGTTTATGGTTAAGAATAAGGCCCAGCCATGAGCATCAGGATTGCAAGAAGGGTGCCTGCAGAGGTGTTGAACTGTGGCTGAAATTAGTGCATCACATTCAGCTTAGAAGGTCTGAACTGGCTGAAAAGACCTGCCTTTGCTTGGATTCAAAACTCTCTTCATAATGAAGTTTCAGTTCTTTTGTGGTAATGATGCTTCAGTACTGCCAAACCACATGTCCAGGCCATAACATCTAAACTAAAATCCAGCGGATCAATTTTCTGCCTATATTAGGTTTTGAACCAGGCCTATAATCAAGTGATTACTAACACCTTTTTTTTAACATTAAAAATAACTACAAGAGTAGTTTCAGCTCCTACTGTTGTTCTGTTTCAAAGAGCACATGGACACTGCTAAGTTGAATTTTAATTTTATGGAAACATTGCTTTCAGTCTAAATATCTCATAAAATCTTATTTTTACAATGTGTGCCTTATGGTCCAAGTTACGTTTTACAATAGTGTCCTTAGAAATCCAAGGTAAGCTGGAAATAAAAGTCCTGTGGTAATACCTAGATGGACAAAATAATTTTGATATGTACAATCACTGTTCAGAAATGAACCTAAAGGGAGTATGGAAACCACTGTGCCTACTGCTCTGTACTTCAAAACTGAAATGGTTCCCAATCCCCTTTTCTGTAGTTTTTCTAGATAATATTAGACTGAATTGTATTATGCAGCTCTGAACACTGCAGAGACTCCCAATACTTTGAATTCATATTTGTCTTTGCCTTTGTATTTGAATTAGCCTTAAAAAGAGATAACCTGTTACCTCACATCTCCAAAGGGTTTGCTTTTCTATTTTACATGGTATTTGAAAAATGGATACAAATTAGAAGGGTTTCAGGGAACAGCATCAAAAATAATTAGACTGAAATGACTGGCTTATATGTAAACGGTAGAGTAGCTTGTTTGTGTGTAAGGCAAAATATGATAATAATATAAATATTTCTGTGGTAGTACCAACAAGGAAGGAATGGAATTACATACTTTGGAATAGAATTTGTAAGGATTAACGTTTAAGGAGGAAAAAGTAGTCCCAGCACAGAAATAAAGTCAGAACATTTTCAGAGTTCTTGGACAGAAGCAGAGTGCTGAACAGCCTCCCAAGCAGTGATGGGACTCACTATTGGAGTGGTCTAAACTTGGACTGTAAGCCGAAAGACTGCAGGTAGTTTGATGTATTAGCAGAATTTCACTTCGGAGGAAGCCCAAACTTCTGCTTTTCTTCTATTTTGAAATGTCTGGAGAAAAATCATTGGGCTAGAAGCTTTCAGGAGTGTTATTACAGTTGACAGGAGATTGGATGAGCACACATGAACACGTAAAAATCCTCAAGCCGAGCATTTCTGGCATGATTCATTTAATATGCTCTTGATTCTGTTATACTTGCTGTGTAACATCTCTCCTTGTTATGTCTATATCTGGTTTTAGCTGAAAGCTGTATCAATAGCACAGATGATAATAACCAATGCAAGCAAAGAAAAAATACTACCTTTTAATTGCAAGTTCTGCTTGTAATAAAATGAACCTCCCCATCTCTCTCCCCTGCCACACACACACAAAAAAGGAAGTGAAAAGGGAAAAGAAAAAGGACAAGAAAACCTCTTTCAAATAGGCTATTGCTCAAAATCACCCACATTTCACAGAACGGCAAGACGGTTTGTACTGGACTGGTTATTTGTTTCTTTTGGGGGGGGCTTTCTGTTTTGTTTATTTTTGTTTTTCACAGGTGGAAACACTTGATGGGAAAATGCAAATGAGTGTTAATGAGAACACCAACTCTGGAAGTGCAATACCCACCTAGAGATTAAACCGCAGAGGACTATGTCCATTTAATAGCTTAAAACGAACCGTGCCTTTGCAAGAACGGCAGCATCATGACTTTGCATATCTTATGTAGGTTTTACGGTGTGTTGGCAGCTAAGTTTGCCATAAACAAGAGGACCTTCATTTTTAAAAGCTTATAAAGCACACATTTTCTAAGAAGCTGTGTGCTCACCCAACTCCTTTTAGAGGTATGCATGTAAATTCAGGTATCAGTCGTTTCCCAGAAGTTTGGTGGTGTCTGAGCAGCAACCTCTCAACGAGGCCTCAGGAACCTAAATTTGCTTTCAGGCCTGGGTCATTGCAACTAGGATCACTGCCAAATCCAGGCCACAGGAAAACACAATGCCCTTCACTTTTGGTTAGTCACCATCACTTCCCACCAGCATTCCCCTTTTGATGTTGGGCTTGATTAGCTAGTTTTTGCAGAGTACTCTTTCCCCTCTGGGTGAGTGTTCCAGGTAGCCTAACTAAACTTTCTGTAGGATTCTGCATTTTGTGCTCAGCCTTCAGGGATGCTAAATTTAAGAGTAGGGGAGCAGCAATTAAAAGCGATTAGGACAAGAAGCCTTGATACTACGAAACGTGGACTCAGTTGTCCTTGACATAGGCAGAACCGAGCAATAGGTTTTGGTTTTGATTATAGCTTTACTTGCGATTTTAATAAACATGAGCCAGTATTCAAACTTTTAATATCCTGCTGCTTAACTATTTCCAAAAAGCAATCCAGCTCTTTTAAACAGCCCTTGTTTAAAAATTTTAATTTGTTTGGCTCTGTCTCTGCTTAGAGAAGTTGTAGCCCCACGGTAACTCTTTTATAAGTTCATTTCCAGAATCACAAGCAATCGTTTTTTTCAACTAAGTGTTTCCGCATGTGCCGAAAGTGTCAGGCTGACAGCTTTCCTGCACCATTTTATCTGGTTCCCACAGCGAGTACGAGAGACAAACACAGGAATGTGCCCAGCGCTGACTATGCCCATCAGGAATACAATGATACTTACAGCTCCTCCAGGAAGCGGAGACTGTGCACGGAGTTTGAAGGCAGCTTAGTGATGTTGTTCATACTGAGATCACTGTAGGGGAAAACAGACAGAGACTTAACATGGCAAGCCACAACTGTGGTATCCAGCTGTTCATTCCACACATTTTTAAGCACTACGTTAACAAAAATCCTCTGCCAGAACTGATGAATCATTATCTAGTTAGCACTTTAAACATTTCTCTTTCATATGAAAACAGCTTTGTCAAACAAAATACAGGATGTAGCACGTTCCTTTTTTTTTCCAGAAGATTTCAGAATATTTTATCACACTCTATAAATTAGCTGGCATATTAAACAATCCCTATAGTCTACATAATTTTAATAATCCATTGCACTGTATTAAAATTTTTTGTAGTGGTAAAAGAAAACTACTCTATTTTTCTGTTGTTCCAGCGCTATAGCACACTGTTGGTTCACTGAAGCAGGCAAGTAAGAGGGTACGGATATAAACTGTCTATATCACTCCTTACATTTCATGAATATGGAAACACTTTGCTTTTGCTGCACGCCACTGCATGGTCCTATTGATTTCCCTTGCATTACATTAGGTATTCCAAACCAAATTACTTGTGTCAAAGAAATTACATATTTTCAAATAACAAACATCCCTGTTTTAGAGTGCCTTTTTTTTTTTTTTTTCCCCCAGTTTCTCAAATTGCAATAAATAGGTGAAATGAACCATAAAACAAGGGTGTAATGTGATCCTGGGCTGTAGCACACTTCCTGGTGGGGTTCCACAGTAGTTCCTGGCACAGGAAACAACCAGCCGTATCACCCCTGTCAGAGCTCATTCAAGCTATGGTTTAGACCTAGCTCCTTACAATACTTTTTTACTCTTAAGATGTTTTTTCAATGGTTTCCACTATTATTTCCATGCTCCACAGTATCATCAGAACTGATCTGCATTAAGAAGCTACATCAGAAGTATTATAGATATTGTTAAAAACAAGTATCTGGGACCTGCATATTATATGCAAATATGTGGCCAATTAAAACCACCATTTAAACATACACATTTGTGGTGGTATTCCTATTTTCTAACTGCTTTGGGTGGTATTTGGATAATTTTATTTCTTCCGGTTGGTAAGAGCTCTCAAAGCAGTTATCTGTGCTATGGTGCATTGGTCTCCTTATTTCATCAAGTTACTATTATTAACAGTCTCACATTACAGAATATATGTTTTTAGTCAGCAATATCAATTTTGATGTTTGATTATCTGCTGAAATTTTTACGTGTGTAATTTGAAAACATACTTCATGTAGAGATTTTGAAATAAAGGAAATGTGTAAATACTTTCAGGAATTATCAAATCACTGTGGGGTAAACTTTCCCTACATTCACTTCAAAATCAAGGCAATTTGAGAACTGTGTACTTATTAAATTCATTCTTTACCATAATATTTTATCACCTAATTCTTTCATACAGTTAGCAGATTATTACCCTTTCACTTTGATAAAGGCTCAAAGGATTTATTTTGGCAAAAGAACAAAAACATGAATGTATTTGGCAAATGAAAAATTCACCCATGTAGTGAGTCATATACTACTGAAAATTAAGATACAAAAAATATTTTAACAATAGCATTTTAGTTACGGGGTTTTCTACATATGCCTTAATGTTTTTTGTAAGCGTACTAAACGACACCCTGGACTCAGAAATCTAACTGTGCTGTAGGAGCGGCATAACTCATCTTCAGATAGGTGCCTACTTAGGGCATTCTACTAACACAGCATTAATAAGTCCTCTGGCTGACCAGGAAAACCTGAAGTCTAACCTTACAGAGTATTAATTTTCATTAATAGCAGGCAATTCTTGTCGGTTTGTATCAAAGGATCCTACGTCTCCCAACTTCTGAGTCACACCTGGGAACACCTGTCCTGAGCCATCCAAGAGCAGCCTTTTTCTGCTATCTGAAGAGGATCAGAAGAAGAAAAGGCAGCTTTCATTGTGTGCTCTGATGCACAATAAGAGAATCAGCAACACAGGTGCCTTCCTTAAAAACCTCTTTAAACCTCAGAGGGGGATTTACCAGGAGTGAACTCCAGCCTCCTCTCCTCCCCTTGGGAGGCTCTATTCTCACGGCCAACTATGTGCTCCATATCACACGATCGGGGGGAACCTCTCTCTCCCAAACTACACTGCAGTAGTTGCTAGCGTTTTTTAAGGACACCAGCTAAATAATCCTGTTCTCTCGCTTTCCCAATCTGCACTGCCGTTGTTGCTAGTTCTGTTTAAAGGTACCACCTAGATATAATTCCATTGTTAGATAGGTTCATTCTTTTTGATTATTCTTTTCTTGCAATGTGAAGTATAAAGATATTTTGTGCAATGAGACTGATACTCATATATATTTATTATTTTAACAGTTTTCTCATAAAAACTAATTATCTCCAGATTTGCTCAGTAATACATGTCCAGAGAATTTCAAACACACTGGTAGCTAATGCACATGCCACTGCATTATATTTAGCAAATGAGTTATTTTTGCAGGTATCCTTCACCAATAGTATAACTGATACTACTGTAGTGAGAGGCAATATCTTTTGATTAGGCTAGCTGAAAGTGTGCAAAAAAATGAAGAGACTTTTAGACAAAACAAAAATACAAACCCTCAGCTTCCAGGTTTAATACAAAATATTATCTATTTCTTCACACAAACTTTACACTGCTTACAGTGGCAAAAGCAGTAGCTCTCCTACATTTCCAGATTTAGATTCAGAATGTTGTTTTGGGTCAGAATCACCATGGATGCATTTTAACCAAATTTGTTCACTGAAGGCACTATGAACTATGAATAAACACTCTAAAGTTGAGTTTAGTTTGTACATCTCATTTAAATGCACAAGTACCCTGTACTAACTGGTACTAGAGGACTACAATTTTTCCACTGCAACAGTTTCATTCCCAAAAGGGCATCAAAGAGGTTTTCTGTGGATTTCAGCACTAGCCTCTCAATATCAGTTATTTGCTCTTAGAAAGAGGAGAGGATGAAGGATGGCTTGCACATCAGGAGCAATGTGATGTTGAAACAAATACTAAAATCAAGGTACTAGATCCTTAACCTTTTAAGCATCCTCAGTGGAACTATTCTGATTTGTACCAGGTCCATTCCCCAGTTTTCTTTGGGTGCCTCTGCTTGTATGCTCAGCAGGACCAAAAGAAAAGCTGAAATATTTCTTGTCAAACTTGCTGGTTCTTACAAACTACAGTGAAAACATCATTTTTTTTTGATAAAAAAAATAAATTAAGCTTTCAAATTTTAGAATGATGAAAAGCTTTTAGTAAGTTGATACAACACACCTATTCCTACACATAAAAGTAAACCATATTGAAGTCTGCAAGAGCTGCATTGGAAGATGGATTTTGAGTTTATAAATTTTTCCTAATATAAACAGGTTTAGTATCACATCAACACGTATTAAAACGCAGTCAACTTTGGCATTGTATTGGAAAGGTGATTGGTTATTTTGAAGAGACAAATGCATAATCTGTTGTCCCATCAGGATTTCTGCAGCTTGTTCCTGCTGCTCACTACAAAAGCAACACATCAGCAAACTAAACTTTTATATTTTCCAAAGATAAAAAGACTTGTTTGAATGACTGCATCGGCAATGCTGCTCCTATAACAGTATCCTCATTATACTCTGCACCAGTCAAGCACAAGGCTGTGCCTCTGGTGACTTGAGAAAGAAATCCTGCCTGTGATGAAATCATGAAGTTCTTTTATAGCAGATTATTTTTTGAAGAACAGTAAATATTGCAAAGTGCACCAGCACCAGCACCAGACAGATACAGCAGTATCTGTCTGCTCTTCTTGGTGACTGAGAATTTGCAAAACAGAGTCCCCTAAGAAAATAACACCATGATTCTGCTCTGCCGACTCGATTCTGTGGTCATGCATACACAGGCAGTTACCTTCTTAAAAGCGAGTAGTTCACAATAAATTCCCCAAAGCCAGTAAAACAAGTTAAGTGAACTACTTTTAGACATATAATAGAAGAGTCTGGAGGCCAAGCTACTAACCTGTTATTAGCTGTTATTGCAAGAGATGTTTCAGGGACTATTCATTTTGGAAGAGCAGTCTTCCATGGCTTATTTAGACTTTTAAAGGAGAAAAAAATCTGTTCTGGGATATATGCAAAGCTCCTATTGGCTTTCACTAACTGATTCACTTATTATACTTCAAATATGCTGAATGTTACAAACTTTTCCAAGGTAACTTTAGAGGCAATTAATCTTGTAGCCTTTTCTTTTTAAGTTGTGACCTGATTGATTTTAAGAAAATGATCAAGAATTAACCATTGTGATCGGCTATTATATATCCTCTAGGCTTTCCTTGGCCCAACAGGATTATAAGAAGAGCACAAATGATTACTTTTATAGATGTCTTTGAAAAACAAAGCACTCGCATAAAAGTACAGACAATAGACTCAATATTCTGAGTTCTTACCAGTTCCTATTTAAGATGATTCTTTAATCTATTTACAGCAAATTGGACACTGCGTTGCAATAAAACATAATGAGAAGGAGCTAGAATTGGTAGAGCTGCTTCCTTTCTAAGCCTGTCTTTCAACACAGAACTCTTGGTTTTGCTGTCAGAAGAGTACTTTACCAGCTCCGCTATAGATGGAGGAATATGCTAGCTGTGCATATTGTTCATTAATATAAATACTTCACTGTGGATATTAAACATAACTTTCTTTTCTATGGCTATGTAGACAGATCTTATTTGCCAGTATTATAGAAAAAAGATGTTAATTCTTACAACAACTTCTTACAGCTAAATTCCCATAATACATTTTCATTGCCTTACTACATGGCAGAATACATGGCAGAATAATTACCATCCTTTTACAGAAGGGAAACTAAGACACCTAATGGTGAGGAGACATGCTCACAGTCCCAAAGCAGAGGAACCGAACACTGAGGATGATTTGTCCAGTGCCTCGCTCGCCCGAGCACACTTACAATGCAGTCCTCTCAATGGCCATGTACAAGCTGTCAACAGCTCCATGAAAGAGCTGCACAAAACTGTATTTTCATTCTAATGACTCTAGAGAACATGATTTTCCAAAATCAATATGCAAATACGTAGCGATATATTTCCACATATTAAAATATACAAGTGCAGAAAAGCAGAGGGCAGAGAAGAAGAATATACAAATAAGCACTGTAAGCATTTCCTTACAATTAAATTATAGCATTTATTCACACAACTAACTTCAAACTGCATTTGTGGTTCTTTGAAGGAGTCCATAAAAAACTGAGATTAAGATGTGAATTTTCACTTAATAAATCAGCTTTAAAGCTGTCTTGTACTTAGAATTAAAAAATAAAACTTTTGGAGAAAAAAAGTTGTAGATTTACAGAAAGAAACATAAAAGAGAGCAAGTTATAAAAGACATTACATGAAAGTGGCATTCTTTCTCAGAATGTATCCCCAGTAAAAAAAAAAATTACAATAGCACAAACATTTCTGCCCTTCTCTACATTAATAATGTGAAATGTTAAATATTTTAAAAAATTAGTATTCCTTGTAATAATTTTTCCAATTGCAAATTATCAGCAACTGATCCTATTCTTTTAAAAACTGGTATGGTAATAATTCAAAGCTAAAACAGGGGGACTCATTGCTCATTTTTAACAACAACAAAAATGTTTCTTGACTTCAAAGTTCATTGTTCCTACAGAGATCCATCACCCTTGTACTAAAACACACCTGCCAAGAAGCAAGCGAGGCCGTGTGGCTGCACAAGAACAGACCCTGCAGAGAGAGCACCTGGGCTGTGCAGCTCACTCGGACTAATCTCGCCAGTAGCACCTGGTGCTTCCACAGTCCCCCTCCCATTTTGCTTCCTTTTCCTCAGCATGCCAGCGGCACCAGGTTTCCTGCAGTGCCGTTTGGCTACAGAAGAGCTAATCTGGGTTCCTCCAATGTCACGGACAGCAAAATTCAGTTTATTGCTGAAGAAACTCTGTAACAGCCATTTTAAACAGCATATATCATTCCTAAACATAGTGGGCAAATCTATCATATAAACAGGTATCAAAGACTTACTTAAAATTAGTCTGCAGAACATTTGGAAAGCAAACACTATGTGCATGATTAATCTTTTCAGGAAACAATTTTGCCATTCAGTTTATCCAAAACTCCAGCAGAGGGAGCAGGGCAAAGCAAACAATTAGGGTCAAAAAGAAAGTAAAGACCAAAGATCAGATCAAACACACACAGTGCTGAATTAATCTGACAAGGACTTGACATTTTATTTTAGGCACAAAGATTCGGGCTGCTCTCTGTTTTTCTTATATACCAAATGCATGATGCTCCCTCTGTGGAATTATTTGTTTTCAAAGCTGATTCATGGCAGATCATTAGGGGCTGAATATTTACTTCCACAAGTAATAATTACTAGAGTAAGTTACAAAAACATTCCAGTATGTCAATATGTTACTGTATTTAACTCACATATTTGAAAGCTAAAACAAGAGCAGTATTTTGTGACACAGAAGCCAGCAGAAGCAATTAAGAAAGGACTGAAGGGAATACCTCCTCCTCCCACTTCTACAGAACATATTGGCATTATTTTATCAGTGATTATTGTTTGTGCTGCACTAATACAAATACCATCATAAATAGTACATATCTTGTCCACATATAGACAATATAAAAGAAGAAAAGATGTAATTTTCTTTGCAACTCACAAAGAAGATTAGAATATTTTTTCCCTTTTTTTATCATTACCTGGTTATCAAGGATGGTTTATCTTGTATTTGATAAAGGTTAACACAGTTAACTTCAGAAAAGATACATATCAGAAGTGACCAAGTTTGAGGAAAACAAACAAACAAACTAACTTGGTCTCTCTTAGCTTCAGAGTATTTTCTGCAACTCTAGGTTTTGCTTAATTTTAACATGTCTTTAACACAAAAATAGCAAAAATTTAGGGAAAGGCATGTTTTTCTGTTTTCTGAATGAATACATAAATTTCTCCATTTTAGAATCTGGGTTTCTTTTCATGCCAGGTTTATAACTTGAAGACAGCTGAAGAACTAATTGACAGCATCTACCATACAGATGTTCTAATAGTGATGATGTAAGCTGGAAAATCTGGGAGCTGTGTGCAGAACATCTTCATTTAGAGCAGGAAATATAAATGCTAGACTGCACAGAACAGAGATCCCCAAGGTAGAGACGAGTGAACTAGGTCCAAAGCTACATTTTCATGTCAGGTGCCCTCAGCACAGCTAATTAACCCAGGTACTGCAGGATGCTGCACTGAATTTCACAGTTCAGGATCTCTGCTCTGTGTTACTGGCTGTGACGTGATGTTGCAGCTGTTTTATATATAACCTCAGGATATAGTCGTCCACTGTAATGAACAGACATACCCTAGACTGGATGAGATTCTGGCCTCTTGAAAGAAATGGCAAAACTCCATTTAGCAGAGCCAAGAGCTCCGGTCTGATCCTAACTAATCCTTTTATCTCAGAGTTTTTCAGTAAAATTCTGGTTAGCTTCTTCACTGTTCCTATTTTATAGATTCCCATTTTCCTATGCACTGGTGCTGCATGATTGGTTTTCACATAGCCTTGTCACTTCTGCTTTTACTATAGCTCAGTTTTATTCCATTTCATTGAAGATTCTGTGAGAGTTTCATCACTGAAAATGATGCTTCATTACAAATGCCAAAGTTTTACACTCAGATGGATTCATCTGACCATCTTTGTATTATGGCTTCGCTAAAATAATTCTTTACAGACTTTTCTCTTCATTGCATGGACAATCAAATTGAGCCAGAAAACTCAGTTTCAGCCAACTCTGCAGCCAAAAGAATTACTCTTGATCTCCTGCCACCGCAACACGGTCCATTCTTTTGTGGTACAGGAACCCTTTTTTAGGATGCTGCTGAAATAGAGTGGGCAACTGATCCGTGTTTAAATAAATCCAGCAGGGAAAAAAAAAATAAACCAGATCAGTTCCCTCTACTGCTGTTTGTGCCACCACAGTGAATTAGGTAGAGGAGCAACAAATAAACTGTTTTGAAACTGAACAGAACAGAAAAGAAATTATTTTGTTTCACTGGCAGCACTGGCTTATAGCAGCACAGAGCGATCCTAGAACTAGGATACAAATATCCTAAGTCACCTTCATATACACAAAGTCTGTTGCTATACAAGTTGTTTTTATACGCACATTTCTCCTTTTTGTCTAAGGGAGCTTGTTCACTGAAATAGCATCGGGCTCCCCGATCTGCCAGCTTCTGGCTGGCTGACAGCCTCTCCTAACACCTCCTACAGAGCTCAGAAGAATGACAGAGTTGTCAGATTTTTCACTGACAGATTCAACACCAAAACTGCTGCAATAAGAAGTGCCTAGAGCTATTTATATTTTGATTCTCATAAAGATAAATACACTGTGGCCCTACATTTCTATGCCAGGTAAAAGTTTTTTGCTTCAGTGTTCAAAAATCACTTCCACCATGAGATACGTTCTCATCGAAGGATATAAAACAACCATAATGTACATAAAAAAATAGATCCTTAATATTGACATAATGTATACCTACTAATTTTTCTCATAACTGAACAGGGAGTAGTTATCCTTCAGATAGGAATTGTATTGAAATATCCAAGGCTGTAGAAAACAACTCAGCTCTAGGACCAGGATTCAGCCTGGGTTAATTTGCAGTATCAGGAAGAAATCTCCAGTCCTTGCCTGTGCTGGATAGGGTTGGCATATATTTTTCATGTGGTTAGACTATCACAATCTTCAGGGAGAGAAGATATGTTCATTCTAGTACAAACATGCCTTCTCTTCAGATGATTATTTCCCTTTCCAATAACTTAAATTACTGAAATTAGAGCTGCATAAGACAATTTCTACTGAGATCAACAGGGTTGTTCAGAAAATACACTAATACTGATTAAGTATGGAGGTAGTAGACTCTGATCCAGAATAAATGATTCCTGTTTCCTCCCTTTTATTCACAGTGTTTACACAATCCACTCTTTGGCAACCACAGTCTGGGGCCAGTGACTCACCACTTCTTGTGATTGTTACAATGATCAACAGAAAATCTCTTCAGGACAGGTAATCAAACGGTACTGTTCAGCCAAACCCACTGCTGTGTCTTAGCTTCAGCTTTCAAATATCAGTATTAAGTCTTTCTGGAGATAATATCCAGCCATATTACAAAGCATCAGTGGCTAAACTGAATGTTTAACAAATGCAAACTTTTGCTGCCAAGTCTATAGCACCTGCATTATATATATGCGAAGTAAGTGTGCTGCCTATACTGCACCTGTCTGGTCTGCTTTTTTTTGCACATGAACTTTCCAGTATTTCTCTTCTTTTCATTAGTTATTCCAAATGCTGTAAAAATGCTGGAAAGAATCAGCCTTCCTATTATTTACATGTCTTACAATTTACAGCACAGCAAGTCAACGTTAGCACTAGAAACAGCGCCTGGGGGTAAACACCTGGCTCCACTGATGTTAGTAGCAAAACTCTCAGTGACTCCCATGGAAGCAGGACCTTATCCCACCCTTCTGAGCATCTATATCCAAGCTCCATGTACCGATAGGCAGTATTTCACAGTTGTGGAATTCATACAGGAGCAAACCACTCACTTGGAGTAGTGAATGTGACTGGGAATGTCACTGGGAATATTTCAAAATATCTTTCCAGCCATTTTGTTTCATTATTTCTAAAATCTAAGGATTTAAAAGAAGAAATGTTATTGGTTTGGATCACAAAGGAGAAGAAGGGGTGATATTTTCTCCTGGCAAAATGATTATTATACCCTTTTTTCAAGGTATAACATACCCTTTTTTTTTTTTTTTTTTCCAAGGTTCAAAAATGTATGGAAGCAATTCAACTCAGTTAACTTCGCAGAGCTCACTGTTAGCAGCTTTATTTTCTTTTCCTCTCGATTGTCATGCTTGCTCCAGCCACTTGGAGCCAATTAGTTGGATTCTGATCTCTTATTTCCTGGTGTTCTGCTACCAAAGAGTTAGTTTGTTTTCTCCTTTTCTTACCTCCCTCTTTTCCATAGCCTTTGTTCAATTTTTCTTTCATACTAGGTTCCACTTTCTAGTCAGCTACGTCAGGAAAAGGGAAGAAATACTCAGAATAACCTGCATTGTGGTGGTTTGTTTTGGATGAAGATGAAACAATTTGGAACTGAAGTTTAGACTCTGTGACACTTTGGGAGATCTGTTCAGAGCCTAATTGGTCTGGTGAGGGACAAGTAGCACATATTAATACAACGATGCCCACCTCCTTCATGACCTCCTCAGGGCTGATGATGACCGCTTGCTCAAGACTGCACAGACAGTACCCATCACATACTGCTGTTGTCCTCCAAATGGTGACAAAGTTAAGGTTAGCTCACAAATGGTGCAAGAAAAAATGCAGAAACACAGCACTGTACTAAAGTCAAGGCAGCCAAGGACAAATATCTCTTTCACAGGGATGTTATCCTATATACCACATTCTACCAAACTCAGTCCGCTTTGTCCACCCTTCGTGGAGGGTTTGGAGTTAAGAGGGAAGCCAAGTCCTGCTCCATTTCATATCACTCATATATTGTATAAAAGAATACCTCAGGCAAAGGCTGGCTTCATTCTCCTGCCCTGTGTGTGCTGCAGTGTGAGAAAGAAATGGATGAAGGAACCACCTCTCAGTTGTGGTCTTAGCATTCAAGTCAGAACCGGGATCTTGACCCCTTCATACAGTTGTGGCAGATTGAAGAGGATGGCACTATACAGATCAACAAGCGTTAATACAGCTACTACCAAAAGCACCACGAAGGTGCTATTGTGCAGATTAATTTTGATTGAAAAATACAACCCCTGCAAAAAAATTCCTAAATAAAACCCCAGTATATTCCCGTTGGCATGATCAACTCCAGACTTCAGAGCAATCCTTTCTCCAGAACCGTCTGGAGGGTTCCAATACTTTTTCATTTGTGTAGTTCTATCAAGCTATTAATGAATTTTCTTCTCTGTTTCTACAGATTTGGTAGAACACAGGACCAAAACGATGATGGTAGCTCACAAATGTTACAGGATCTGTCATTCTGATTTTAAACTAAACCTCTTTAACGAAAGCATGATGGGATGTTAAGTCAAAAATCTCTTTTCCTTTACTTAACCTAACTTAAATTTTGATAGGAGGCATGTGGTTTGGAAATGAGATTTTAAATAACTAAAGGAAAGGCACAGACATAAGTCTTAAAATGTCTGTGGAGAAAGACGGCATTATTTTAAACAATTAAACTCAATCTCAGGTGATTTGTCTTGTCACATGTATTATGTATGAAGCTACTTTTCTTTAAAACTCAATGTTAAAGAAGGAAATGGCAACATTGCTAACAAACGCTATAGGGCAGAAAGTATTTTCTGGGTAATTTTTCAAGTTGAATAAAAATTTCAAATGTGTATTTCACCATTTTCAGCTCCCATATTAAAAATCTATTAGCAGAAAGCCTATTGAAAAGCTGACCATGATCACAAGGGACTTTTTCTGGAAACAGTTCTATTCAGTTCTCAGGGCTGAACAAAAGCAGATTGGCACATTCAGTTATATACAAATGTCTCTGAAAGGGGCCTTCCCCCCTCCCTTTTCCCATAGCCACGCGTTTCAGGGCTCTATACGCTGGAAGAAGCTAGTGAAAGATTTGAAGGGTTGGGGAGACCAAGGGCTTCCACTGAGATCCTTCAAAGCAGTAGTCTTCTATAGTGGGAGGATTTCCCTCTAAATCCCTTTCAATAGCATATTGATGGCTTTGAAAGCTTAAATGGCATTTGTCAACCATCAGTAAATCTTTAAAACTGTTTCTGCAAATAGCCCAACTTTGAGTCTCAGCTTTTCCCATTAATCTGTACGTAAGGCCACTGAAGACTTTTTCAGAGCCTAGATAATGCCTAGATTAAAAGGTCCATTCAGAAGGGAAAACTTTAGCATTCACCTTGTGTACATAGCCATTTCACCAGTGGTATTCATGGGTTGTTATTTCAACTCTGCATTTGTCCTGCAAACAAGACATTTTGCCACAAAGGCTTGGTAGAGACATTCTTTAGTGAATTACTGAAACCTAGCCCCTCTATTTGTCATGGCTTGTTATTTTTATCAAGTGTAATCAGTTCAAATAGGAACCCTAAATTGACAACTTCACAATTACGTTACTATTTTAAGAGCGGAAGGTTGGTTTCTTCTAATTCAGCAATGAAACTGATTAAAGTACAACCTGATTGCTTCACCTAACGAAACAGTCCAAAATTTCCCTTAATCAGACGCCAGTAATCTTCTTGTTAATTTTCTATTAAAAGATAAGATTTTCAAAATAATCATTATTCACCATTTTTATCTTACGGTGTTTTATAAAATCTTGGTACATTTACAAGGCTTAATAACTTATAACATGTTACATACTGCCTCATGTTCACATGTCAGGGCTATATTAATTTAATTTTCCCTGAACAAGCTAGATGGATAAACTTTAAACCCTCTCAGCCTTTGCTCCTTAAGATACACACATGCACACACACACATGTACTCTTTTATAATGGGCTGGTCTTATGTCCTGATAATATTTGTGTTCTCCCCCTCATCATTTTTTGGTACTGAAGCTTGGCATTTCTGACATACCGAGTTTACTTCAAATGTCTTCCAGAAGAAAGCACATAATAGTTCTATCCAAGGAACCACAATCTTCACTCCTTCCTCAATGTATTCTAAACTACAGATGAACTAAAATATATCATCATCTGGGAGAAGCAGAAGCAAAGCAAATGTTCTGAGCTATTCCGAAGCGCACTCAGCATTCCATTATTATTACTGACATAAACAGATCAAAAATTTGATTATGCAACAAAAAAAGAAAAAAAGAATGAAATCATGCACTGAAGAGAAATGTAGGTATATTTTCAAGAGTTGCCAGTGAAAAAACTTTTTTTTTTCATATTAAAAAAGAATTGCAGATCTCTATCAAATATCCCCTAGCCGGATAGATCTCATTTTATGAGCAAATAGACCTTTTCACCATAGTGAACAATACATAGTGAATGGCAAGAACACCCAAACTGGAGATCAGTGAAGTTCACTGGACATCGTTCTTTACTACACAAAGATTGCCCTTCCCTATAGTACAGTTGAAAGGAAGAAGCCTGCTGTGCTGCTGAAAAGCCTAGTCAAGGACTTAGACATGTAAAATTACATAAGCTCAAAAATACCATGCTTTTATCCCCTCTAAGTCAACAGATTATTGATGGCTGAACCTAATACCTTGCATCTGCTTTTGTCAGCCTTTTGTCTACCTATATTCCACCTACTTTTTGTTGAAGGGACCTCATGTTTCTGAGTGTGCAAACCCTCATTGGCTTGAGTATGGCACACAAGTCTGAGCAGCAATTTTTCTCATCAAAATCTTCTGCCTTGGGAGTTTATTCCCTAAATTCTTAGCTGATTGAAAGTATACTACATAGCATTTTTCACCTGGGAATACTCTAAGATATCCTGCCTGACTTCAAATAGTCAACCCACAAAGTAGGGGACAAGCTTGCAATAGAGGTCACACCATGTTCACCTGGTGGGAACACATTAGAAAAACTAGAGCACCTTAAATGGCCTGAGAGAGGTATGTGCAAACACTTAGAAGAAACTCTGGACTATTGCTGCAACAAGGGACTCAAAAAGCGGCTAAAAACAGATACTTAGTTTCATATGAAACTTGTACCCAAAACAACCACATGGATCTGGCAAATATAATATATGACCTATGACAGGCCTGTTGCCTTTTGAAGAGATAGTTTAATTCCAGGTGAGATGCCCTAGGGCATCTCAAGTGAACTAGATATCTCTGCTTAAAGTACTATCTTGAGCTCTGAGACTGCTATTCACCTCCTAACACTCCTAAATCAACTATTTGTATGTGAAACACACATCTGAGTAGTTAATGTACACAGTTAAATCTAGAAAACCTCATCTTTAGATAAATGACTTTGGTCAATTGCTCTCCAGTGACTACCTCTCTACTGACTTTGGGAAAACATGACACTTTCAGTAGACACCCACATTTTTAGATAAGCACCTAAACCTGGAGCTGAATATCAGATCAGCCGACTTCAGGAACACATGGGATTAGAAGATAAAGCGTCAGCAAAATAGTCATACAAGTGCTGGTGTAAGCACTTAGACAAAGAATTCCCTCTTCGCTCCAGTAATACTTCAGTTTTATGACTTTTGCAGCATTCAGTACGCCTGGTTGTTTCCTCAAGCTTTTCCTTCAGTGGAAGAGCTCAGTTTGATCAATACAGGAAAGCAAGAAATTATATTTGTCAGTACATGTTAAGACTTATGACTTGGTTGTTGAGCTTTGTTTTATAAAGGTCTTCCTAGATATACAAAATACATATTATGGATGGTTTAATAAGAATTATTAAAACCCTACCAAAAGTGAAGTCAAGCTAGGCTGTAATGCCAGTTAGGAACTTTTGAAATACCTTTTCTCTGAAACTCTCGGGGTACATTTCATAAAAAGGAGAGCTTTGGGAGCCTTGTTTCATGTGATTTGCTATCTTTTAGTAGGTTTCTCCTAGGTCATGGAATGGTTAAGGTAGGAAGAGACCTCTTGAGAAGTTGGACCTCTAGTCTCTCTACTGCAGCAGGGACCCCTAGAGCACGGGGCACAGGGTGGCATCCAGGCATGTTTGGAAGATCTCCAGAGAAGGAGACTCCCCAACCTCTCTGGGCAGCCTCTTTCAGGGCTCTGTCACCCTGACAGGAAAGCAGCTCTTCCTCACATAGAAGCTCATATGGAGATGGAACTTCTTGTGTTTTAATTTCTACCCATTACCCCTTGTCCGCTTACAGGTCACCACTGAGAAGAGTTTGGCCCCATCCTCTTTACATTCTCCCCTTATGTATTTGTACGTGTTGATCACAGCTCCCCTCAGTCTTCTCTTCTCCAGGCTAAACAGGTCCATCTCACTTATTCTTTCCTCATACGATAGATGCTCCATTGAGCATCTATCATCTTTTCTGAGGTCCAGTGAGATGGAGCACATTTCTCTTCTGTTCAGTCATAGGTGTCTCTAGATAAGAAACATCCGTTTTGGTAAGATTAGTACTTCAGGCTCCATGATTAGTTGATGTTTTCCAGATGGCTCAGAACATGGACAGAGCTCACACATGTCTTCCTAAAAATACTACATAGATGTGACTTCAAATGTAGGTCAAATCCTTTGGGACTAGAAACTTCACTGACATCATAGAACTATGATGTATTCATTTTAAGGCTCTCTTCCTACTCCATAATGACAGGCATGCATTTCCAGACTGTAATTACTTTAAAAATCTTTTACCTTGTAATGAACAGAATGCTATGGAAGGACAGCTTTCATAATTATAAACAGTGATTTCCTCCTGCAGAAGTCACATATCCTCTGATATCCTCATGGTTTTGTTTTTGAAAAACCCTGAGGATTTAGAAAACTACTTTCTGTGCATTTCTGAAAGGAAGACAAAAGCAATCTCCTGCCCTTCCTCAATTTTGTGAATAAACAGCTGGAGGAATCTGTACTTTAGCTCATATCCTACAGAAAAATACATCATAATTTAAAATTACACTAGAATTGCTGTCTTCTCTCCTGGGAGTACCAGAGGAGCAGTTCCTGCCCATCCATACACAGGAACGGTATGTATGTATGTGTGTGGGGAGCTTCTGTGGATTTTTCCGGCAAGAATATCTTCTCTGGTCTAAAGCAAATTATGTGCTTGCTGGCTTTTCCTTCCTGTGATTTTGTATAGTAATGTTTGTTTATTTATTACTTTTCAAGGAACTCTCTAAAGAAAGAGTTAACTATAATTTAGGAGTTGAGGAACCTGGGGCATGAGACACAAACTGATTTAGCTGTGGCACTAACAGTGAAACTGGGAAGAGAGTACAGGTCTCCTAAATCCCAGATCAGCGCTCCACCTATCAGGCAGTGCTCTCTCCTTTAGCCACAACTCTCTGTGGCACTTCAGTGTATGCTACTTTTCTTTACAGCTCTTCCACCAGCTTTTATTTTTATGATCATGTTCTCACATTCAAACAAACATCACTTTTGCAGCTGACATCACATGGATTAGAATATAAACACTGCAGATGTTCACAACCCCAAAATATTTTAGGAGACCAAAACAACTAAAAAAAAATCTGTTATCTGCTTCATATTTAGGTGATATCATACTGGAACATACTCTCTTTTATTTTTTTCCCCTTCCAAATTCTATTCAGTGCATCTTGCTGGCAAGGGAAATTAATTTTCCAAATGTGGTCTTTAAAGGATATTATTTTTTTTAATAGGAGTGTCTTTGAGATAGAACATATGCCCTGTTCCTCTATCCACACCATAAAACGGTTTTCTCATTCATCATAAATAGCTGATTTTAGTTTTTTTTCTTTTTTTCCCTAGGAAAACTTTTATAAAGTCTACCTTTAAATTTAACTATTCCTGTCCTGACCTAGTGAATCCACAATCTCCCAATTACAAGCATGGACTGCAATACAACTGTAATACAAATGACAACTAGAATCCATATGATTCTTCAACTTTTTAAACACAACTTTCAAATTATAACAAGGTAGATGGACAAGATTATTCAGTAGGTCGGCTGTTGCTGCTTGTTAAACTTCTAAACTCATATAGAAACAGGGATAACCTGGGGGAAGATGTAGTTCTTAACTTAGCACAGCCCAAGATTACTACATCATTTTCTGCATTATTACCAGATAGCACAGAAGTATGTACAACACTTTAGACCCACAGTGCTCTGACTTGTGGGTCCTGAAGCTGAACAAAGCAGTGCAGTAATTTGTTCCAAGTCATATTTGATAGACAATTTAGAGATCTTTTTGCTTATGATAATATGTGTGTTACAACTGACAGAGCAAGAGATCACTGGTTAACAGTAATTAAATAACAAAAATTACAGGAACATATTCTTTGAAAGTCAACAAGTAACAGGATGGGTACGGAAAATAAAATTGTCATTTTAAAGGTAAGGAGTAAAAATGAAGAATCTTGCAATCCAGACTTCAATAAGATTACCTGAATGAGAACGGATGGTCTGAGCAAAGACTGCATGACAGTGTCTCAAATTTTTAAAGTTTTCTTCCAAGGTATCTTGATTTAAATGGAAGAATGGCTGAAGCCAAAGAGATCAGTTCCCAAAAAGCAGAGATATCTTCAGTGAAAATGTTAGAGGAACAGTGCTCAGCACAGGCCCAAAGAACTGTACAGCTCTTACATAACTGAACCAAGAACAGGGACATCTAGCAATGTTTTGGATATGTGGACATAGAAACTTTTGTCTTCTTGGATTATGGTAGTAATAGACCCAAATTTCAACTCACTAGTGAACTATTCTAATGCAACTGAGGAGAAAGACACCAAAACATCATGGGAAATCAAACCCAGCATCCTCAGTGAACAGCAGATGTATGTTTACAGGGGATTTGTCTTTCCAAGAAAAGAGAACAGAACCTAAATACACTAAAACTCGTGTTAAATTACTCTTCAGAAACTTGGAGCTGTATAGTATTACAGATTCTGGTGTACAACGGGCATTCCAGCCCATAAAAACACCTTAGTCAGGGCCTCTCTCCTATAGCACCATCCTATTTTCAACTAACAATGCTTTCAGATGAGCTAGAAAGATATACTTTGCTCCCACCATTACAAATTTCTGCTCTTCTTTTCTTTACCCTTTTCAAAAACATGAAAGCATTGGATTGCTAATTACTTTTATCCAGCCTATAGGAAAATTAGTTTATCTTCTTGATCAAAGCAAATTAGGCAGATCATGGCTGATTAGAATGCAACAGTAAAATCTCCATACTTTCTATTCCACCCCCATTCTCTCAGAAACAGGCCTGTGTCAAATATGTAGGTATTTCCCACGGCCAGTCTGGACTCTGTTTCCAACAGGCCTTGCAGCTGGGACAATGGTTCTTACACAGACACTAAAGTTCTTTAGTTCAGTCATTGTGCAAGGGAAGAACTGGTAACCTCTTAGCTAGCATTTGATGAAACATCTAGATTTACATATTTCCCTAATTGCATTTTTTGAATGTGAGTGCGATTTATCTGACCAGAGTTAAATGCCCCCTTTATTCTACTATCCAAAATACAACTCTGCTCTCCAGGCAGAGCTGAATTTGGTTTTAATTGCAGCACTAACATTTTCATTTTCACTATAGTGAAACAAAGTCATGTGTACCTTTACTTCTCAAGGCATGATCTGAAGAATGGCTCAGCTAGTTGCTAGCAAGGTGGCTGCTGCATCATAAAAACTGAATACAGCTCCTTTTAAGTAACTTCTTCAAGCAACGTTTTCTATCGCTACAGAATTTCACTATTCATTTTTTTATCCTTCATAACTTATTTCCCTGCAATTTGTGTTCTATGGCTTTAACAGATGAAAGCCAAGCTATACTGCTACTTTATTTATAACCAATTACTGCAAATTAACAGTAAATCTCACATTTAGCTCCATTTAAACATCACTATGCAGCTGCCCATTTGAAAATAAAATGGTTGCCTTCTTTCACTCCAGTGGGCACAATACAAAACATCCATTGAGCTCTGCCTTTATTGCATCTGCCAATGCCCAGCCGACTTTTAACAAACCAACCGAGCGGAATAACAATGCAGCTGCAACACTTTATGGCATTTCTGTTAGTTCTCTTTAAAGAGCGAAGGTGTTAATTAGGAATCAAAGAATACAACCCTGCCAGCTTTCTTTCACAAACTATACACTGGCCACTGCAGTTTTCAGAAGAAAAATAAATCTAATAAAGGGACAAAAATGTTGTTTGTCACACCAGTAACGTGTATTTAAGACCCTTTGATCAGGAGCTTTTTAAGTAGTCTTGTCAGACAGGCTGAAAATATTTTTTCCCTCTCTTTTCTCCTTTCTTTAGGCTTTTCTCAAACTCAATTCTAGAGTAGCCTGAAAAGGTAAAAAAAACCAAAAAAAAACCCCCCAAAAAAAAAGTTACTAAAATGCTTTACAGGTGAAAACAGCTTTCCTGAGCAAGCCAACTTTAAATAAAATAATTATTGTTCACTTTGGTTTGAATATAAAGTGTTTGAAATACTAATTATATACTCTGATTATACCCCTTATTAATTTTCTGTATCATTTAATATTTCAAATACTTAAATAGATGCAGGACTTTTAATATTAACACATCAATCTATTTTAAGGAATCTCATTTCAAATAATCAAAAAGAGCAGTTTAGAGGGTGCTGTAAACATCCCATAAACCACATGCATTAGGTACTCAATTATGTATATAAACTGCATAATATAATCAATATTTTATTTATCCTCATTAACATAATTGTATTAGAGTATCATATATTCAAAGGTAACAGCACGAAGTCATTACCTTTACTCTCCAGTCAGCTAAAACCTTAAAATAGGTTTATGAAGTAGCACCACTGAGAATTAGTCAAGCTTGCAAGCTTACCCAGCAAGAGCTTTCACTGTTAGATGCACAAATCATGCCAAAATCCATTAATCCTGCCAGAGAAAGGCAGAAAGACGCTCTGCTTGTTGATTTAATGATAATGAATTGAACGGGCTCTTAAGGCTACCTGCAGAGTTTTCTAAACTGTAAAACAAATAAAGTCAGTTTTAAGAAAGACTTCAGAAGTATACAAAAGGATTTCCTTTTCTTAAAGCCTGTGTAGCTGCGAGTTTTTAAAACAGCTCTGCTTACCTAGTAATACTTTGAAAGTGGTTATCATGTTACATAGAGAATGGGATTATAAAACATAATGGCCTCAGTTGCTATTTGGTAATTAGGAAACACAGAGCTGTTTCAAGAATGCTAACATTCTGATCTTTGTAACTAAGACAAGTTCTGATTAACCTTGTCATTATGGCACATCTCATGTTAAGTATGGTCTCTGGCTGCTGTAGCAGACACAAACATACTCAGTTGATTCACTGTAATAAAAACATGTTTTCTTTAATGCCCCAAGTGTATCATTCCTCTACACTGCTGAACTTTTCTAAAGTGAAACATAAAATTAGAGACAGGTTTATGTTTTTAAAAACACAAACATGTCTGCCTTACTAATTTTTTTTTTGTATAGTGATGTATGAGATGATAACATATTACAGGTGAGCACCATATTTTTATCTCAGATTTACTTTAACAGAAAACTTCAATTGCAGGTGGTTGCGGATACTGCCTTTGATTTAGGCATTAGCTGGAGATGCATGCAAAAGGCAGAATTTGCCATGATTTTCAAAACAAGCAATGGCAGCTGAGTGACGGTATAGATTTTTCAGCATATGGAACGAAGTAAAAACAGCAAATATATTTGAAATTGCCCGCTAAAACTTCTTTTCATAAGGTTTATTTCTATTACTATATCACAATATTGTTGCAATGTCTAAAGAAATGAAACTGTGCTTGTAAAAAGAAGTCAAGCATGTACACACAAGCTGTATCACTGCTGTATCATAGAGTTATAATCACCACAGTCTTGAAGCTAATAATTTGTTGACTTTCTGCTCCAGATTATATATTTCGTGGCTATTTCTGAGTAATGTGACATTTTCAACTATAAGCCCATATTTGACGGGTTTCACTCTTTCAAACCTGTTCTTGTGTGGTCTGCAGGCAAAAGATATATGTATCTTGAGTGAAGCTTGCCATTAAGTAGACAAAATGTTTTGCCTGGAGTACATTGATTTGGGGGGAGGAAGGGTGTTTTTTCATATTTGGGATTTTTTTTAACACAGTCTTAATTCAGAAATTATTTGCTGTATAAGCTTAAAATTTATTTGAACACCACATCAAGAAAAATTGCTCTGCATGAGTGTTTTAACAGGTTTGGGTGAAATTTTTTTTCTCCATTTCCTACTAACCCTTGAACCACTGAAAACAAATCATGTTCTATGAATATCTTAAACTTTGTTCCATATGTTTTGTTGAATTCTAGACTCAGAATTTATATTGTACATATCATAAACAGCTACAATGAATATTTGACAATGTTATGTTTATTCAACTATACCCTACTAACAAGCAGGGTATAAAGCAAAAGACTTTTGTTAATGAGCACATGAAGAAAACTCAAAGATGAGCAAATTCCTCCTTAGCACTAGGTTCTCTGATGCTCATTTCTGCACTGCAAACTACAGGGGAGGAAGAGTCCTTGAATCAATTCCCATTCCCTTCAGCTGCTCACCATCACCATCACCATCAGTTGCTCCTGTCCCTTCAGCTGCGCTGCCTCAGCTGTTTTTGTGGCTACATTCTAAACAGATCAATGAAATGAGATACGTATTTTTCAAAGATCAGAAATGTGTTTCTTTTTAAATCGGATTACTTCATGGATCTGCTTGGGAGCACAGCCCAACAGACACAGCACAGCTACAGAAGAAGCCCAGAGCAGGAGGGTGAGAATGAATAGCCTGAGAGGAGAAGGCAACAGGAACACTCTAAAACATCTCTGTTGCTGGCGAATTCTTAATACAAAACCACATTTCTTCCAAGCTTCCCAAAGCAGTGTTCTAGAAAGTTCGGAGCACCATCTTCTTCTCCTGCTGTGTATCTGGAAGCCCAGATAGCAAAGACAAGCCATTCCTACTCAAGGAACTCAGCTGCAGACAGGAAGTTCCCTTCCCTGTGTCCTGCCCTGCTAATGGAAATCACTGTGGCAGCACTCACAGCAGAGCACCTTCACTTCTGAATTGTTTTCCCTTGCAAACCTAGCAAGTCCTAAATCGGACACCTTTCATGGCTTGGAGGAGAGACCACTTTGGTTAAACAGGCTTTTCTGTGAGGAGATTCTACACTTATAGGACCAGCAGGGAATGTGGGTAAATATGGGTAAACATACCAGAAAATAAAGCATACAAATCAAGGTCTCAGCCTACTCTCCCCTGATCTTTTTCATGAGATCATTGATCTTGGTAACATTTCACATCCTACTTGCTGACATAATTCATGCATTAAGCCCAACATGTCCCCTCCATCTGCATTCTGTTGTCCCTTCAGGTACAGCAATTGTAACAAAGACCAAAGACAAAGACTGGCTCGGTCATACCTCTGCAACTCCCCTGACTCTGAATTACTGTATTTTTCTTCATTTTGGTAAGTAAAGAGTTAAAAAAAAAATCAAATTCAATTTTCATTTAATTTTATTGTATTAGGGTTTTTTTATTCATTTTAACTCATGAAATAATTTTTTGAAAAACTCTATTAAAAGGAAAGAATAAAACCTTACCATAAGAAGTGAAAAGAAAAAAAAAACAGTTCAGGATTGATTATTAGAGAGAATATGGGTAGGATGGTTGTGCCAAATTACGTACAACAACTAATGCAAAAAAAGTCATTAAAATATACATATTTCTCCTCTTCATGAGAAGACATTCCTGTGAAAATAAAGCTATGAAAATTTAAAAGGAAATTTTACCCTGTGTCTCTATCTGTGAAAACTGTTATCCTGAGGTAGCTAAACAAAACAAAACAAAACAAAACAAAACAAAACAAAAGTATTTTGTCAGATCTATACATTTTCCGAATCCTGTCAAAATACTCCCAGGAATAAGAATATTCACAAGTACATCAAATATCACATGCTACAAGGATTTGTTTCCACATATAACTTAACAGTTAGATATTCTCTGAAGCAGGTAGCAGCTATTACAACGAGGTACTGATTTAGTCATCTTGGCCCGATTCATTCTGCACTCTCCTATGTGCCCTTCAGAATACAGCTTCCCTAATTCTCTAATGATTCAACTTTCCACATTTTTGATTATTTCATTATTCACTGACTCTTTAATAATTTGACTATATCTTATTAGAATTCACATAGTTCACTGTGATAGAAAGACCACTCAACTTTCCCTGAGGATTTATTTTACAATACCTATTTCTGAAAGAGGACGGACCTAGGAAGATGATAAAAAACAAGTCATCTGAAAACTAAGTTTAGACAGGCTGTTATGTGGATATTCTTTATTGACTATATATTTGCAGTCATACTCTTGCTTTTAACTAGCATGATTGTGTAGGTTTGCAGTTTGCCAAAATGAGTATGAAGTACATTTAAATGATACAGTATATTAGAACTGAGGTAAAAATAAAGGTCAAAATGTTTGCCAGAACCTCTTTCCTCAGACCATGTGCAAGTATACACAAATAGATTTGTGTGTTTCACCAACTATGACTGACTTACAAAGGAAATTGTCTTCTGATATCTGTTCTTCATCCTGCCACTTGCTGTCTTAAATACAGATGTAATTCTGATTTGATGGCTAGAAAAAAATCTAATGGAAAACCTCTTCTCATATCTTTAAGAGTATATACTTGAAGCTTATAGTTTACTGTGTGAGGCATCTCCTTCCTACTTTAACAGTTTAAAGATGATAAGGACAGAGGTCATAAAAGCTGTAAGGACACTTAAAGATGCAGAGAGTAAACACAAGGAGGGACCAGGCATTAAGCAGATAATATGGTGGTAATTTTCACATTTGGATTGCCTGGTTTCACATCAGTCACCATGATCTATCTTTCCTTCAAATACAAAGGAGTTAGATCTGCATCTATATTCAAAAGTAGGGAATGCCTAACTCCTATGAATATAAGGCATCTTCATATCTGAGGAAAAATGTGATCAATAATAGAATATCAAAAGCCTTTCTATCTTGACATAATGAAAGATTCAGACAGTGAGGAAAAAAAAGACATTAATTTATATATCTTAATATATTTTATACTTCACAATGAGCATAAGAGTTTCTCTATGGAGCACTACTGAATGAGCTGAAATTATCAGCATGCAGATGCTAGCATTTGCATTACTCTAGGTTTGTTTTTGTCCCTGGAACACAGATTAGAATATGTATAATAAATCCAAACATTTTACCACATACATTTATTTAGAACTAGCAACACTTATAGTTAACTACTCAGCTCTCCTACCTGTTAAATTTAAGAATATTAAATTTCTAAATTCAATAGACATTAAAAAATGTCTACTAAAATCCAAGAAAATACAGTTATTTCAACTACAGCATATGAAGAGATTAATAGTTGTCAAGATCTCAATCATTTTAAATGGAACTAGGGAACTGTGTGACTTCTCCCAGATGAGGATCAATGCAGATGTGGCTCAATTGTCTGTTAGTAACCTCTCTCAGGACCAGGCAGACTACAGCATAAGGACAATATTAAAACAAAATTCCCAGAAGCCGATAGGAGATGCTTATATTCTCTGCTTGACAATCCTGAATAATAGAGTAGTTTCCAGGACTGCCTTTCTAAAAAGTAGCCTTAGGGTTTTCTAATTTCCTCGTGAGCTATGTTGCTGTCCTAAGTAGCCTACTATGGAAAATATTTTAAAACGGCAACATATCTCTCTACCTGCCTCTTCCAGGCCTGGATTTTAGAAGCAGCATAAATCTGCTCCAATATCCCTTAGGAATTTATTCTTAATATCTTTCAATAGTTTTCCAAGTGCACTTTGTTAAATACTGGAAGAGTACCACGAGGTACAATATTGATAAAAATTATCTTTTATTCATTTTAGAATATATATACACTTATATGGTGATATCTCAAACTTATTTCTTACAATGGGAAACCTAAGTATTATTTAATTACTCCTTTTGAAAAAGAAAAGCAGGTCCATTCCCTGCCACTTGTTTCAAGATGTTGCTCTACAGGCTAACTTGTACTGTCATTTATCTAATCAGAATTTTTGTTCATCAATATTCAGTGTCTAAAATATTATGTGTCTAAAATATTATGTTATGCAACTTTGTGCATCTCCCTTCTGACTGAAGTGCTCTACAGTCATTTTAAAACAAGTTCATGGTCTCACGTCAGTGCCCTGTTCAGACAGACTATTACAAAAATGAGACAAACCAGGACAATATTAATAGGAAATAAAAATCTTGATTTCATATGAGCTATATTACCTATTCTGAGAGATGTCCTAAAAGAAAAGACTGAATTAGATACCTGAATGTTTTGGGAATTTCATGCTCCATACACACATCTTTGTGAGATGAGATCAATCTCTGTGCACAACTACATCACTTTACTATACTTGCTTGCCAGACACATGACAAGCTCTTCAAAAACTCTGAGTCTTTTTTAACTAGTAGTGAAAAGCAGACATATAATATCTAACATGGTTAAAATATTTATCTATAGATCATATGCTCTAAAACAACGCTACAGAATCTTCTTAGTAATACGCAACTTCAAAGCCTCTTTCTCATACTCTAAGTACTGACATATTCCATCTCACTTTTCATCTTTATCAATAATGGTGTTAAGGTGAACAGAAAAACAATGTATTCTGTGTCTTCTCCCTACCTGGCGCAGTCCTGGGATGTTTCTTTCAGGTCAGCTTGCAGAGATTTGAGAAACGTGTTCCCAAAGTGTACGCAAAGTCACTACAACAGCAACACCCCTGTTCTAATTGCCCCAAGTTTGCCTGTTACACTGTTTGAAGACACTTGTTTGTCTAATAAATCAGGAGATACTGAAAGATTTAAACAGTGTACAAATATTCTAGCTGCTCTTTCAGAGAGCCTTCATCTAAAGAGTCGCATCGAACAGTAGTGGTCCAAGGCACTTCATTGTGATGGACTTGCTGGCACAGAGGAACATTACCATTAACATCTAAACTTAGTAATAAACAGAAAGTTTACCAAATATTTCAGTTGCTGGAATCTCTCGACAAACATTGTTACAGCAGAAGTGATAAAAGGTTTGTTCCATATGTGATTTTGTATTACTATATGACAGCCAGAAATGTATTTTGTGTATGTATGTTTATAGTGATATTACTGTCTGAAAGAACAGAGACACAACGCTCTGC
Source organism: Eudromia elegans (assembly GCA_003342815.1). Taxonomy (NCBI): domain Eukaryota; kingdom Metazoa; phylum Chordata; class Aves; order Tinamiformes; family Tinamidae; genus Eudromia; species Eudromia elegans. Next base: position 298,874 of record PTEX01000012.1, read on the forward strand.
TGGGAAAGAGTACTATTTGTCTTTATGTTTTTCTGTTACCATTCTCCTGTAACTAAGAGAGTCAGCCGCTTGCCAAATTCTTCTTGTTATAATGTGATACATAGAGCGCTTATTGTCGTTTGGTCTAATCTTGATCCCCATATGTTTTTGAATAGCCACCTTAATGCTGTAAGAGCTGTGAATACTTTTAACGCACGAGGTCTCTATGCTGAGATAATCAAAACCACTAATGCTAAACTATCATTTACAATTACTGTTATCGTGTACTTAGGCAATTATTCATTCACCAAATATGAAAAACAAACCTGTTTGTATTACACAGATGGGACATTTGGATAAAGAGTGAATAATTTCCCCTTAGATTAGGCTCACCACAACCCAACAGAAACCTCTGCAATAGAGCAAATGGTGACACACATGGAGCTCAATCCATATAATCACGAGGAGTTTCAGTCTTAGCTTCACTGGGAACTGAACTGGTTTATAATCAGTATTAATAAACTCTTATCAGAACAGATTAGGCTAGCAACAAGTTGAGGGCATGCAGCATTTCACTATATACTTCTCACACAGAGATACAACACTGTAAGGAATATCATCCAGCAATTTTGGATATTGCCAATTCCTTGTGAAATCTGATGCTCTTACAGCAGTCCCCTACAGTCAGGCAGGCAGAAACACAGAGGTACATGACTGGAAGATGCTACATCCATGATTGACGATAAATGTAGAAAACAGACCACATCTGGCTTCAGGTTTACAGGATTCTTCACAGATTGACTGGAGACAGATGCTGAAGGCAGAACAGCTGAAGCATTAATACGGGGAGAAATGTGATTTTGATAACTCTATTTGATAGGATGGTGCTCTGTCTATAAGAAATGTATCACAGTGCTGTGTAAGCATCCTCCACAAAAATCTATTGCAGTTTTCACTGAGCACTATCAAACCCCCTCCCTTCTCACTTTGAAAAACAAAAGAAAATCCCACCTTTCTCCACTGCTGTGAAATCTGTACAGTTGACCACAACTCCACTACATAACAAGAGTTTCCTGGCACAGCCTACATCCTGACATAAACAACACAGTTAGGATCGCTTGGCTGTACAGTTAAAGCCTTTCTTTCTAAAAACAATTTTAACTTTTGTTTTGCAAAGACAAACACCCTGGACAGCAATAACACATAAGAAGCTGCTAGAGTTGGCACGTTTGTGAAACAAATCGAAGTAAATGCTTCATTTTAATGATATTACTTAATGCTTTCCTGTAATCTTCAAATTTTTAAAAATAAATTTATTTGAGCTGTATCAATATAACAGGAACCAAATTAATTCCCTTAGTAGGAAGCAGAGCACAAAACAACGCCCCTAGTCTCCCTTGGCATAAGTCCTTTAAACCAGAAACATAGTTACATGCAGAGATGAATCTGGCAGTTACATGCGAAGATCAGTCTTTTTCCTCTACTCCTTGAAAATCCCATCCAGATACCCCCAAAATACTTTCCCTTCAAAATTCTTTCACATATATCTGTTCCTACACACTGGCATTTTCTATCCCAGACATAAGACTTTTTCCCCTAATCTTGTGAATTCAGTGAGTACTTAATTTTAAAAACATTCAATTCATGACTTCAAAAACTTGTTTAGCTATGCTCGACATTGTCTCTAGCCTTCAGGCAAGTAGCATGCGTCAAGACACTTGTCCTGCCCTTGGTTTTCACATCTTCTTCTTGGACAGAAACAAATAATGTCCTGGCACTCAGCAGCTCACACTACCTATGTGTGTATAACCAGCAGATAACTCCATACACCGACGTACTGAGAGCTTTTCCATACACAGTCCTCAGGATCATGAGCTTCACGTCATCCTGTATTCACTGCTAGACCTAAATAGCACCATGTAAACCCTTATTTCACTCTGAATTACTTTTTTAGCGACTCACACTTCACTTTTAAAAATACCCAGCAGCAGTACTGCAAACCCATACTTTCCACCCCACCACTACCACAGTTGTCAGGCCCTCTCTGCTGCAGCCAGGTGACAAATGTTACTGGTAACAACCATGCGGAGATAACTGTATCCTACGCGTAAGGGTAAACTGCTTACTGTGAATAGTGATTCACATTAGTGGTACTTCTCTTGAGGGTTTAAAAACTCTTTGAGCTGCCTGATGAGATCCACATTTCACTACTCAGTAGGACCAGTACAGATGGATTCCCAAGGTAGCTGCCATTTCTCCCTTCATAACGCACTTCTCACTCCTCTCAATCTTCCTGTAATTGTGTGTGTCTGACGCAGGTGAAAGTCAATATATCGAGGCTTTATGTAGGGACACTATAGGATCGGAATTTATTCTCTGAGACCCTTGTCAGGTCACAGGGCTGAATGTGCACTTCTCTTGGCCCTTTTCCAAATCCTTGACTTTGTGCAACTTCAGCATGAGTGCAGGCAATACTTCTGTATTGCACCAAGCATATGGAACCTGTATTTTCTTGTCAGCAGGTCAAATATTGTTTCAGGCGCCTGTGTGGATTTTCAATAAGAACCTTACATATCAGAGAGTTCAGCACATGAAGATGGCTGTGAGCAGAACTGAAAAGTAGGCATCCATAAGAAGAGAAGAAAATCCTATGGGATTTCACTGATTTTTACTATGTCATAGTCATAATTAGCACCTCATTAAGTGTTTTTACTCTACTGATCTCCAGCATTTATCAGCCACTACCAAATCAGCCAAACTTAAGATGCAAATAGCCCTCTCAATCACCATCATGTAAGTTTGAAGAGTACAGAACAGGGAATGACTTGCTTAAAAATCTAAGTTACTTCATTACGGTAACCTAGAAAAGAACCCAAAGGTCTTGCTACGTAGATCCTGGCTTTAACTAACTGGTCCTCCTCCTTCCTGCCAGAAGCAGTTTATATTTGTTCCTTCCCTTCCTTCATGCATTTAAGATGGCAACATCTGTGAATTATGGCATTTAAAGAGCTTCGGGTTCCATAACTACACGCTGATGAATCTCCTTTCCCTCGATTTCATTTCTGGACTATGGACAACCCAGTTCTGCCCTCTATCACATATACAAACGCAAGCTCATCACGTGTCAGACCAACAGCAGATTTAATTTCTGAGGCAGCCCTCTAAGCCAAACCGATCAGCGATAAAAGACTCAAAGGCAAGTTACTCATCAAGGTGGTTCAGCACAGGTAATTTTCTGTGATGTCTGAGAACAAGCTTTGTCTTATCTTACTTGTTGCCTTTGCCAGCTATGACCTACTTCTCCCCTTGGGGTACACAGAGACTCATTTACAAACTCAGTGAATGCCAAATCAGTGCAGTTACATTTCTCTTAATACTGACATCATCTCACATCTGTTCTCTCATTCACTTAGACCAGCATTTATATTATCACAGCATCCAGAAGACATGGTACTACTGGCATCATAAGATGCCTACTGCTGCAGAAACAGGGATTAGGGAAATTATACTTCTGTGCAACACCAGCGCAATAATATTTTCCCTCAAGCAAAGTAGGAAGAAATATTTTGTAAAAGAAAAAAAAAAGGGAAAAGGGGAGAAGAAAATAGAGAAATAGTAATAGTAAATGTCATCTTTATCTTCTCTCACCTTCATAAACAACAATATTGACTTATTGGACATTTCTTACTGCCATTATAGTTATCATAACCTACACTACACAAGAACAAAAAAAAAAAAAAAAACAAACCTAAAAAGGTTACATTTATACACACCCATTACATAAATTAAGTCATAATTCAGCAAATATTTTTTCCATGTGCTTAGGTTTGATAATATTAGTAAGCAGAGCTTCTCTCAATAAAAATGGAAGCTCCTATTCAAGTGTCTGTGGGGGGAAAAAAAGAATTTGTGTGGTGGGAGCTTTATTTGTTTGTATTACACTGCAATGATAGGCTTTGACAATCAAAATATATATCTCCAAAATACATCACACACACAATACTATATTTCCTGTACAAAAAGGCATGAACCCGTTCTGAAATAATACTGTACAAAATGTTTTGTTGATTTTTAATAACAAACAAGATCTTCATATAATTTAATTGCAATTATATCACTTAATATTTTGGAAAGTGTCTTTCAAATTAAACTAAATATATGTTTTATATCAGATTTCAAAATATTTTGAAATACAGACTTTTGAATGACTTATAATGCACATAATGCTACGCCAAGCTGTGCAATGAGATAGTGTGGCAGAACATCTTGGTGAAACCATTCCATACAAATGAGTTCATATTTGGGGAGGGGGGTAATCGTTTTTAAATTAATCCTACAAACATTTGCACATGTGATTTCAGTGGAACCATTCCTGACACTAAAGTTAAGTATCTGGATAAGTATTTGCAGGACTAGAGCCAAATTATACAACTGGGCCCAAACTAAGAGCCCATTTGTTACCAATAAAATCTTAATTTAGGAGTGGCTGATTATTATAATTATCACTGTTGGATAATACTAGCCTTCAGAATAATTGGGGTTTTTTTGCAACAGTGTCTAATCATAAAAAATGATATTTTTCCTTTCCGGGAAGGATCACAGTAGTGTGGCTGCTGCCCCAAAACCCAGATGGTTACAGCTGAAAAATAATAAAATATAGCAAAAGACTAAAACTGGATGATCAGCTAGAACACACTGTCTCAGCAAAAGTCTTAGGAAGCTGGAGACATATTGTGCTTATTCCCGGTGCTCTGCGCTGCTATCCCGGATCATTCTCATGTGGAGTGCCATGTACTCTGGGTGTCCCTGCTGGAGCAGTGAGGTTGGACTACATGATCTCCAAAGGTCTCTTCCAACCTCAACCATTCTGGGATTCTGTGACTCTGTATTGCTTAAACTATAGCACTAGTTGCTTTGTATAATCTGAGCAGCAACTGATGGGTCTTAAATGGCAAAGATCCCCAGGATAGGATTTCTGTGAGGGTGCTGCTGTTTTAGTGCTCATTTCAAGTCTCTAATGCAAAAAAAAAGCCCAAGCTGTTACCTCTACATTTTTAGGGAAAAAAAAAAAAAAAAAAAAAGGTATGCTTCTTGGGAATAGAAGTAGGGAATATGAGTTAATGTAGTAGTTAATGTAGTTAATGTACTGTAGAAGCTGTGGATTTCTTGTCTTAGTGTTTTTCTTTTGATTCCCTATAATTCCCTTACCAAAAAAGGTAGGAGGGCAGCATTCCTTCAACTGGTAACAGTAACATCAATTCAGGTCCTACCCATCCCTGAAGGCATTTATTTCTTTTGTAATTCTCCGATCATGGAATTTCTCACACATGAGCAGTAAATTTACACCAAAGTCACTCAGGCCATCTCAGCAAGGAGGACCAAGCATAGAGCACAGGGATTTGCCACATGAATTGCTAAATCCCTGAGGAGTAGGCATGCTTTGATCACATCTCATTCTTTTTAAATGGGTTAGGGTATTCTACTTTAGCTGAAGTCTAAATCTATTTAGTATGTCAAAAACACCATATCATGTTCTGTCTCCAATCAGTTTACTCTGAATCAAAGGAACCACACCTTATCCACCATGATATTCATGGAGGTAAAAAAAA
>PTEX01000012.1:309767-347288 GCA_003342815.1 Eudromia elegans
GCGGGAGCGACCGTTGGGGCGGGCGGCCGTTGGGGCGGAGGCGCCTCAAGGTGCCGCTGGCGTCGTGGGACGGGCGCTCGGGCGCGCTCCGGGGCTCCAAAGGACTAAAAATAAACAAATAAAAAGGCAAAATCAGATAGCGATGTCTGCTCCGTCTGTGTGCGGGCAGAGGAGGCGGGAGACGCGTCACCCACGAGCAGCCCCTGCTCCGCGGGCGGCCGTCGCCTTGCGGTTCCGGGGGGATGCGAGCCGCTTCGTCTGTTCTGTTCCCTTGCTCGGTTCCATCGCAGTCTTGCCAGCGGGCAGCAGTTGTCTGAAAGGAGAGAAGGGGAAGGCAAAGCTTGCAGCAAAGCTGCCCCTGGAAGCTCTGTAGCTACTGCCACACATCCAGCATCTCCACAGAGGTTTCCCGCATGGAAAGAGCCTTCCGTGCAGCTCCTCTGTAGCTGAGGACACCAAAGCTGCTGGTGAGGAAAAGGTGAGGATGGAGAAGTTTTGTAAAATTTCCTTCTTTTTTATTTCCCAAGTCAGTTCCCACTGCAAACAAATTTTCCACATGCCACAAACCATAGATTTGACTCTATCCATCAGTTTAATGGCCAAGCCTCTGCCCAATTCCTGTTTAAAATGACAAATAAGTGATCAGTCTGGCTACTGGGTACTCACTGGGGAGTATTAGTTAAGTACAGATTTGCTGCTATAGTCTCTCTGAAATGAGAGTCTGATGAAAAGCTGGTAAAATGCATCCCTTTGTATAACCCTATTCCCACTTCTGTTCCGTCGTTTGATGGAGTCTGAGCAACAGCAGGATCCGGTAGAGGAGACCAAGCGCTTGCAAAAGGCAATGTGCTGCCTTGCTGGTCAGACAGGCGAGGATGTTTCGTAAACCCAGGCCCAAGGGGTTGCCAGGAGACTTTCCTCCAGCACTTGCTTATCGTGAGACAGTAGATGCAGTGCTTGGAAGCACCGATTGTCAGGAAAAATGACTGGAGGAAAAAGCATCAGGACACCGAGTTGTTATGTACCACAATACCTGTCCAGGAGACCCATTTTGCCCAAACCCTCTGGCTTATGCCTGTCTGATATCACTGTGAAGCAGCAATACTCCTGTCACTGAATGAATCGCTTTTTAAGAAGTTGCACGCTGTGCCGAATAGGTACATGCAAGTGGTTTGATAAACTGTATTTTACTTTGTTTTAGCACAAAATAGTTCCTAACAGATATCTGAACGGCATGACATTGGAGTCATCTTAGTATGTTTTTCCAAAAGACACCAGAATAGTTATAGTTAATAAATAAGCAAACATTTTTCATAACTGTAGTGAAGTATTTAATGCAACCTGAGGCCATTAAACACACGTTTTGTTTATTCTAGAGGGCATGGTGTATGCTGTTTGCCTTGTTCATTTTGTGCTGAGGATTTAATCAGCAGTACGCAAGATATCTTAAGTTAGACAGACACAGATTAATTAGTTGTGAGGGTTTAAGTATAAAGATCCTCCTTTGAGCATGTTCATTTTGCACAAATACATTTGTTCAGCTAGTGACTTTCTTTGAAACATGAAATGTGCTTTAATTTTACTTAATGCATTTTTTTGAAAGATGACTAGCTTGAAGATTAAAAGGAGGATGTGATAGGAATGGATATTTGATAATTCCTACCTTTGTACATTTAAATTAGGCTTCACAGGTACTTTCTTTTCATGTTTCTCAGAAGGCCCTGGTTCCTTGTTAAGAGAAAAGGTAAAACATGCTCATCTGGTGGTGTCTCTGGGAGGTGCTATTACTGTTCCAAAAGGCCATTGGGGCTGCAAGATTTTCTGCGGCTTCTGGCATCTCAACAAAATGTCCTGGTCACATGGAGTGACATTCGTGGTACAGCCTCAAGTGGCTTTCACCAGGGAAGTGAGAAAAGCCTTTGGGGCCTTCAGCAGAGCTCTCTCATGTCCCCTTCTATCTGGACACACACGAAATACGAAAGAGAAATTTATGCTGCATGCTGAAATTAGTTTCCCTATCTCCAAAATTAATTTTAAAGCAGGAATGGTAACAGATTCTATACTAGCAAAGTAAGCAGCCATTGCTGCATTAAAGCCCATCCCATGGAGTGCCAAAGTAAAAGTGCAGCAGGGAAAGACAAAGTAGGTTACATCTGAAAGTGACCTGTTTCTTCCTTTCCTCTCCATAGAAGATGGGTAAGTGCTGTGCAAGCTTGTGGTTAGGCTGGCCCGGGGGCATTATGTGTGTCTTCCAAGGTTTATCACTAGGTAGAATTTTTGTCTATACAGTAGAAGTTTATTTATATCCTTACTATTTATATGTTTGATGCCTTATTTATCTGTCCGTATATGTATGCAGTACCTCCATTTGCATCACATCTCTAGCATGATTCAGTGAGGATTTTAAACTAGTGCATACATTTATAACACTTCATTAAACCATACAATGTTCTTAAGACCAAGGAAAATATCCCAATTTCTGTTCTGTTCTATATAATCAATGCTGGAACCAGAATGGGAAGGGATTAGGGATGAGTCACTCCTCAAACCCTGTCACAATTTACCATATGGCTTCAGCTTCCCATTTGCAGTATTTTGAGGGCTTATGTGGCATTTATATGCTTTTACTTGGGTTTTCGTGGTATTTAAGAGCCACTTCTTTTATATATAGTTTTTTTTTAAAAAAAAATATTTATTTAGTTAGTTTTCTGGCACACTGCCACCTAGCTGCAGTCTTCCCTGCACAATCCCGTAGTTGGTGTGAGCAAGATGAGACATTTGGCGCATGAGGTTTACTTGTGTCCATCTGAACCCAGGTTTCAGATCAACTTGGGTTGATCTGAAAAAATCAAGTTGCTGATGGGAGGAAAAGAGAAAATAATACTATTTTTACTATTCGTACATTTACTAGTTCACTTGTCATTTTAATTTTGAAGCACATTATGAAGTTCTGACACTAATGTTATTTTTACTCTGAAAATGCCTGAGAGTGAAACACTAGTGGAAAAGTCAAGTTTATCCGTTTATCCGTTATTATTTTAATAGCTAGACACTTAGGAAGGAAACAAAGAAGAAATGGAAATACATAGAATATGGATTTACTGAATGTTTATTTGGAGGGGATGTGAACGCTGATAATTGCGGTAATTCTAAAACGTGTTAGATTGACAATGTGGAAATAAGTTACACCAGGAGCCTACTATTCTGAGCTGAGGTGGATGTGACATCATTTAGGCAATTACAGTCAGGCTACAAAAGCATTAAATAGATATTTCACTAACATAGAAGCTACATGCTTTAAAGAGAACCTCAGATGATGCTTTTCTAAATCTCATGTTCACAGTTCCACTACCTTATCCCTACCTGTCTGCATGTCACATGAAGCCAAAGGCATAAGCAGGGAATCTGTGTAGCAGTGTGCACAGGTACATGAAGAACACTGAGGACTCTAGGTGGTAGGGAGAAATAATATGTTTGTCAGAATGACTAGTGTTTGAAAATAGACAAGCTTTTGGCTTTGCGCTTTATCTATGTGTCTGTCTGTCTATCTATTTATCTATCTTATCCATATATCTTTTTTTTCCTCATGCTATATATAACTGCACATTCAAAGCTTGCCTCTCTCACATCCCTAAGCCCATCTAAAGCAATGATACTGTTTCCAAAGAGCTGTGAGACAGGGGAGTGTGACAGCAAGGCAGGTCAAATCATCCATATCTGTCCTCTAGTCAGGTATTTATACTGTACTGCGGCTGTGCTGGCCAATTGTCAGGAAATCATCACAATAGGTGTCTGAATGAACAGATTTGTCCTGTTTCTACGTGTACAGAAAAACATGTAGTGGATTTGAACTCAAATGCTAGATAGGCTCCAGTCTTGCTTAGAAAAGACTGAAAAAAAAAAAAGTGTTGCCATGAATGTATCACTTTGTTTCTTGAATTGTACAATTTCTGGATCTTCCTTCTCACCCCACCAAAGGGATCAGTAGCCAGCAGTTCCATATAATGGCAGGTGCCTGAGCCAAAAATTTAAAATTTTACATTACAGCACATTTGTGAGTCTAGAAAGTGCTACATTCTGGGTGCTTGTCAGTGGGCTCACACAAAAATGCTGTTCATTGAATGTAACAAAAAGTTCAGTGCAATGAAAAGCCAAGATTTCTACATCTATGAGGAAGTTAACTCCAGTTCAGTTAACTTTCAGTATCAGAAGTGATACCTTTTTTTTTTTTTTAACTTCAGGTCCTTCCTTCCCAACAGTTGTATTTGATTTCTGAGATGTAATCATGGGGAAAAATATGTATTTAAACAGTGGAAGCCTTTTTTTATAAGTAGGACCAAAAAATATTAGATGTTGCTAACATCCTGGGACATTACGATTCAGATAGCGGTGCTTTTTTGCTCATGGCTTTGAAACAATCAAACAGGAAATACCCTGTTTAATTTTTAAGAAATTTTTGAAAACTCCTTAGATATCGTTCAGTGCAAACAGTAACCATCAAAGCTTTTCAGAGTACAGGTTGAAGTGTTCATGGTTCTGTGGCTCACCTGTTTGTTTTTGTTTTTGTTTTGTTTTTCTTCTCTTTGTAAACGGATAGGACACATAAACCATTACTCTGTTACCTCTTTAAGCTGATGCAGTTCCGTACTAATGCAAAATAGCAGAAATAGACAGAAAAGCTCGAGCTGATCCTAAACGATCCTGAATATGTGCACAATGTTTCCATCTGAGCCTGTAAGTGCTCCAGTGTAGAACAGGCCACATAGAACGTTTACATGGATGTTCAACAAGTCTTCTTTCTTCTTCCTGGCTGGCAATCATGCAGAGCCTCTGCTATAGGTGGAGTAAAGGGACTGGCATGAAGTTGGAAGCACAGAAGATGCACAGAACACCTGGAAGTACTTGAAGGTGGGAATGTGGGCAAAAAGGAAAGTGCTGCCTGCAACCACTGAGGAGCTGGATAGAGAGGAGAGTGTGGAGCAAAGGGAGGAGGAGTAATTTCAATGCAAGTATTTGTAGGAAGATGAGAGTAAGTGGCTGGAGGAAAAAAAGATGGAGACACACTAACTAGTAGCTCTGTGTGAGATTTAGAGCAGGAGAATCACGAAAAGGTCTTTAAAGAGAAGGGAGGGGAAGGTGGCTCTCAGAGTTTAGAAGAAACAGAGATGCAAGTAGACTTAATACCTGCAGGAAACCCTGCAGCTGTAGCCATGAAACACCCACGTCCCAAGTTCCTATGCCTTTCTTCTACAAGTGCTGCCCTGCTCGTGTTAATAGTTTCTGAACTCTTACATATTTACATTAAATGCTTTTGAAAGATAAAGAGATATATTTGCGGATTGAATGTCAGAATCAGGGCCTAATATAACACTAACATGTTTGTAACATGTATTGGGTTGCTCTCCTTCCACTCCTTGGCAAGGCTGGTTAACTGGCCTTAGGGCAGGCACAGCTATTCCAGGATATGTTTGCCTTCAGGGCAAGCAATTTATTTGGGAGATCTGTATTTATAAACCTCACCTTAAAAGGAGTATCAACATAGACTCATGTCATGTAACAGCTTTTGACAGAAGTGGGGAGCCTGGTGATACATCATTTAGCTTCATCAGTCATTACTGAAAAGAAAGAGGCACCTGCAGAAGACATTTGCTGCCCTTGCCTCTAAGCTGTGAGAAGCCCATCCCTCTCACAGAGATCCCCAGAACCTCTTATATGGTGAATCTCGCTGCCTGTGCCGGATGGTTCAAATATTCCAAGTGTTGCTGTCATTAGAACCGAGGTATTTCCGAACACATGGTTGCAGCTGGGGCTGGACTTGCTTTCTAAAAAATGTGTCTGATAGAAGTTCAAATGTGTAGTTTATAGCCCTGGTTCATATCTCAGTTACACTCTTCTCTATCCAAAGTAAGGTTCACTTTGGTGCAGTGGCTGAAAAAATGAGATTCTTAGCAATACAAAATCAGTACATTGTCACGAAAGCCAGTGGATGTCTTTCTGTTAATAACAGCACAGCCCTCGGAGGGCTTGGCTACTTTTCTTCAGCAGTTAATGAAGGCAGTAGGAGATGGGGAGAGTGAGTTCATACCACCCAGATTTAATCACCCAGGCATCTCTCTGGAGCTGATAAAGAGTAATAGACTCCCTCAGACAGTGGTTCAAAGCACCTACATTAGCCTCCTGCTCTATTAATTATTTTATGTATATTTTATGTATGGATGGTTATAGTTTGCAAAGCAAAAGTATCTTTGCATTGATAGAGCAGAATCCTGGGAAGTTATTTGCAGGAAAGACGAAACTTTGGCAAGCAATGACTATTATGAAAATCTTAGGCTTAGCATTATGTTTATGTATTTCTTTGGTCAAAGTTTTAGGGTAAGTTGTCAGACTATGCCTTAGGATATGTATATGTATGTATACATTAGCATTTTATTTAACATTTTTAGGCAAGAACACTGTTATCCTTGGGTGAATTTGAATCAAATATTACTCTGTAGTATGCTAATTTTACCCAGAAATCTTCAGAATAGGATATTTCTGTTTATATGCTTTTTCAAGATGTAATTTTGAGGCATAGATATGTTTTGCTCTCCCAGCATTGGACAATTGAAATACAAATTGAGAATGATTTAAAAGCAATATGAAAAGTTAGACCAAGTAAGCAGTTTTTAAAACCTTACTCTAAGTTCAGGCTTACTGTGGTGATGAAAAAAGTTTTATCATTCAGTTGTTTTGAAGTGTAGAAGTTTGGGCTAATCTGTTGAGATTGTCTAGGTTATTTTGACTTTTAATGATAGTGTGGGTGAATAGGTGCCAACAGATTTATTATCAGGTACGTAGATGTTTCTCAAATGTTGTTTTTTAGTTACTGTGATCTGTCCAAATAATAGAGGTAGTTTGATTACATTTTGTGTGCAAGGCTGTTCTTTCCATCTCTACCTTAGTAACTGACCAAAGTAAGCACAAATTTAGAATTTTGTCCAGGTGAATTGCAACTGTTGAGAAATATTTCCTATAGCACATGGGAAATACGTTGTTCATACTTCCAAACAAACTGAGTTATGGCAGAGCTACTTGAAAAATAATTAGATTATAGAAAAACATTGAAATTACAAACTACTCATTGATAATCTGCACTATGTAAGCACTGTTCTTACGTGGCTCATCTTCCTTGGGACTGCTCTCGTGGACAGATTAAGTGCATGTGCATGTTTGTAAGGCTAGAGCCTGAAGTATTATATGAAGCTAAGAGGATAAAGCAATTCATGAAAGCATTATTTTAACTGGTGGAAATTTATTGACAGAGAAAAAGGCATGTGAGGCCAAAGGTTAATTAAAAGATTCCAAGCATATCTATAAGTTGATCTGCAAAGAAGTTGAATGGATTCCCGTACATTTGTGTGTTCGCACCAAATAATTTTTACTGATTATTACTGGAAGGTGTAGATTTTATTTATTGCTTTGCCAAAAGCATGCAGACTCAAGAAAGAGAGAGATTTATGCTTGGAATTACAAGTAACTTGGCTACCATCTCTTATCAGCACTTGCGTTTATATCTATTGAAGCTATACATTTAATGCCTTTTTTTTTTTAACATTGCTCTTTTCATGTCGGTTCTTACTGACTTTGGTAAGACAAGACCAAGATAAAAACATGGGCTCCCTCTGCTGGCTGCTGGTGTTGCTCTTGTCTACGACAATCAGCAGATGCTTCAGTTAATAAAATTGACAACAGACAAAAGATGTGTAAGACAAAAAATGTGGCTTATTCTAAAAAAATAAAACTCTGGGACAAAAAGGCAATCAATTGGCTATTGAAATAGACTGAATAGATTGAATCTAAAATTTAAAATATAACTACTGTACTCACATTTGAAATGCCCAAAGATTGCGATGTATTAGAATTAAAAAAGCAAAAAGACCTAAAAAGAAAATATTAGGCAGAAACAAGTTTCTATTGTCTGTGATTTCTGATTTCTCTTAGGTAATTTAGTTCAGAAGTACTTCAGAAGTACCCATTATAAATAGCATTTATTAGATAGCTGTGCAGAATTCAATGGCACTCAGCCTATTGATGTACTTTTAGTAGACTGCATATACCACTGGAAACTTAGAAATATTTAAAGTCAAAACTGTGTGCAGGCATTGGAGCAAACAACCTGCTTGGAAAGCATCTGAACATTAGGAACATCTGTCTCTTTTATCCCAGGGTTTGGGACAAATCATGGATAATATTTGGATTTGAGGTGTGAGGTTCCAAGATTTGGCCCATCTTTAAAAGGGATAGGGTTATTTTTTTGGGAACAATAGTTCGTAATAATTGAGTTAGAATACTGGCTGTGAGGGGCACAGGGGTCAACACACATTGAGTCTAATGTAGATTTGAGAACTTACTAACTCCCTTCCATGGTCATTTTAACTACATAGCTATAGAACCCAACCTTTCTATTCATACTGTTTTGCTCATTTCACTTGAAGTCAATGGAAATTTTAGTTCACAAGCAGAACAGGGCTGCCTATACTGATACACGTCTGCTGGTTTTGAGACAGCAGAGGCATCTTTCAGACCAAATGGAAAGCTAATTTAGCTTGAGTTAGTTAAAAGCTGAGTGGCTGCAGTCAATAGACAGAACTGCACAATGCAGATACACTTGAAGAATCAACGCCACTACTAAACAGGAATTGCTTTCCAAAATTAAAAGAGGGATATGGACTTAGGCTTTAAACTTGCCTATGTGCATTTATTTCCTCAAACAATTCAAATGTAGTGGGGAATATATCATGCTGTTAGTACAAATTCCTGGAATTTCAGAGAGTTAAAATAGGAACAGGATTTTCCTCTTCTCAGTGCTGAGTTTTAACTTACTTGGTCCAGTCACAAAATAAATAAATAAAAAGGTGTTCCATATTCTGCCTAAAAACATCTTGCATGAGGCATGCACTGTTCATTAAAATACAATGCATAGTCCACAAAATCTTTTAGCTTCCTTTTATATTCAGTGTATATGCTGTTACACAGCACAACTTCTTTTAAGATGATTTCTTCTGCTCATCAGGTTTGTCTGCTCTAATAATACCATGGGAGAAGGCCTGCTGAAATGCACTGTAGCCTGGCCTATAACTTGTGTCTCTGGTCATCAAATACGTGTTCCAACTGATGAACTGGTCTTCTTGAAGCAGATGGTTGAACCAACACCACTGACCTGCCTTGCTAACTTCAAAGGGAGACTTCTTTTTTTTCAGAAGAGACGAAGATGACATTTGGAGGTGTAAAGGGTACACTTTGGCCTTTAGCCAAGGCAAGGCGGATCAGCCAGCACCTCAGAGATATCTTGGCCAAATTATTTAAATAGGAATATAAAGAAAATATTTTTAAAACTATAAGTAGGGTAGATAAAGTTACTTATGGACAAAGTGGCTTTACGATCATTTCCAGATGTAAATTTTGAAACACAGAAATGGCAGCTGGCATTTAGGTCCATTAAAAGGAAGATAATTCAGGATTTACTCAGTTTCATATATTCTCACTTGGATAACAGAGAAGACAGGAATGGGTACAGTGCAGCTGAAAGCAGAAGATGTGGATATGGCCATTATGTGGAGCTTGAGTTGCATGTGCTTCTTGAAAAGCAGTATCTGATCACATACACATACCAGTACCAATAATTCATCGTTTGTGTCCATGGTCAAAAGAAAGGCAGTGCAAAAAACTCTCCTCACTAACTTTCTTTTTCTTGCAGCATCAAAGCTGCAAAACCATTTCTTTTTCTTGCAGCATTTAGATAACTATTTCCAAAGCAGGCAAAGGGAGATACAGCTTCCTGTTTCCCCCTTGTTAAGTTCAGAGGGTACTGCTGTGCCAGTAGAGTGAAGGTGCACACTCAAGTGGTTTTCTTTGCCTCCTGCTGTTCCTTCCAACACATGCTGAGCTTTGCCTGCTCTCTATGCTGGTTCTCTAGGGATGAGCGTGGCCTGACTAGGGAGCGTTGCGGACTGGGACGGCTGCAGGACTCAGGAGCTATACAGTTTTGGACTCCTCCCTGGTTCATAAGGCTCTCGTGCCCAGGCAAAGGAACCTTGAACATAAAAGCAAGCAGAAAGCAAGCTGGTGCGGGCACAAACCCAGATCAATGCACCAGCAGGCAGGCCGCAGCAAGCAGCCTGCAGCCTGTCCTTAAAACGGGCTTGTGTACCTGCAGCACACAGACAGGAGCTGGAACACATGGTGCTTGTAGCTCTTCCAAAGGTGGCATAGCCCTTGCCAATCTGCTTTAGTTGCCTTCCTTCTTCTACAGAGCCAGCAAAGTTAGTGATGATGATTTGCGCTGTTGTCAGTCTTGCACAATAGTAATGCTAGCTGAGCTCCAGTGGCATTGCTTTTTGTGATGCTGATGAATTTAAACTCAAGAAAACCTATCTTGGCCTTTTCACTCCAGGCATAGTTTGAGGGGGTTGGCACTTGCAAAAGGATTCCCAAACCTTGTAAACTGAGCATTATCGATAAGAAGTCTATGAAGTCACTAGGAAATAAAAATAATGAAAGACTCCAGTTCTGCAGAGGTGTATTTTAGGATTTAACTGCACATTGAGATAGGTTTTGTTCTACGAATTTCCTTGAGACACTGACTGTTTGCATCTTTCTCACTACAGAATATATAGAACCTGCTTCTTCCATATCTGTTCACTCAAAACTCCTGTAGGTTTCAGGAAAGTGCCACATGTGGAATTGATGAACTCAAATTATAGGACCCTTGTAAAAAGATCTCTACTAAAGTGTTCCAGCTTTTAAAGTTTGTCTCTTGTTTTTACACATAAATTTCTGTGAAGGCAGATTTTGTCTGTAAATGGATGCAGCCAAATGTGTAGGCGATACATATACATTACTTAACCAAAATAAAATTTTCATGAGTAGAATTTACTTTGGCTTTTCTTTATCTTGACAGTGTAACTGTTTTAAAAATATTTCAGCATAAAAGCACAAAGTATACTTCACACACTACCCTCAGGAACTGCTGTAATACACCACAGGAGAAGAGAAAAAAATCATCAATTAATAATTCATTGTATTTCTGTAGCTATAGCAGTATCAGCTATTAAGTGAATACAAGAAGCTACCTTACAGAAGTGTAATCAAAAGATTATACTGGCATGAAATGATTCTGATGAAATCATTTTCCCTTGGTCAACTTTCAGTGCGGGATTTTCACAAAGCAAGACCGAGGTCTCTTGGGTCCCTTGCCTGTCTCCTTGCTTTATTCAGCTGTCTACAGAAGTCTTTCATTTCTTAATACAAATATGGTTTTACTATTAATATAAATCCCACTAACGTCAATGGAAAGGCTCACACTGAATTCAGTAAGTTTTCATTGGTCTCTCAATCACTCAGATATCCATCTGTTTTCTCAAAATAAGGCCATGTTTGAGGATGCAATTGTGGCACTTGCTGGTGAAAAAGTTAGACTCATAAAATATATGAAAATCAGACTTTGCCATATGAAAATCTGGCCTACAGTGTGTATGGATAGGGAAACTTAAAGGCACTTGACACTTTATTGATTTGAAGATGACCATACATAACTCATTTGTGGCTTTATTTCAATCGACACCTTGCACTTTTGTGCATAAAGTCATCCAAAAGTCACAAGCAGAAAGAGCATATTCTAGGGGCCACAGTTCTTTTGATGCCTATTTAAAATTGAATGATAAATATAAAACACAACTAAGAGAATCCGGTAAACCTGTTGCATAAATATCTAGACTGCTGCACGACGTTAAGTACCTTCAGATGGCAATAGGCATTTCTGGAATTAAATATTTCTAAGCTAAGCTATTTTACACTACCAACACTTAGCTCTCAGCTTCACCCCAGTAAACAGTGAAAAGTAAGTTTCAGATTGCTGAAAACATTTAAAAATGAGGGACATAATTTCTAAAGAAGAAGCCCAAAAGCTATTTTGAAGGATTACTTAAACCTAGTGCTCTCTACTCTACTTTCAGCGTTAACACTGTTGATCCAGGAAGTGTGAACTGAGGGCTCCAAGCCTTCTGGGTGAAAGCCCCTGGCTTTCAATTCCTTGGAGAGCTGTGGTTCCTACAGCAGTGCATGAGAGAGGTCCTCTCATAAAACCAAGTCACAACAGCCGCTATCAAAAGGAAAGCAGACTACTGAGTAAGGCAGAGGAGGGCTCCTGGATCAGGAAAGCACACACCTCTGTATATTAATGCTATCTATAAACCTGATCTTAGAAAAACACTTTGTTTGTCAGGGAGAGAAAATAATCGAGTTATATATGCCATATATCCTTTGTTCAGGAAAGTGCAACTATCCTGTAAGCAGAAAATTTTAGTAAAAGAAATGAGAATACTCCAGTATGTTTTATTTTAACATAGTCAGTTAATTTAATTTGATTTAAGAGAATAAGTAGACTACAAGTTTATCTTGCCTTCATATAAACAGATTTTCCTTTTAGATAATTATAGTGCATATAAATAAACTTCATTATTTCAGACAGTTTTGAATTTTTTTTTTCCTGGAAAAACTTGCCAGACTTTAGTGATGCTGTCTATCACTTGTCAGGGTCATAGGCTGAAATCTCAAAATGGTTTTGTACTTAACTCTTGGTTTTACATGCTTTTCCTGTTTCTAAATACATGATTAGAGTTTTTATAAATACATGATTCTAGCTTTAATTGTGCAGTATTTCAGCTATAACTGCCTTACATTTGAGATTACAGTTTTGAAAGTAAGTCTGATCAAACAAAAATGAATTGGAAAATTCTCTAACTAATTTTTCTCAATGAATTTGAAATTTGTGCTTTTTTAAAAAAAGAGAAAATCAGTGAAGCTGGTTCATCTCTATCAAACAATTTCAATTTAAATCATCCTATATATTGTGGCAAGATAGTTGCCTTAAAATTTTCCATTCAGCAACATTCTTAATCCTGAAGGGATTAATTTTGTCTAAGGTAATGAGGAATAGCACATAGTCTGCTTTTTGTGTGTATTCGTGTGTTTAAAACGTTACCTGATAGTTAAAAACAGAATGATAATATAATATCTTAAAAGCCACAAATGCCTTAGTATTTTTAGAGTGAAATAAAAAAATCATATTTTTTTTGCCAGCAATCATACCATGCAATTGTGCTCTTATAATTGCATAAGATTTACACTGATGATATCTCACAAGTATTTTACCATATGTATCAATATTAGTTTTGAAAGAGTTTGATTTTGGGTGCCTTTTTAAACATCAGAAGTCTCTTAAATTGACAATAGTCTAATAGAAATTTTAGAAGAATTCACTAGGTGAAAAAAGGAATATAAGGATATGAAACGTTCAGTTTTAGGTTTACACAGAATGCTTGGAGCATTTTATATTTTACAAACATTGTTAAAATCCCATCTGGTGTTTGTGAAGTATTTTACTATCTCCTGCTGGGCCAGGCAGACATTGGTTTTCATGTCTGTATGTTTCCAAAACTTTAGAAAAAAGTTCTAGTGGACCTGGACCGACTGCAGCAAAATGATAGAATACCATATTTCCACTCTTCTGCATTTGGGAATGGAGACAAATGTCCCTGGTTCCAGAAAAGATCCTTCCTGTGGAAAATGTAAAGGAGTAAATTTCTCTAAGTAGTTCAGCATTTAACAACAGCATTTCACATGATAGATTTTTTTTTATGAGCAAGCATATAATTTCTGTTTCAATTATATACTTCATTTTCAAAGGAATTCATTCAAAAATATAAAAAGCCAGATGAACATGTGTTCCATTTTGATAAACAGTTTGCCTTTATAGAGTTGACTTTACCTATTAATTAAGTGCAAAAAAAAAAAAACAAAAAAAAACCCTCCTCCTAATAATATATTCCTAGAACAAGCATCATGTATACCTATAGCCCATTTTTTCCGGGGTCTATAGGAACAGACCTGTTTCTGATCGTACATTCCATCTACAACTTAGGTAACTTCAATTATTTTAATTCAGTTATTGCACTAATAAGAGAAGTGAAAAGAGAATCTGTTTGAAAGGGGGAAAGAGTAGCTGGGTCTGCATTAGCTATTCTTTGTAGAGGGGAGACTTGTACAAAATGGCTGGCAGAGATATCATATCTACTGCATACAACTGTATTTTAATGGCTTAAGAAATATATATGATAGTATTTTCAATCAAACACATGTGTTATATCATAGATCCTAGAAAGCCTTTTCTACATCCTCTGATAATTTATAGAAAATGAAGGCACATTGCCAAAACATATAGGACCAAAAGTTTAAAATCAGCACTGATTGCCTTTTAAGATGTAATATAAGTCTTATTATTTGATATCAGATGGAATTTTCCTTTGACACTTTGATGCCTTTAACCCGATTGGTTGGCATTATATCAGAAAAACCGTTTGTTTGCGTGATTTTGATGGTATGTTGTGTTATTTCATCAAAGAACAGACTTCTGCTGGGAGTGTTACTTATTGCTGCATTTACTTCTCTTTTCCCATTGTGCATCCTTCACCCTCCCAGTGTGATTCATACTCCGAGAGCCCAGCTTTCTGCCAGCAAAGATGAGCAGGTTTGCATGTGCACAGGCATGGTTTCATATAAACTTCATCTGTGAGCAACTAAATGGATGGATTGTGTCTCAAAATCAAACGGATCCATCTCAGTTTTGATGCAATCTCAGCTCCTGTGAAACACATTATCTCTCTCATTCCAAGTTTTCAGTTCTCTCCTTTTGCTGGCAACATACCCATTCTTAGAGCTAAAGAGCAAAGTCAAGAAAGTGAGGTCAACAGATCATCTGATGTATATAAAACAGTTATAGAAATTAGATTACTCTATGTTTCTCACTTTAACAATATTGACTGGTGCAGAAAACTCCTTTGCTATTTAAAAAAGGTAATTTCAAATATTGACCTAGGTAACATTGTTATGGTAACCTTAAATGGCATGGTAATCAGTGTTCTAGATAAATGACATTTATTTCTGCTTCAGGCGCTTCGTCGAGTCCTTATATGCAGAGTTTTGTGACAGCTTTATGCACAGCAGCAAATACCAGCTGTTAATTTTCTGTGGAGGAGGCAAAGGAGTGGAGGAGGCAGCTGAGCTAACTGCTGGCTCTTTCATAAGGCAGATGTGCAGTACAGGTATTTGTTCCTTGTATTTGTTCCTTGAAGATCCGGATGTCTGATAAACTGCAACTTGTCAAGAACTTAGAGAAAAGTATAGCCAAGCTGGGGTAGGAATTGCGAAAGTCTGTAACAGCAGAGATCACCTCTTGCAGCCCCTTTATCCTCGTTCAGGGGGCTGTGGTGGTCAGCAGCAGGCTGGTGACCAGCTGTGGAGGTGTGTGCGTGGGGAGGGAGGGAGCGATGGGAGAACGGAGACGGACTGCAGCTCTCCAGCAGGTGGGAATGATTACGGAAAGAATGACGACCTGTACTGTACAAGTTATTGATGGTAGTTCCCAGAGGAGCTGAGTTAATAAAGCTGCAGCCAAAATAAACCACATCCCTTGCATCTTGCCTTTCTTCCTGCATGTCCGGAACAACACAATGAAAGTCTATTGCCTCTCCTTCCCCCTCCGTCTCCTCCAACACTCTCTGTTTTTTTCCTACTCTGTCCTATACAGCTGTGTCATGCAAGGGTTTAATTTTTGTTTTCTGTTAAAAATACAAAAATAGGAACACTGAATTCTACTTTTCTGAAAGAAGCTATATGCTCAAAATGAGAAAATGAGCGGAAAGCAAATCAGTAGAAATATTACCTGCTTAATGTAACGTTTGCTTGGTGTTGCTAGTAGTATCTGTGTCTAGGTATGTGCTCAACTCCTCAATATTGGGCAGAAATTACTTCATTTCACCTGAAAAATCCAGGAGGGGAGCTAACATCTAGCTGACAGGTGTTTTGAAGTGATTGCTCATTTTAGTATTATATGCTTGTAGAAAGGGGGCTGTTATTAGCAAAAACAATTGTAGGATGAGACTCATCTATGCACTGAATTCCTAGAAGCCAAATTCCAGGCTTCTCAGGGGTCCCTGTTAATCTAGGACTGTTTTAGTGTATGACATCGTTCTGATAAAAGTGCACTTATTGACCATTTTATAGAGAAAGCTATACTCCCTCCCAAGTATTTTGCAATCTTGATCCTACATCACGTTCCTCCATTTTCTCTTACAGCTCTAGTCTTTATTTTCATGTTCTTCATGGCATTCTTCAGTACAGCTTGGTTTCCAAGCCCTTTCAGCATGGAAGAACATTTGAACCAGTAGAGACTGAATGACTGGCTTCAACATGATGTCTATTATTTAATAGTTTTGGCTTGCTATTTCCTTGAAAATCGGTTTGTCTGCTTCCAAGTCTATCATAGGAACTGTGTGTGCCAGAACACTGTTTCATGTAGACATCAAACCCTGCAGCTGTTGTCCTGGATATGATTCTTCACACAATTATTTGTATGGTCCATCTAGGAACTGGCCCATTGCTGAAGTATCAGAATTCTTTCTGAGTATTTAAAAATAGAAATGACTATAACAATGTGAGATTTTCTTTTTCTCTTCTTTTATAGGCTGTAGGAAAAATAGCTTGATTACAGTCTGTCTGAATGGATATTTTTGTGTATGTGTGTGCATGCGAGTGTAAGAGAGCTCTGTGTTTACGTGGGCAATTCAGTGTGAAAGATATATCAGCTACGCCACTTATTTCTGAAAGTTGTGACATTTGTGGTCCTTCTTCTGAGTCTTATAACCACAGTTAATGTTCCCCAGTTAAGGAGGCTGCAGCGTTCATGAAAGTATTGTGCCAGAAGTGGGGTTCTGGTTGGGAACAAATCATCTAGGCCAAACTGTTGGTAAATGACTTTTGGATTGAAGACAATAAAGACCGGTTTATTATTAAAGAATCTTTAAGCCAGGTGGCAGAGACTTTAAAATTGAAAATTTAGAATGACAGGCATGGGTCACACACCTGCTCCCCAGCATGTCAGACATTTGGGATGAGGTAGTTTTTTGCTCTTTGTTATCTGCTGTTATTATTATATCTTCATGTAACAGTATTTCTCCATCTTTTAGAAGGTGACTCCTCTTTCAAAATGAAATTAATCAAATCCATCTCCTTTCCATGTGCTTTTAGGACCTAGTTTATCCTTACTACATGCGTTTCTTGATTGCTTGCTCTCAGAAACACAGAGATGAGGATTCCTACTGATGTACTTTTTCCTTTGTATATGCACCAGTAGCAAAATACTGAGCAGTATAGACATTAGCACCTCTTGAAACTAGTGGATTTGATGCATGCCTCAGAGTTACAGTTGTAGACAGATATTTCTGAATCAATTGCTTCATTTTCTGCAGGCACCTTTCACAAGTGTAACAGAGCTTTAAAAAGAGCCCAGTCTCTTGTGGAAGACTGGCCAACCAAAGTTACTCCATACTCACCTCCTTGTCTATCCCAAGGAATGTTTTATGTTGGGAAATGTTATGCTATCATTAACAGTTTAACACCAGGCAAGTGGAAAACTGTTTCACACATAGGATCTAGACCTTCTATAATGATACAGAAATTTTGCCATCATGGTGATGATCTTGGATTAAATTAAAGTGAGGGCATTTTATTATATTGATTGAGTTCCAATATTAATTTAGACCGAATCATACTTAGATCTAATCAGCCTGATCTCTGTTTCCAAATGAAGAATGGAAAATTTCCTTAAAATCCTCTTTGATACCCTTAATTTTGGTTTTTTTGCAAATATGAGAATCAATAATTTTTTTTTCAGATGTTCTGTGATGTTAAAACCTGTAGGGAGTGAATAACTCAACTGTAGGCATTTCATGTACTACAGTGTATGCTAGTTGTGTTTCTAAAGCTTTAGAAATCACATGTTAATCCATTTCTCACGTTATAAATTATTTGGCCATCAAATATTTAGAATCTGTGTTTTGGGGGATGAAATGGATGTTTTAAGGCATCAGTTTTGAACATATTGCTGCACTTTAGGAAAATAAACATATGTATTTGACAGCGAGTTTTTAAAGAAGGCCTCCTACTTTGGTACGTTTCACTCACCATGAGCTAAAAAGCTGCTAGACAATTTTTACTGAGATAAAAGCTAATAACACAGATCCTCTTCATGTTTTTGGCTTATAAATAACTGGTTATTTGTGTTGATAAGACTTTAAACCTTTCTATATACTAAAAAGGATATTCTCAGTTCCTTGTCAGCTGTTATTGAGTTACTGTACTCATAGAGGTAGAGGGCTGTCATGTGCATTCCTGTGCATCTAGCCCAAAGTCTGTACAAAAACCTGTGCAGAGCTGAAAATAAACCTTGATCTTTTGCATTCCAGTCTCAACATATTAATCGCTGCAGCCTCTGAAAACTCTCTTGCCAATCTTCTTGAATTTCTCACCTGGCATGACTGCTAATGGGCCATGGCACAGAAAGCCTATTTTTCTGAAAGGAGTGTCCCCTCCACCATCCTATGCTCATCTCCATTTCCCCTCAAATTTCTATCTGAATTTTCATGCATTTGTGCCAGCTCATTGCTTGCAAACTCTGTGTCAGTGTACCCTGCAATCCAAACAGTGTTTCTAAATGAGACATTGTGATTGGAGTAAAGGAACGGAATTCATGTCAAAAAAGTAGCCCACTGTTGTGAAAAGCATTTAAATACTCACTATTTGTTGTCTAATGTCTTTGGAACCAAAGCTCAAGAAAAACTCAGCAAATTAAACCTTAAATTGATCATGTGTCCAGTCTTGCCTTCTCTCTGTGGATAGTACACGATCCATCACCAGCAATACACTTGCTCACTCATGTGCCTTCCTGGGCCCTTAGCCCTCCCTGTGGGCTGGACTAGCGATCCGAGGTCTCCGACACAAGCACGCACAGAGAAGAGCTGACAGGATTTCTGCATCAACTGTCTGCTGCTGGATGTGGTGGTACACTGGGTGGAATGGCTTTTTTTGATACTGGTTCACTTGTCTGACAGTCAAGAGTTAGGTTCTTCAGTTTACTGGGGCCCAACAAAAATACTTCAGAATCATCCAAGGCCAGGCAAGAGGTTTTATAAAAGCCTCCGAACTCCATACATAAAGCATTGCATTTTAGTTAGAAAGTTATCTGATTTTTCATCTCTATGTATTCTTCTTCCTTAAAATCCAGGTTTCTGCTCATGCACATACAAGTAACTGGGGGTACATGGAAGAAGACTGGGAACTTCTGCCATAACTACCTTAGTTCACTTCCATCTTCATATGGGAAAAAAACCAAACCTGACTCTTTCGTTTTAGAAACCATACGAAACAAAGATACTCAGCTTTGCTGAAGGCTCTCTGGATGTGCTGACTTTCTGTGGAAAGACTTCTAGGAACAAAGCAATGTGATCTTTTCCAGAACTAAGTGTAAGGGCTGTACAGGCTCTAGATCTCCTGGGAGGTCTGCCAATGGTGACATGAAGAATTCTGCCTACTAGGTGTAATGAAGCTGTTGCACCAAATATGTGCATACTAAACATGCAAATATGAGCATGCATGTTGCTCAGCCAGAATAAGGATTTGGAGCAGTGAGACTGAGCATTAGAGAAAATAGTTTCTACAAAACACTTAGCCAGAAATACAGGAACCAACACAGGGTGGCCTTTTGGAGGTAATGTAGAGTTATATGGAAGCAACTGTTCTTGCACTTTAGATTTTATGCCATGTGCTCCCTTTGGAGGGGTCTGCATACACCAAATAAATGCAGGGCAGCGTGCCCTGGCTTTGCCTACTGAAGTAAGTTGCATCAGCTTTATTTTTAAATAGATTTAAGTTAAGCACGTTGTAAGAACATAGTCCCTTTAAGTATTAGATAGGTTTCTGGCTAACTGACCTGAAATAACAATGTGCTTCTTATACTTGTTTAACAACATTAATTTAAAATTACATATTTGATCAGACCAGTACAGTTTTAAGATACAGATGCCACTTGAGAAGTCTTACCACATACTGGAGGGACTATCAAGTTTAAGTCTAAAAAAAGAGAAGAATGGCATAGAATTTATTCACAGCCTGTTACTTAAACAGATTGTTTTTGAACATGGCAAACTGTAAAACTGCTGTGTTTCTATGACAGAACTTATGTGATTTGCCCATTTCAGGGCCGAAGAACTAGTCCCACTAAAGACTTTTGTAGGTCTAAAATGCAGGTCCCATGCCCCTAGACTAGAAACCTCTACTGTGTTAGATGCTAGTGTTTGGTGTGCTGTCAGTGGGGACAGTAAATGCACCAAAATAATCTGCAAGTGCCTTGCACAGGGATCTTGCTACAGACATCCATAAGGACATGCTGGGAATCTCAGTTATCTGTTCAGAGAGTGAAACTGACTCAGGGTTTCAAAAGATTTGCCTGTTTGTTTTGATTCCCTGGGCCAGAATCCTCTTCTGTGGAGGTTGCTCCAGCAATTTGAAAGCAGAGCTCAGCATGTTCCTTTTCTTATGTGTTTGCTGATAACACTATAACCATCTACTTCTCGAAGTAGATTAACAGTTTGAGGACTAATGATCTGAGGACTCATGAGACCTGGAATCTGTGCCACTGGCCTGAGGGGCTTATCTGGATGCTGGCAGTGTAAGCTGAGGTGGGAATTGCAGTTCTGGTTCCTTGACAATCAGGTCATGCACCTGGCCGTAGAACACAGGGACTCCCTTCCTGTACCATGCACCTCAGAGCCACAGTGGCTGTTGTGCAGACCTGGGTCTTGTTCCATACTGAGATGTGATGTGAGAGGGGCGTCTACTCAGGTTCGGGACCCCCACATAATGAAAGAGAGCAAATGCTCATTTCTTACTACCCAAGAGATGACTTTAAATTATCCCAGCCGTACTGTTAGTGTACGTCCTGTTGAACGTGCTGCAGTGATGATTCTTGCTTTCTGTCCCTATTACAGCCTCAGGAGCCAACACCAGAACCCAGGTTACCCCCCCAGGTTGACAAGTGCTTTTTCCACTTTCGAACAAACGAAATATTTTTGTGTATTTTACATGTGTAAATACATGTAACCTGTAAAAAAGTTCATGATGGTCCCTAAAAATTTGGAATGTAACTTTTCTTTTGCTCTCCCCTACCCTTAGGATTCACATATCCCCCACAAAGGCTGTTGGGGGTTTTTGTTTCTTTGGCATGATTCTTTGGAGGTCTCATTGCTTTTGAAAGGGGAATTATGAGTTAATAGATTGCAACATGTCTGTTTCTGTGCATATTAATTAGATTTTGCAAAACTAATTGGTCTCAAACACCACAAAATCCCCACTTATTAGCACATAAAATGAATGTGCAATGGAAAGAAAGGGCAGTTGTTAGAAAAATACACGGGGACTTTCTTTTGAAGAATGTTGACCTAGAAGCTGTGTACACATATTTCTTTTGTTAAAAGAATGGTTCTAAAAGTTGAATACAATAGTTCTGTATTTTCTCAGGGGAAACTTCAACTAACAACTGCATTACTACTACTCAAGATTATATGGATATATATTAAAATGGAGAAGTGTTACATTCTGCAACTTTTTAATACTATTCTTTTTTTTTAAAAAAAAAGACTTATAAATCTCTCTTTCCTTTCAATTCAGAGAGCCTAGTGCTAGTCTGTCAAGTGCAGTAAAGCATTAAACACCCAACAGCTATTACTGACCTTTTTGGTTGCTTTCAGACACTAAACGCTTCTGAAAACATGCAAGTAGCTAACTTTGAGTTTAAAAGCTTAGCGTTGGGATTTGTTTTATATAACTTTTGGTCACAAAAAGTAAAAATGTTTATGTTGCCTGTTGGTAAATATTCAATTTCATCCTGTTAAACAGTGGTAGGGGAGATCTGAGGCATAAAAAACACAGTGACAGATAGGTGGTCTATTTTTAGTGATTCTGCCACCCATTCATTTCTTATCTCAAATGAAAATTTACCTAAGTTTGGAGGTCAATCTGTCAAGAGGATTTCTCAGATGAATATCCATAAAACCACAGGCCAGAGAAGCCAGCTCTGCTTGGCAAATCCAAACACATAAATCCTGTGACAGGCAGATCTTTTGTTAGAAAGGCTGCCCAGCTTGCAACTCGGGTGGTGGAAACGCTGCTGTGGATGGCTTGTACTGGTCCTTGCAGCCTGGCCACTGGTGTTGATGGCAGCTGCGGAAGCTGGGTTTCCAGGCCCTAAGTAGCAGTGTATTTAGAGGGAGGAAGGGAAAGAGTTAATTTTAGTCTAACATCTAACATGTACATCTTTTGTGTAGTGCATGAAGCATGGACATAGTGAATTTCAATTTCCCAGGCACATATTTTTTGTTTAATCATTCTTTCTCTCCTTACCTCCCTGGTAGTTTTAAGGAATTAAGGAGGAAAACTAGACACAATGAGTGCAATTCAAGACTTACAACTACCCAGCCATTCCTAATCCTATGTTCATCTTTCTTGATTTATTTCTGAGAAAGAAATACTATTGCTGGTAACTTGGAAAACTATGATCTTAGTGTCTGCTCATCAAACAAAGTCATACAAAGCTTCACAGACCACCCCTGTCACCCTCTTTAGGGAGGCTGCCTGCTGTTTCCATCACCTCAAGTCCACTTCATAATTTCTTTGCAGCAGCCCTATCATCTGCCCAGCTATAAGATGAGTTGTGCATTTGGCAGAGCCAGGATCTGTAAGCAGCTGAGGTATTTGCTTTGAAGAGATTTACATGGGAAGCTTTTTGGCTTCATCAATAGAGATGACCACTAATGCGTCTTTTTTAAACAGTGAGTACTCTTCATTGCGTTAATAATGAACTTTTTGTATTTTCAGTTTTCCATCACTGAGTACTAAAGGAAATGTATCACTTTAAATTGACTGATTGACTTAAGAAGGTGTGATTATAACACATTAAGCAATGTGTATCACAATGATTGCAGGTCCTACTTAAGATAAGTTTTCAAGTTCCTTAGATAGTAACTTTTTTTTTCTTTCATTTAAAAAAAGTTTGTGCAACTGGGTTTGTACTAAGCAGAAAATAAAATATGCAGAACTGTTTGGGTGCATGCCATCTAGAACCAGAACCAAGTGTCTCTAAACAAGAAGGTGATTTTGAAACACTAACATATTTTAATACTTGTCAAAATTCTCTTCAGGTTCCTGTTCTGTGCAGAGAGTGGTGTTACTAATTGGCACTTTTTTGTTTAGGGCAGATGTGCCTGCAATGGGTGTGAGAAATGGACCTGGCTAAAAAGGCTAGCTCTGTATTTTCATGACAGTGTTTGGATGTCAGGATTTGGTTTAGGTCAGACTTGTTCCATGATATTCTCATATGGAAGGCAGTGTATAGATGTAACTTCCGCCTCAGTTACACTTGTATTATTGTATTTATGTGAATATGGTTGCATGCTGTAAGAGCATGAACAGTTTGGTCCGGAGTATATTTTGTAAGTAGCATTCTAAAGCAGAAAAAACCCACTGAAGAAAAGAAGCACAAAACAGGAGAAAAGGAAAAGAGAGGAGAGGAGAGGAGAGGAGAGGAGAGGAAAGAAACACATAAAAAATGGTCAGGCAGCAGGTTTCTTGCTAAATTTACTTGTCAAATTAATGATTTACTCCAACATTAACATATTTTATAACTAAGCCAAATTCACTGTATCAAATGGTTTATTGTAATAACTTTGTCTCCTCTGACCTTTGCCTCTTCCAAAAGACTGAAGGGCATGTATATACACTGCTAAATGAACTGAAGTCTTTGAGCTATTGAGCTATCTGTGTTCCATTTCCCTCCAGGGTAATTTACTACATAAAGGGCAAAGAAAAACAGCTAAATATTTTAAAAGGATGGAAAAGTTTTATTTGTGAAATATCCAGAGGCTGATGGGTCTGCACTACACATTTCTAACAGCAAGCAAGTGAAAAATAAAAGGGTTTGATGCATTAGTTATGGGTTGGCAATGAACAGATATGTGGTGCTTATTCTCTGACTGGCATGGCGTGGAACCAGAACTGGGTCCCTACTAAAACAAAAAAGTGGAAAGTTAAACAACAGTCATGTCAAATTAAACCTATTTTGTTTAATATTTCAAAGTGATTCATTTAGCTGGTTGGCAGAAAGTCAAATTGATAGCTAACAATAGTTCATTTATTTAATGTTGCTTTCAGTACCCTGTAGTCACTCGACTGTATCAGGACTTATCTTCTGTAATTTGCTTTGAGCTGTGAAGATAGGGCAGAAAACTGTAGTAGGTCAGGTGTATACCAAGGCACAGCCTGCCTGGTGGGGCACTTTGTGCTTCGTGAACCATGGAATTGGGGAGGGATTTTCAAGAACAGTGGAAGCTTAGTTTTAATCTGAAAAGTGAATAAAACTGATATCATGGGAATACATGTTTGCTAAGTCTCAACAATTCAAAAATAAAAGAGCCCAGTTTATATGTTGTGCAAGCTGCCAGTGCTGCAAATTTCCTGTGAGTGCGAGTAATGAAAATGGGATCCTCATGACTACGTTTTCTCACTGTTTATAAAAGGTTGTGGAGGATATATTAGGCCATGTAATTCTATATTCTTCAATAGACTTGCAAAAATATGGCTGATTAGAGTTAGCAAATGATTCTGCAATCTTGCATAAACAGGAGTAAACCTAGTCACAACCATTTTTAGTAGCCCTGTTGGTATTAAGATATAAAATTAACCTAATTTACATCAATAAAATCAGTAGTTACAAGTAGATACAAGTCAGAGAGGGAGCAGATCAGTCAATAAAGTATACCTACAGTATGTGTGAGTGTGGCTAGCAATTCCTTTTTTTTTTTTTTACTTTTTCTATTTGGGTGACATGCACAGTGTTTGATCAAAAGCTCTGGCTTTCTGGTTCACGCAATGAAAGCTAGTGCAGTCTGTGGCAGTCCTCCAGCATGTTAAAAGTCTGTATCATGCAGTATAACTGTGTACAAACACTCCCTAGAGAGCAGGAAAATATGAGCTATCCACTTACTGAATATATCTGTTTAAATAACATAGATAATTTTGTTTGTTTGTCTGTTTTATAAAAGACTGGATAATTGTATTCTTCAGTTTTAATATTTACATTCTGCAGCTAAACTTTTCTGTATAATCATGCTCGAAAAAGGTGCTGGGGAGAGGCCTGTATAAGGGCCAAGCCCTCAGAGAGCAGCGAGCAAAGGCAGCAGTTTGTGCAACCGTGTCTGGGCTCGGTCAGAGCTTCGCAGAACCTTGTTGGAAATTGTGGGATCCTTCTGGGGAAACTCTGAGGGATTCTCTGAGGGCTGGAGGGTGCAGACAGAGAGCAGAGCCAGGTAGGGACAGCTACAGGAGGCCCTAGTTCTGGAGGAGCTCCAGCCAGGCATAGCTGCCAAGAAGGTTTAATCTGTTGTTAGGTAGATATCACCTCTGAATGAAAGACAGAGATCACATTATAGACAAGAATCTTAGTCTGAAATATATGTACGTTCCACAGACTTCACCTGTAAGGACACAAAGAGGGGAAAAGAGAAAATGGCTGAGAGGAGGCAATTTCTAGGCTAGAGTATAGATTTTCCACATTTATTAATTACAATGTGATATTTCTTAGCCACTGCTGGGTCAAAATGTTTAAACACTTGGATGAACCAACCATCTCTCATAAAGCCAAATAAACTTAATTTTTTTCCCTGTTTCACATATTGCAGAAAATAAAATATTGTTGTTTATTCAAATAATTTGTTTCATTTTCCATACTAGAGAAAAAATATTAATGGAGAATCATTATGGCAGACTGATTTTGCATATGTATTTTTGGAAACATATTCTGAAAAAACCTCCACTATTAATGCACATATGTTTCTTTGCCAACAAATTCTGACATAGCGGAAAGGCATTTAAGAGGCCAGTGGCCTAGAAGTAGTTAATGCAGCCTGTATGTAATGAGAACATTGTAGAAAATAACCTTAGACCTGGCAATCAGAAGTTTATTTATAATTAAATAGAAGAATGCATAGATACAGGTCTGTAAGTAGATTTTGGATTTCATAAGGCCAGTCTTTTCTAGACTAAGGGTGTAGGTACGTGACTTAAACTTCATTGAAAGTAATCAGCTACCTTGTACTTAGCCACAGGATGCACAAAGATACCACAGAAAAGCAGTCGGCAAACTGCAAGTTAAGGCTGTGATTACCCTGCAGCAATACATCACTCCATTGATCCACTAAAGACAGTGGAAGAAGAAGTAGAATAAAAGAAGTAAAATAGATGCCTGGCAAAGAGGTTAAGGAGAGTATAACTACTGGCACAAAAGAAAATTGTTTGCTCTGATTATGCATTTAGCTGCGTAATACTGGCCACAGGAGAAAAGCAAGTGTATGTGGGAATGAGATAATGGAAATAACTACAACAGAAATAGAAACAAAATTGAAGGTGATTTTACCAAGGATTAACAGACTCAACGATTGTCATCCTCTTTCGGAAATTGCACAAAAGCCCAGGTCTAATGGTGACTTTTTTAAAGTCAGCCCTGCTGAGTTAAGATAGTACTAGATTACTGAAAACAAGCATGTGTTTATGTAAGGAGAGGAAATTAATGTAGGCAGCTGCAGACCTGTGAGTCTGGCTCAGTACTATATGAAGCTTTAAAACAGCATTTAATGGGAAAGATCATTAAAATTACAGATAAAGGGAAGTGGAATATTGGTTTACCAAAGCATTATTGTGCCAAAAAAAGTGACCCTAATCTTTATTTCTTTCTTCTTTTTTTTTTTTTTTTTTTTTTTTTTTTTTTTTGGAATATAATCACTTCATTTTCTAGGAAAAGGAAAAGGGGGTGTTTTCCATCTATAGGACAGTCATTATGCTTCTGCTAGATCATTGTAGCCTACTTGGAGAGCTAAGAGTGGTACTGTAAGATAAGCAAGATAGTGGTTTTAGGGCAGTATTAAAAAAAGGAACCTTCAGGCTTTGGGCAAGATTATTAGGGCTGATTCTTGAGAAAATCTATTAGAAGCAGTCTTTTCACCAATAGTCTTAAGAGAAGTAGGCTTGAAACTTGCTGTTAGTACATTACTGGGAAACTTCCATAACTCACAAAGGCTCAGGATATCCTGTGAAAATTGCTGCATTGCTGCATGACCTTGAGGAATGTGGCCCTGGAAGTGAGATGAGATTGAGTAGAAAGAACCACAGAGCTTTTCAGCTGGGAGGATAATGGAGAAAAAGTCTTGTTAATGAGCTGAGAACTCATCACCTGGAAATAGAAATTATGAGTGGCCTGATTTCAGTCTATAAATATACTAGAGGGCTAGGAAATTACATTCAGTATTTTAAAGATACTTCTGGGTCTGGTTATGCCATTCTCTAATGGGCTAAATATCAGTTTGTAATCAGAAATCTCTTCCCTACGTGTCTACTTGTAGAACATGATCAAGTCACTCTCTTCATTAGCTGGAGATTCTATCACCTCTCTTACTTGAAAAGAATTATTTCCAGACCACTAGTAATTCATTTTAGTTCTTGCCTGAGTCTCTCCCGATTCATGACAATCCCTTCAGAAGTGCAGACACCAGTGTTTCAGCAATAATCTCATTAATATCATATTACTAAGTAATTACCACTTTCTAAAACTCACCCCTCTATTCCCAATCTAGGAACAGATGTTGGAAGTTCATAGCCATGATTTTGTAACTTTTTCCAATGATGCTGTTTCAAAGTATTGTCCCTCTCTCTGAATTTACGTTACCATCTCTGTTCTTAGATATCTCTATCCATCTGTTTGTTTATATTAAAAAATATGTTTTTTTAACAAACAATCAAGTCAATCTGTATAGGTGTCTGTATTTCACTGCTGCAAATTGTTCTGTTGGTAAAAGATGATGTGCACATTGCTGTGATCAGTAAAATGCAGCCTTCGATACTGACTGGACTTGTTCCTGTCTCTTAGAAAATGGCCCTACAAATAATGATCTTTGTTTACAGAGATTTTTTCCCCCAGATCTTTCAATTAAATATGAAATTGTTTGTTTTCTTACTGTTAAATAACAATTTATCTGTATTTATGAATGTGTTTTATGTATATATGGACATACAGAAACATATCTTCACATATTTCACACACACATAATTGAAAAGTCAGCACTTAACTGTGTAAATCTTCCCATCCTTAAAGCAACACAATTAAATTTAAGAGAACGAGTTCTTGCTTATCAGTAAAATTCTTATACTATGAATGATAAACTTCAATAATAAAATTATGTAATAGGTTCTAAAAGTATAAATGCATCAAATGAATTTTATGTGAATTCAGTAAGTTATTATGAATTGATGTTACAGTTAGAACAGCAAGAAACCTATGCCATTTAGAACCAAAAATTCTGCCTTCAAAATTAAACCCAGTGTCCTCAACACCTTTGTGAAGGCTGTTTTGTTATAGGGCAATGCACTGTGAAGATTACTCTGCTTCTGCCTGAGCAGTAGCTGTAGGTTAGCTCTACAAGGGCAGGGCCTGTTAAGCCAGTGGCAGAAAAATAATCAGAAATGAAAGGCTCTGGAGGTAGATTAAATGGAATATGAGAAGCAGCAGCTGCCAAAAGATTAAGAGTATAACAAGGAGGCATTAGCTTGAATACATCTTGCTGGGTTGCCCAAGTACCCCAGAAATGTACTGCTAGAAGAACCTTGCCAGCAGGTAGAGAGAGGCGCCCCTTCTTCTCTACTCAGCCCTGGTGAGACCACACCTGGAGTGCTCTGTCCTGTTTTGGGCTCCCCAGGATATGGGATGAGTTCTCCAGAAAAGAGTTGTCTCCATCCTTGGAGATATTCAAAAAGGGGCCTGTGTAGGGGCCTGCTCAACATGTCCTAGGTGACCCTGCTTGAGTTGAGGGGGTTGGTCTAGGTGATCTTTAAAGGACCCTTCCAACCTCAACTGTTCTGTGATTGTATGAAGTGGAAAAAAAAAAACAAAACCCAAAAGCTGGCACATGGAAGAAAGAAATGTTCGTGTTCCATGCAGGACAAGGTGGCATAACTAACTGGCCAACCTCTGCTAGCCAAATGCCAGCAATATTGCTTGTGTCTGTCATTCAGTAGCTATGTATTTGTCTTCAAATATGTCTCTTTTAATCAATGCCACTGGCAAGGTCATACAAATGCTGTGTTACTTTGGACACCAAAATGGAACTAAAATGGGTTAGGTTGTTCACTTTTAGGAATGTAATGCATAGCTAAGGCACTCACTGTCTCTTTTCCAACTAACCAATTCTGGGAAAACAACACAACTTTTCTGCACAATTAAAATGATAAAGAGGCACAACAAAGATTTAACCTCAGAATAATAGGTTTACTGGCATTGTTCACTGTCAAAGTTATACATTACTCAGACAATTCAAAACTGGCTATATTTTTGAGTTCGTGTCCCAAGTACTTTGGAAAATATTTTCCATGTTAAATATAAAATTTGTAAACAGTTTATTGCTATCAAAGTAATTGCAGATAGACATCCTTGACTTGAATGTAAGCCTCCAGAGGGATATATTTATGGTAAAATGCACATGAAATATTCACTTCTGAGCATCCCTGTAAACCAGCCATGGCAGGAACACTTCGTGGAACTTTCCACTGTGCGCTGCTTTCCTAGCCTCTTGATGATTTGTTTTATGTCATTATGGCTCGGTGGATGTTAGGTGAGAAAACTGGATACAATACTGTTGCTCTAATTGCATTATGGTCGTCTGTCAGTAGGAATTGCCTTGCTTTTCTTGCACTGCTTTATTCACCTTCCTGTTTGAGCTTGCACATGCTCTCTGTCAGTCCCTCATTCCATCTTCACACATGCTTTGACTGTTGAGGTTGGGGTGGAGATCAGTGATGTCCAAAACTGTCTGGAAAAACAGATCTTCATTTTCCTTTTTCTTTCAGAAACTCTTTTTTTATTTTTTGCTAAGAAAACACACTAATAGATTTTTTTATATTTGACTAAATTCTGCAGCAGATTGAGGCAAATGTGCAGTAATAGTGATCAAATCTCACCCTTTCTAAGATCCCTTGACCAGGAATCATTTCCTCTACTGCAATCCTTACGAGTGAGAAAGTACTTTTAGTTAGTTGTCATTATGTGATCAAGTTTTGATCATGTTAAACTGCTTAGCTGTTCACAAGAGTTTGAACCTGGCCTTTAAATTATAGTTTAAGATTTGTATATGCATGTTGTATGTGTATGTATATGTATGTATCTGCTTTTATCGACTCTTGATATTCTTGATTTTTATTTTTTTTTCTTTTTTTTTTAAGAAAAACCCGGTTGAACACTTTTAAGAGTAATACTTGGTATTTTCAAACTTTAAGTTTGTATGTAGAAGAATATGTCAAGTGCAGCAGTTGGATATGACACCACAAACTTGGTACGTATGACTGAGAATCAAAACAGGAGATGGATAGGACAGTGTTTCTTTCAACGGATTTTTATAACCACATTTTTCAAGAGCAGAACGTATGCTTTTTTAATGCCCTTAAATACATAAATGTAAGGAAGAGAGGGCAAAAGAACCATTACACTCTTCTGCCTTTATGTTACTTCTGTGCAGTCTTGGGAGGATCAATCTATTTGGCAGAAGCCAGTATTACTGGCATAACTTCATACATATGATCTGTAAAACAAGCAAACACTAAAACAAGGAGTATGGAGTTGATTTTTTTCTATAAATCCTAAGTATCAAAGGAAAACCTATTAGATGGTGCTTAAGAACATAAACACAGAGATAAATCAAAAATAGTGGTCTTTAAAATGTAGTTTTAAACATTCTTTTAAAATAAGTTTCCAGTCTGTAATACACAGATGTGTGTAAAGAAAACTTTTTTACTGTTCTTGGAACTAACAAAGATTGCTCATTTTTACTGTAAATATTTCTTGACATCTTGAACAAGTCTAATTTAGCTGTGTTTGCTTTCTGCTGCTGAATTCAGTCTGGATTCACAGGTCCAGTACAAGCAGCATAGGCAACTTTGGAAAAAATTTTGTGCTGGAAGCCTAATGTTGACTTACTTACACTCAACAGTACCCAAAACAGAAGCAGTGCTAGATAACTTCCCTGATTAGAAAGTAGCACTTTTTTTTTTTTTTTTTTTTTTATCTTAGACTACAGAGGAAAGAAATCTCAATGAAAACTGATCAAATGATGAAAACATGAGGAAGGCTATTGAAATATTCAGAAGAAAAAGGCTAAATAATAATTTAATATCTAGTAAGTAGATATTAAATATCTAGTAAGTAGATATTAAATATTTTTTCTTCTTCTTGGATTTTTTCCCAAGAACATAAAGAATTAATTTAGTTCTTGTATAGTCCTAGCTATTAACATTTTAAAAATTTAAACAGAGAAGGAAGGCCACAGTTTTCCTACCTAATTTTACTGCAAAATATTTTTCCAGTTGGTAATGTTTCTAACCAAACCTACAAGGGATGCTGCCCCATACATTTTGGAAGAGCTCCCTTTCGCATTTTCAGATCCATTCCATTTGCTGTCTTTTATATCTCTCCTTGAAACTTGCCCTTGCCTGATGTCTGCAGAAACAGATTAGTGGGAAGACCATTTGTGTGCTGAAACACTAACTGCCTGGCAGACAGAGTCATTTCGTTCCCTGTTACCATCTGCAGTATTTTTTCTCCATTTGTCGTCTCTATCACATTTCTCATTCTGCAGGAGTAAGCTTTCGGAGCAGAGATTGTCTTTCTGCTCTGTGTTCTATAGGCCTAGTCCATGGTGAGGCCTCTTAGTTGCAAAGCTAATGCAAGTGAATCAATCCTTTTTCAGCCTTTCTGTATATTTTCTTTCCTCAGTAAATACTGCTCTTCCCATCCTTTCTAAATTGCTTATGTTTCTGTGTCAATGATGCTTCAGGTGGTATCCTGAAATAATATTATATTTTCCCACGAGATAATTAGTGGGGATTCAGCAAAGCGTATAAGTACAGCCTCTAACCACGTAAGCCGTGTCATGTTAGGAACCAGTCC
Source organism: Eudromia elegans (assembly GCA_003342815.1). NCBI lineage: Eukaryota > Metazoa > Chordata > Aves > Tinamiformes > Tinamidae > Eudromia > Eudromia elegans. The sequence continues at coordinate 341,737 of PTEX01000012.1, forward strand.
AATACAAGACTTCAGCACATAGTTATGTACTGTGCTAAGCAGTGATAACAGACATGTGCTTAAAATTTAGCATGAATTTTAGGACTTTGCTGCCTTAGGATCTTTTTATGCTTAAAGTCCATTAGTACTAGGACGTAAGAGTGTTCTGTTAATTCAGGCCCTTTACCCACAAGGCCTTATGCAGTAATCTCAGTGTAAGCATATTTTTCAATGAGAAAGGTGGAGGAAGAAGATGATCGTGTTTGGAGTCAGGATAATAGAAGGCCTACGGCTATAAAATTTATGGTGTTAATGTATACAAGTTTGTTTGGAAAATAAATCAAGACTAAATCACTGTGTCACTCCCATGTCTCTTTTCAGAGTTTCCAGGGGTTTGGGCACAAAACAGAAATTGCTTACTTCTTCAGGAACAGTGATTGGGAATGCTGCATGGATAATTCTCTCTTGACTTCAGGAGACTTGAAGCAAATCTGATTCGTCAAGTAAGTCTCTGTAGGTCACCATGGTGCAGATACCTGACACGAGCAGCAAGGCAAGAGACTGTCATACTTGGCATAGAGTTGAAGAGTTTTTCTAACCTGAGATTTTTCTAAGATTCTGTGAGCTTGTGCTCTCTCTCATAGATATCACACAAGTCCTTAAAGAGATTTTATAAACTTAATAACATCTTTTTGAATTTTCATCCTCATTTACTTACAATATATTGCAAGTCCCTAAAGTAGAATGAAGAAAAGCAAGCACTCAAAATTATCTATCACATGGATATAAAAACGTGAGTCATATTTTTAATTTCTTCCAACGCTGGGAGAGTAGAAAAATAATCTTATAATAATGAAATTGGGAAGCATGCGTCCCAAGACTGATGAGTCCTCGTAATCATAAACTTCAGTAAAATTGTGTCCTCAGGGAGGCAGTGTATGTCCTAACTCAGGGCATAATCCCAAATATCATTCATATATAGTCAGATTTGATTAGGCTAGGTGAATGGTAACTAATTTTGTATTTAAATTACAGCATTAATAAAAAATGTACCAAGGCAAGAGACTGGGAAGAGAAGGCGGCAGGCAATGGAGGAGAGAAAATGATCATACTACTGATTTTCAGAATGCACTGGGAATATGCAAAACATAACTGAAACCTCCTATCTATTATCTGTCTTTAGAATCAAACATATAAAAAAGTACCAAAAAGAATGTCCTAAAAATCATGTAAAAATTGAATACTATCTTTGTTACAGAGTGTACCAATACTAGAATACTACAATAGACTAAACCAGGTTACTGATCATTATCATCGATGTGAAATGAATAAATAATGAAAATATGCACAAAAATTAATGTGTGCACCCATTTTGTGCAGATTTTAATGCAAATATTGTAATTGTTGTGTGGACACAAGAACGTAAGGAGTTACTGTATAACATAATGAGATATGAAAGCAGGAACAGTTTGAGCTAAACACAGATAAGGTCTTGACTTTTGTGTAAGCCTTTCCCTATTTTTTTCATCATCACAGGAGACGTGGGGTTTTAAAAGTTACTAGGATGATCAAAGGTGAAAGGCTTAATAAGATGCAATGGAGAAGGAATTAGAATGGAAGCTTAAATAGGAAATAAGGATCTATACACATTCTGCACTGCTGACATCACTAATGAAAATATGCATTACCTAATGCTTTTATACTTGTATTTCATTATGGATCCTCTACCAAGTCACACCATCCCATTTCCCAATGATTTCAAGAGATGTCTCAGCTTTTGGGCTGGTCGTGGTCTATCCTGCTTCTACAAGATTAGAAACTGCTGCAAAGTGACCGCATAAGAGGTTATTGCATATTAAATTTTCACCTTTTTCCTAAATGTTTATGCTTCTCTTTGTTCCTGTTATTCACCGTTAGTGTGTATTATTGCATAAGAGTACTTGGAATCCCTACATAAGTTAGGATTTTATAAAATGAAAACCTCAGTAGTCCCATCACTGGAAGGAGGGTGTGAGTAAAGAAGCATGACTCTGGAGTATAAAGGTATGGAAACTTGTTGGGGAAAAAATAAGCATAGAGGATATAATCTGGTTATCCATGAAACTCTCATAGAGCAAAAACCAGGAAAAGGTCAAGGAAAAATCTAGGGTTGCCTACAACTGGGGGAAAAAAAAGTGAGATGCTCATTCTTGGGGGACAGATATATGAACCTGACAATATATACAGTAGATGATCAGTCACTACAAGAGATAACTCTAAGGCTCTGAATTCAGTTTGGCTATAAATATCTTTATACAGAGATATCCTCTTACTGCAAAATCTTATTCCCTCTATGTTATGTAGGAAGCTTAGACCTGAGTTCTTAGCACCATTCCAAAAAGTTCTCAAAATTTAGGTCCTGTAGAGCTCGAGGGCTATGTTGGATACAGGAAGGTCCGTTCTGCAGTTTCTTTTCCAGAGTACTGTTGTGGGGAATGAAACGACCCAGTTGTGTGGTGAATCAGGCCAGTAGTAGAACATGTGTAGTTAGCCTGTGAGTGGCTTTAAGCATTTTGTTTTTATAAATAATTTTTGATTCCTGGTTTTATGGATGTCAATCTGTGGAAGACAGGAAAAGGTCATTTTCTTTATATTTCTTATTTAAGGGCCTGCTCTTGCAGGAATTATGGCAAAAGGAATTTTGGCAGATTCACAAGTGCAAGATTGGGCAATAAGGGAATTAAAAAGATTTGTGAAAAAGCAGTGACTAACTGCCTATTTCACTGCCTGTTGTATCCTGTTGAATCTAGAGAATGGAAAAAGGAAATTCCATATTGACTAGATTGAGCGGTACTTGCCATCTCAATAATGAATCCATCATGCAATCTTTCAAATGAGGCCTCAGTTAAACTACACAACTGTTTCTTTTTACTTTCATACTGTAAAAGATCAGAACAGTAAGTGTCCAGGAAAATATATTCAGTGGAAAGAAGCTAGCAAAGCGTATTCCGCTATCATCTGCAGCTTATTTCACAGATCCCCAAAAGCAAGAAGACAAAAATCATAACTGTATGGGTGGTTTATTACTCAGCACTGGGCTCTGAGCATGTCTTCTTGAGGCAATCGTCTTCTTGAAACAAAACAGACTGGGAATTTATTTCCCAATTCCTTAGTTATCTGGATTCATTAGGTGTTAGAAAATATGACGGCATTTCATATTTTGCCTGACATCCCATCTGCATTTAAATTCCGTGGCTCTGTATTTAAATTCTATGTGCGAGTCCTCTTTCTGATAACTTGTACAGTCAAAACCTGTATGGTTTTGCAGGTGTAAGAGAGTGTAACAAGTGGACAAAAAGTTTCTATTTGCATGGACCCTCCATTACACTGAGTCTGAAGCAAATTTAACACTATGAGACCTGCATATTTACATTTCCAACGAAGTCCTTTTATATGATCAGTATGGTGTAAAGTAGCTTTTGTGAAAAAATTCAGTGCAACAAAGTAAATAACAAATAGTAAATAACAAAAAGTTGACTTCTTTCTCTCACTCTCGTGATATAAACAAAAGGTTGATTAATAAAAATAGCGAAATAACAAAAGTTCATTATAAACAATAGTAAATAAGAAAATAACAAAAATAAAAATAAAGAGGTTGATTTCTTTCTCTCATTCTGTTTAGAAAGGGCTGTTGGCTGTTTTCCTGTGTCAGCTTAGATCATGTGAAGGGTATTGCAAATGAGAAAGCACAGTTGTTCTCTTCCCACAACTATCTGGTGGACAAATTAATATATATACACACATATATATATTTGTTTTTCTTTATTTATATATTGTGCTATGATCAGCAAAAATTCCTAAATAAGGTTCTGTCAGAAGAAAAATGTATAATGCCTTGTAAGTAGTACTTGTTATTCTCACATTTGGGGAAAAAAATCTGAATAAATTTTTTCTCCTGCTTTTGACAGAAATTTGACTTTAAGGGACTGTGTTTAGTTCTACTAAAACATTAACTTTAGGCTGGAGCTTAGCTGCTTGAAACAGATCACATGAGTCAATGACTGACTCCCCTGTGTGGGAAATGAGGAAAGAGGGAAAAGATTATGATTCCTATAGTTATGTGGTCTTTCCTGGATTTCTCTTGGTTTTGCATAGCTTCTCATCCTTGCATATTAGCAGTGTAAAGTGGCCCAGCTTTCACAAAATTTTGTCCACGTGTTTCTAAGCTGCTCATTAACTTCCAGGAACTTGCCTACACAGTAGGTGGGGAAAAATGTTGCATCACACATGTTGCATATGTGATGCCAACAATATGTGGCAATTCACAGCTAGACCGTCTCATAAAGTAATTACATCTTTTTCTTCACTGAGGGAAGAGTAATGATAAGAATGAATATTTTAATAAAGTTTAGTCATTATCTAATTATTCTTAAGTTTCCTTTTGGAAAAGAAACTGCAGATTCCCACAGACTGTCTTGGAAATTCCAAACATGCTAAAAATATAGTGACTGAACCCATCTGGCAAAGTTAATTTCGAGCATCCTACCTCTTTTGCTGGTAGGATGCATTCTCTCTCTGCCTCTCTGTCTCATGGTTGCATCATGGTGTTTGTATAAGGATGTCAGCACAGTCCTAGCATTCTTTGATTTTGTAGAGCATTACTTGCTCTGGGTATTCCTGAAGATGTCATTGTTTCCTAGATCATAAGGAGAAGACTCAAATAACCCTGGGGAAAAACCTTCCAAGGAGGTTTGTGTAGTGTCTGCTTTCCTGATATAATGGAAGCTTCAGTTACTGCTTGAATATCTAATTCGTTTGCAGTTCTTGTTAAAAGAGGTCATTGTGTTTTATTTCATTTTGAGGAGATATTTACCACCTACAGTTTAGATTTGCGTTAAAATGAGAAGCATCCTCAAGGTCAGCGAAGCACTACTGAAAGACAGCAGTGCTCCCAGGGGGAAAGACTGTGAGTTTTATGACGAAACTGGTAGTACCCGTTGGGACTCACATATTGTTAAGTTGCAGATACACTACTTCTACCTGTACTCTAGGCTCAGAATTTGCCCATCAATAGGACCTCTGTTGTTCTGGGATCTCTGCACACATTAAAAATGTCAGGTCACCTAGTACTGAATTTAAGTCAGTGTCTGTATTTCTTTTATGTGTGTAATTTCTATAGATCCTTTCTAAAATATAACTTTTTCCCATGAGATTCAGATTTGCAGGCACTTTCCTCAGTTCTGTATTTTATTCTGGCAATATTGTTCTTTTTTTGACAGACCTGTTTTAAAAAATTTAGACCATTATCCAATAACAGCCTCAGAAATCAAAATTAAATTCTTAAATTCCTTTTTTAAAAAATACTTTGGTCTCATTCTTTATTGATTTTGACTTACACAGGACTATTTTCTGTCTTCCATGTCTTAGATAATGGAATAGATGAGGGTTTAGAACTGTTGGTGAAAATAGAGAAAATGTTTTTCTGGTGGTGCTTCCATTTTATCCAGTTTTCTTTCTTTCTTTCTTTCTTTCTTTCTTTCTTTCTTTCTTTCTTTCTTTCTTTCTTTCTTTCTTTCTTTCTTTCTTTCTTTCTT
>PTEX01000012.1:349031-370171 GCA_003342815.1 Eudromia elegans
TCTTTCTTTCTCTCTCTCTTTCTTTCTTTCTTTCTCTCTTTCTTTCTTTCTCTCTTTCTCTCTTTCTTTCTTTCTTTCTCTCTTTCTTTCTCTCTTTCTTTCTTTCTCTCTTTCTTTTCTCTCTTTCTTTCTTTTTCTTTCTCTCTTTCTCTCTTTCTCTCTTTCTTTCTCTCTTTCTTTCTCTTTCTTTCTTCCTTCCTTCCTTCCTTCCTTCCTTCCTTCCTTCCTTCCTTCCTTCCTTCCTTCCGATTGGGAAGGAAAGATGTTAGGGAGAAACAACTGACATAGAACTAAGGTAAAGAACAACAACCAAAAAATGGAGGAATACATGAACTAATTCATTATATACTTTCGTGTATTATAAGGAAAAGTGAGACACAGTAAAGCAGCTAAGTGGACTGAGAAATGCTTGTTCAAGGGTATGCACTAATCAGAGAAGAGAGAAAGCTGATGCAAAGGCTTTGTATATTTTTAAGCTCAGAACGCCCTAAAACAATGAGAAAGGAGAGCATCCACAGAAAAGAGTAAATTTAGGTGAATTTCCACTCTGGGGAAGAAATCAAGATGGCTATTTCAGGAATAGATCAGATTTGCATATTGAGAACATCCTTTTACATTAATGCAGAAATAATTTTAGTAGGCATTGCATTGGAAAAATTAATTTCCCTAAAACAAATTGGAGAACAAATGTTTTTCATAACTGTAAGACATTTGTGGGTGTGACAGGCAGCCAGCAGTGTTGCATTATGCTGAGAAGAGAACAATCCAGTATATTTTGGTACAGATTTTGTTTAGTATTTTCACATTTGGAAGTGGTCCAAAACTGGAGGATTTGGTGATGATGAAGTTGGGAGGTATCAACAACACCCAGCAGAATCAGAATATTGTATGGAAAGTATTGGATTACTTTGAGAAGTACAATGATAGATGGAAAAGGGTAAATGTCTGTGAAATAACCTAGGGACTTATTAGCTGCAAACAGTAGGGACAGTGAAAGATGAGTCAACTGATCTTGATTCCTACACCATCCACACTTGTGCAGCCAGACTCCTGCTGCTCCCTGGCAATTCCCATCTCATCCTTAGGTGTACCTTCATACAAAACCAATAAATATTATAATTATTTATAGTTATATATGGCCCTGTAATCCAGTGATTGTTAAACAGACTGTGATAGTATCGATCAATAGTATCGATCTCTGCCTTGATGTCCTCATAAAAGTGATAAATAGTAAGTATTTGGCTGTCTGTAATGCACATTTCTTCAGTGGCTTAATGGTCTTTTTAAAGAAAATCAGTATCAGTGGCCATATTTTCTAGATGGAGAAAGAGCAACCAGGTACTCAAAGGTCACCCAACAAATCGGTGCCATAGACTGAAGCAGATGTGAGCTCTAAGGAAATCTGCTCAGCATTTGTCCAGCTTCTCCTGAGAAGGACATCAGAAAACTGCATTTGTTCTGGTCGCCTGTTTGACACCAGATGAAAATCAGGTCCATGGATTGTACTAACAGCAGTACCTAAAATGTTAAATACCCTCTCATTAATATCATACTTAAGTTTGAAAGATGGCCATTTCTGACTTTTTTTGAGGGCAGTCCTTAGAACACAAAACAAATTGACCTAGATGGTGCCAAAAAAAGACCCTGGTCTTTCTATTTGCTTGGAAAACTTTTGAATGCTCTTTTCTCTTGCATTTTCACTACATTAACTGTTTTTCCTTCTCTTCCACTCAGGGCATTATCTCTTTTCCAGTGCTGCAATGAAAGATGGCAAAATAGGCACTGCACTTGAAGCTGAGTCATCTGGTGAGTGACACCATATGCTACTTGTCTCACATATGAATGAAAGCAAGAGGTTTGCCCATAAACATGCTTGCTAATACCAAGGCTGATTGCCCTTCAGTATAAATCAGTGCAGAGGGCACTTCCTCTCTATTCTATTTTTGTGGTAAACCTGATCACATGAAATTATACAAGTCCTGACTAGATCAAGGTGGGTCCATTAAGGTAATGGATCAAATGGTAGCTCCTCTTGTGATTTAAATGACTTTAGTTTTTAGAATGGCTTATGCCAATTGGTAATCTGGCTTTCTCTCTTCTAATAGCTTCTAACTTGACTTTTTTCACCTTCAACTGTTAGTAAGGCAAATATCCAGTTATATACTTTGAAGACTTGTGACCTAATAAATGTCTGAGATTACACAACATATTTGCATTAATCATCTGCTACATTATTTTTCCTAAAATGCAGCCTTTCTTGACTGTATTGTATATTAGTTGATTTGCTACTTGAAAATGGATTATCTTGGAAGTTACTAAAAGGCAAATAGGTTCCTAACATTCAGTTATGCAGGACAAATGCCACAATCCAATTAACATTTCTAGTGAGCTTTAAATCTGTGAAAACTGATATTTTTAACAGAAGTATTGACAGAGCCTTTAAATACAGAATTGTGACAGACATATTAGACTAAAATATACTAGCATGCATATGAGAAAGCTGAATAAAATGGTAACTTTTTCTAGATAAAATTAAAATTATCTAAGAGGGAAAATCGTGGTATCTGCATTGAGGTATGCATTCAGTGTCTCTTTTTAAGATTTATACAATGCTTTACCTAGAATGGGGTTGGCTAAATCCTTGTCTCTGGGCATGTGCTACAATGTGAAGTGCAGATAACCAGGGTGATCAGCAGAGGTTTTCCTGCTGCAAAGGATTTCTGTGCTTGCAGAAGGATTGCGGCAGCCTGGAGGTATCTCAGGTATTTTCTTTTTTGTATCCTTAACATAGCAATTATCCTAAAGATAGCCCAGCAAACTGAGAACAACTTTGCTGTGTGTGGACAGTGACTGTAAAGGGAGTTGAGATAGAGGCCAAAACTGGAGCATCTGCTGATTCTGCTGAGTGATAAAACAAAGAGAACTAAATCAAAGTTGCCTGGGATTAAGGAGTCACATCAGTTTATACCCAGCCCTTCTTGTCACTATCTCCAAATATAGATTGTCTAGAGCGGAAAATCTAACTCTTAGTACAAATGTATTCAGTACACAAAATTGGTATGTGCCTATATATTGGTAGGTTAACCACATTTCATGTTGTACTGGAAACTCAGGCAGCTATTTATGTGCAGAGATTTTTTTTTAATTTCGATAATTTAAGGGTGTACATGTTCATACTGCTGGTTTTAAAATCTAAATCTATTATATAAACATGTGCAGCTAATACAGCATTCTGAGCATGTGACAGTACTGAATGAACGAACCAAGATGAACAAAATAAGTCTGACATTGTATTGTATAAGTTCAGCAGGATCCTAACCAAAAAGCAACAGGGAATTTAAAATAAAAAAAAAAAATATGTTGAATGATCTTCAAAGTATGTAACAATACTAGGAATACTGGTTTCTTCATTTCCCAGTCAGTGTGAACATCCCAAACTCTCTACTGCTATTCAGTTGTTTACTATTTTTAAACAAAGTGATTCTCCTGTAGTTATTCCTTTTAACTTTTATTGTTTTCTTCAACATACGTGTGCATATATGACACACATTGCATTTCTGATCTATATTTTTCCCCGTACCAATGGGTTTAAAATAGAAATGTTTAACTTCAAAAGTGTTTGTCTATTCTGTTAAAACAATTTGCTACTTGAATACCTAAATGTTGTAGTTTATAACAAACAATATGAAGCTAAAATAGCCCGTAGTTATGCTTGGTGTTTGATGAATGAAGATTGTGTTTTTATTTCCAAGAATTCTTGTTGCACCATTTCTGCATCTTCATTGGTTGGAAGAAATATGAGAACTTAAAGTTATCTTTAAGTTTCTAGAGAAACTAGGAGGCATTTGGGATGAATGACATTACAGGATCAGTTTTACTCGGATCTCACCCTTCAAAGAAACACAGAACAGCTGAGGTTGGAAAGGAGCTTTGAAGCTCATCTAGTCCTTTTGCCCATCACCTCCACCTCTCAAGATCCTTGAAAGTTCACATCCATGTCCAGCTCACATCATAGATATAAATCAGCTAGCCTATCTAGTATGCTCCTATTCCCTTATATCTGGAAATCTATTAATTTACATATATTTGAAAATATGTTGCACGTGTCTTACAAAGCGTAAGTAAGTGTTGGAAAAAGAGTCCAAAAGTGCAGAGGGAAGAAAGAGAGGGTCAATCTGGAGAAGGCAGGGAAGCAAGGCGACAGTACCAAAGCTACAAGGAAGTAAGAAAGAGCAGAGAGGAGACGAGAGAAAAAGTTAAGGTCCAGAAAGTCTAGTATGAAACCCATTTGCTTTTTGAAATAACTACTATTTGCAGCTGACAGTGCTCACCAAGTTCCAACTATTTGGCTGTGGTTCTCTTTCCATAAACATTGGAGTCACATCATACATGTCTACAGTGCTCAGCCACACCTCTTCTGCCTTTGCCTCAGAATCCTTATTTCTAGTTGTCCAGCCAACACAACAGTCCAGCACACTTGCCTTATCATCACTAGTTCCTCCTTTTAAAGTTTGTTTTGGGGCAGCAACAAGCGAAGCCTTTTTCTCTGCCTCTCTCCGGTCGTAGGGTGGCTGACCTCCTTGGACATTGGCAGACTGTTTTTTCATGCACTTCATGAGATCCTGACTTTAAATTACACATCGATAGAAATAGCTGATGACATTTTAGCTTTCAGGAAGAGTTTGAAGTTTTAGGGGCTATCTCCACCCTGTAGACCTAGTTAGCCAAAATAAGTTGCCAAAGCTTTGGGATTGCCAAAGTTTGTGCTAGCTAGTTCCATTTGGGTCTCCCACCCAAACAAAAGGGTGGAGAATTCGAGTCTCAGTGTGATTGAGGGAGGCCAAAAACCCCGTAAGACTTCATGAAAAATATTTATTTTTCATCTTTTTAAGCCAATCCAGGAGAAACAGCACATCCTTTTCGCCTTCAACACAGGCACAAGAAAAATTTGAACCACCATGTCAGGTGGAAATGCCTTGATCTTCCTGTATGTTTTTGAGCAGTGCCCTGACAATTTTAAGTGGAGTGTTTTGGTTAAAAACAGGTCAGACTACCGCTGGGGATGTTTTGGTTGTTTGTGTTTATATAACTACATCAAAATATAGTAGAAACATCTCTTTCCCTGTGTATTAACAACATATGTACAAATAATGTCACATGTGTGAAAAACAAATCCCAGGAGGGTAACTGCATATGTTGATAGTACAACAACCTTGTAACGTGTCTCATTTAACATATGATGTACATATAAAGTTCAGCTTGTAATTGGTGCTAATTGGTTGACTGCCACAGTGGGCTGTTTTTTATCCTTCCTCTGAGAACTATATGTGAGGAATCCTAAGACCCATTTCATTGTACCATAGATACCCTGTCCAGGTGCAGCAAATAACTTTCTCTGGAGGATAGAGCGGAAGGTAGCTAACAGATTTGAATTGCCACATGAGCCCATTTGCCTTGCTTCTGAATCCCTGGAAATCATATTACAGAATGTGGTTTGGGTACTCATCATGAATGTGTACTGCAATGTTAAGCTGGCATTGTTTCTGCTCTGCTGTATTGCTAACCATTTTTTTTCCCTGGTAGCCAAGAAAAAATAATAGAGAAAGTGGATGAAATTAATCTGACTAAAATATAAACATCTACAATAAAAATAATTGCTCCTGGCTTGCTTTGTAGTCAATGGAGAGAAACAGACATTTGCAGAGTGTGATTCATCTCATGAGGTAGGTGTCTAAACTAGTTTGGATGAAACATGTCCTAAAAATGCCCAATCTCTCCACAGTGAGAGCCTCTGGTGACAAATTCAGATGTAGATGTCTGCACTATAGACATTGTAGGGAGGATGAGATGAATTTCACCAAACTAGATCATAAGCACGTACAGACTGCCGCATGAGGCTAGGCCATCTAGTTCGATATCCATCAATGACTGAGACAATATGCTTAAAGAATAATGCTAGACTAAGTCAAGTATTGAGTTATTTTTCTTTATTATGCTCTCCCAGCTTCTGGCTGTCAGCAGATTAGAATCTCCCTGAGCCAGAAATTTTGCCTGGATCATTGTTTATTGTAGTTAATGGTCTTCCATGCATTTGTTTAGGTAGTGTATAAATGTACCCCACTAGCCCTCAGCGTTGTACCCTCCTTTGAAGCTTCAGGATTCTTGTCGAGGGTTAATAATGTTCTACTAATATTAGTCTGCCTATTCATGAAAATAGTTTTAATCCAATCATTCTGATACTTTTCTCTGAACTTCATTTAGTTCTGTTATGTCCTCTGCAAAGCAGAACTGCATGTTGTACTTAGGCTGTAGGTACCTCATAGATATATATTGATCTGCTTTGTCCTCAACTACTTTCCTAATATTGCCTAATATTCTAGTTGCCTTTTTAACAACACTGGACATTAAACTATCATATTTAGGTTGTTATTCCCCATCACTCCAGAACTGTTTTCCTGAACAGTGAGAGTAAGTAAATGAACAAAGTAAGGGACTTTTTCCCTCTGTGTATTGCTTTGCACTTGTTGATACAAAATTTAAAATTCCATTTTCTGTCTTTGTCCTAGAATATTCTGAAATTCTTCTGCCTTTTTTTTTCTTTTGCATCTATTTTGATTATGGCTACTCTGCTTCATGTGGCATGATGGTATGATCTCTTACTACTGTTGCTTTCTTGTTTATTTAGATCCTATGTAAATGCAAATGAAAAGAAGTGCCAGCACACACTTGTATAGGGCCAGAGAGAGAACCTCCTATAAAAACTGATCTCTTAAGCACATTCCTTGCTTTACATATTTCAATTAGTTTATCTTTTAACAGTTAAGTTTCTGCATTTTATTTTGATTGAATCTCTTAAATTTTATGACATATGACACGTTGTGAATTCCTGAGTACAATGGATTTATACCACAGAATGAGAAAATGAGCTGTAGCATCATGTTAGCAGAGAACTGGAGTACCACATAGTGAAGTAGAGGCATGGAATATCTTTGCATATAAAACACAGGAAGTTCCATCTCCATGTGAGGAAGAACTTCTTTCCTGTGTGGATGACAGAGCCCTGGAACAGGCTGCCCAGAGTGGCTGTGGAGTCTCCTACTCTTCCAAACCCGCCTGGATGCCACCCTGTGCCATGTGCTCTGAGTGTCCCTGCTGGAGCAGGGGGTTGGACTGGATGATCTCCAGAGAGATCTCTAGATCCCTTCCAACCTCAACCATTCTGGGATTCGGTGATAATAAATAACAAAATCAGGACATGGGATTCTGGGTCCTGAAAGGAATGTAAAGGAAAGATAATTGCTTTCATCATACAGTAATTTTGTTTAAGTAGGTTGGAATTCAGTATTTGGAAAGAGAAAGATTCAAAGGAGGAATCTTCCCTATCTCCCTATTTCCAGCTTGCTGCTTGAGATTCTGTCTGCTTCTAATGTGAAACTGTGGTGCACTATGCAAAGTATAAATATGGATTCCTTCAGAGGTTTGATGACATTTTGTTGGAAGACACAGACATGTTTCTTGCAGATTTGTGATCTGCAAAAATTCCATGTGCGCCAGTACATTGTGGACCATGCCATAGATCACAGTTCAAAATTGCCAGTTCACTCTATTTATTTACCTGGGTTAATAGAAACAAAAGAATATTGAACTGCAATTAAACTAACTTGGAAAAGGATTTATGAAACCTTGTCAACTCTTGTTATCCAACACAATGCCATTTGTGGGAGAACAAAGATTGTTCATTTAAAATATGTTGAAACCATAAATGAAATCACCTTACAAATATTTTTCTCCTTGAACGGATAACATCTGACGGACGGGAAAGCAATGCCTAACCCTCTATTAACTATTACCAGGTTACCATTATAGTTAATTAGCGAGGCATTACCCATAGTCCTCTGAAGACAATTGTTTTCTGGCTGGCACCCAGCCCTGCTGCAGAATAGGTTCACCGACTCCTTGAGACTGGCAGGGTCTTTTTCCTGGAAGGAGGAGTGTGTTGTGAAACAACTCTGACGAAGGTGAACTGTTACTTCAGCTTCAGAAATCCACGTTGATCTGGCAGCTGTTGTCCTGGCCATTTCAGGGGAAGGGCTTTCTGCATTAATTTTCAAAACAAAACCCTGTGTGCTAATTGCTGTTTCTTTTTGGCTGGGATGTTAGCTGGGAATTAATTTTAAACCTGTGAACCTGTTGAGAAATCATCAATAGATCATGAGAAATTAGGCCACAGTTTAAAAAAGTGCATTTTTTTTTCCAGGGTTATGGAGGGAAGAGGCTGTTATCTGTGTAAAACTTGCACTTTGTATACAATATGTGTAAGCTGAATGAGGCGAGTACCTTTTTCATACCTTTATTTTTCATGCCTCTGTTATCCCTGATAGCAGCCCCAACTGCGCCTCAGAGCAGAGTAATTAACTTCTCTTTTAGGCTACTTCTCTCCTAATTCCTCAGCATTCTCAACTCTCTGGTTCCTACTGCTGTCAGTTTCAGTAGAGTCCTACCTTGTTGCTCTCCAGAACATTTTATCTCGTTGGACCTCTCTAAAAGGATGGCCCAACAGTGATGCTGAGCACGGTTATGTGGAAATGGCACATGTGATAGCAGCACATTCAGCTGCTGTGTCCATGATGATATATCCCGAACACTAAGATCTGGTGTAGAGGTCTTCCAAGGGGTAGTTCTCAGGAGGTTCGCTGGCACGTGGCTGTGTGCAGGAATGTCAGCAGACTGGCGGGTCTTTATCCTACCCAACTTGAGAACAGTTCAGCAAATATCAACTCTGGCCACTCCAAACAGGAAAGGAATGAAAAAGAGGGATTGACAAGTCCCTAACAGTATTTCTGACTCACAGTGATAGGTTATTTCTGATGCACATCCTGAGATTTAAGCACCTCATTTTCAGGGTGTATTTTCAATGACCTTTCAAAGCGTTCTTGCTTTTCATCTCCTTACACACTTTTGGTCCGTACTTTTCCATAGATATTTTAATACTATGGTAGCTGCTGATGTCAAAAGAAGTGAAGATCAGGAAAAACAACAACACATGGCATAACTCAGAAGGCTCAATGCTCAAGCAGGGGACATTCTCCATAGCTTGTGTCCAAAGGTTTGCCCACTGAAACAGCAGTGTGTGCATTTTTTTTGCTCAGAATCCACACTGCATTCTAGGATCTGTTTTGGGGATATTAGGAAAAAAAAATCATCTGATAGTAACTGCTCAGGAAGTCTGGGAGCCCACACAAACTAAAGGAAACGCTGGAAAAAAAACATGGTGATAAAAAGTGAAGTCACTTTCAGTGGCAGTGGCTGGGACAGCTGTTTTGTAGCATCATGCAAAGCTTGGCAGTAACAGAAGCAAGTGGTTGAGCACTCGCATTGGTAATGTGTGAAGGAAAAATTATTAAACAGTACATACACGGACTTACTCCTCTTGTTTTCTTCCTGTCTGGAAAGTGTCTAGAGACAATACGAAAAGCAAGTTTTCACAGCTGCACCAGTGACGGTTCAGTTTGGTCAGGCTGCTGACAAAAAGCCCCTTGGAACCCAACATAATTCTGTGGGTTGGGGAATGGTGAGGTCTTCAAATCAAGCATGTGGGAGAAAACTGCCCCGGTTAAGCTAATTAGCCCAGGACAGATGTTACGCACCAGCTCAGCTTCTGGGATTCAGAAGATAGGTATTTCCTCACCAAACTACACCGAGCAGCTTTATCAGTTAAGCAGGATCTACTCAAAAGGTACAGAGAAAGGCATTCCTCATAGAAAATGTCAGTGGCTGCAACGTTTAATATGAAACTGTAGTATAAGAAAACACTCACCATCCTCCTCTACAGAGCAATATAAAAGCATGACTCTCCAACTTGGAGCTGCGAAAAATCTAGATTCAGGCCCTCCTCATCTCAAGGACATTCAAATTCAGTTCTCCCACTTAATCATTGTCTTAATCCTTGGCTGTGGCGGGATTTGGGGAAATCGTTGTGCATTTTTGTACAGAATTTCGTGCATTTTGTCAAACTAAACGCAATAAAGGATTGAAGATCCATTGAGCTGGAGAAAAAGAGGGACATTTGGTTAATTTCTTTAGAGAAGAAGGCCCTGAGCTCTTGATCTCTGTTTTCAGAGAACTGCTTCTGTTTGTTTTATCAAAAAATCACTGGATAATATGAACTGAATTATAAAAAAGGCACAAAATACACCAATACACCCCCACACAAACCTTTCTCAGCAGCTTAAGTCCTTTTGGATTTACCCATAGGTCTTTTCATTGCTAACTTTATGGTGCTATATTTCTTTGATGACCCTGTTGCGAGTTCCCTTAGCTTTACTGTAGCAAGCATGGTGGCCAGTTACTGGAGTTTTCCTTCTGAGAACAATGCCACGATTGTAATCTGTGCCTGTACATTCAGAATGTGTGGCGCACATTTTAACCTCACTTCCTGCAGCAGAGGTATTATTCCTGGTTTGGCCGGGGGAGTACGTTCACAGGGTGGGGGAAGAATAACGTAATTCTGTAGATCTGGCTCATGAGATCCAGCTGTGTGCTGTGAATGAAGCCCCCTTTGGAGATATCTTTACAGGCCAGTTCCTTTATTTTGTAGTCAGGCAAAACTCCCATTGACGTCAATGGGAATTCTCCTTCTGTAAAAAATAGAGACTCAAGTTTGGCCTTTTTTTTTTTTTTTTTTTTTTTAATTTACTTGGGTCACTTCAAGTAGTGCCCGAGTTCTAAGCACCTGTTGGTGGGAGAAAGTTTGTGGATCTTTCAGGTAGTGAATTTGGCTTTAAATAATAAGCAAGAGGTAAAACAACTCACCAGGCAGCTTTTGCCAGGATTCCCAAATCTATCCTTTATGAGTAGTTGGACTCCACCAAATTCATAGTGGTAGCAGGTATTTTGAATTAGTCTTTCAGAAACATACTGTACAACAGACATCTGTTAGTAGCTTGTAAGTAGAAATGCTAATAAAAATGCATCATATTCAACGATATTCACAATTTGAACCACCTCAAGCTTAGGAAAAGTAAATGTTAATCTGTTCTCACATCTCTCTCTCTCTCTATTTTTTTTTTTTTTTGGTTCTAGTATTTTAAGCATATAACTTTACAACTTTCATAAAAGGGGCTTAAAAATGAAAAATGTGTTTTGCAATGAGTCTGCGACCGATATGGGTGTTCAATTAAATGACCTGTGCAAGAAAAGAGGAAAGATTTGCTACTGGGATATTGCCAATGATATCCTTTGACACTTCTATGCTCTCATGTGTTCCTGATCAAGCAGCACAGAGCACTGGAAAATCCCAAACCAATAAGCCTGAAACCAGAGCAGTTTGCATACATTTGATATGCAGTCAAGAGAGGCTCATTTGAAATGATTGGCAGTGAACTATGGCCTTTATATTAATTTACCTTAAATCATTTTTGCCCTTAAATGTTGACACAGAACTTCACCAATTCTATTTATACCCTGAGAAACGGAATGTTTCTGCTTAGACAACAGAATCAAATGGTGTTTTTATTAGTGGCAGCCATTTGGAATTCCTTCCTACCACACTGTATTCCATTTCACTTTAAATCTTCTCTTCTGGGCACATACAAGAGTCATACTTCCGTAAAATCTAGCTACTAAATTTGGTAACTTATCATCGATCTTATCCAATCAAATATGCGGCTGATTCTAGTCCAGTTCCTGAGTAGTATGTGCTTCTTTGACACCCCAGAAATTTGGCACACCTGAAGTGAGCCAGTACAGTTCCCAGTAGACCCAGGCTGCCCTGCACCTGTAGTGCAAGGCAGAAACAAGAGTATATGAGCTCTGCTGCCAGGGCCCGGGCCTTCCTCTACAGCTCCATCCTCATTTTCGTTGGTACCTTTCCTCCTATGCCTTTTGTTTGAGGAGAGATGAATGTGAAACGGGGCCACTGGGTTGTCCACTTGGCTGTTGCTTGAACTCTTAGTAGCTGATAGATGCTGAGGTTCTCTGAGTTCTCTGAGTTGAGTAAGGAAGGGAAGTTGGTATTAGACAGGATGTCTCCTGGTGGCAGATTACACCTGCATGTAGTCTGACCAGAAAATCATTTTTTGAATTCTCATGGTTTCTCTTTTTGGTTCAATTCCTTGAATACTGGACACTGGGAGAGCCCTTGGATTGAGGGAAAAAGCTTCTTTGCTCTTCCATTGTTGGGTAAATCTGGAAATTGTGCACGCAAATGTTTCTGTCATCTATGTCCCACATTTCTGCACGTCCATTTAGAGGTCAGTAAGAGCTCTCAATGAAGAAGTTGTTATAAAAGGAATAATGCAAAGACTTGCTTTCCTTGTAAATCTGAGTGATCCCTTCATGTCCTTTTGAAATTCTACAATAAAGATACTCAATACTCTTGCCACTGGCTGACCTTACTAAATCTAAGATCTTCTTTTTCCAGTGCTACAAACCTGGCACTCTTATGTTTAACTTCTCTTAAAGTAAAATAGAAAAAAAGAGGAAAAGAAGTATTTTGCTTTTGCCAGGGAATGCAAAAACTACTGGAAGAAGAATTTAAGAACTGTTTAACACAATGTAACAGAGAAGTTATGCTAGTTTCAGGATGAAAAAAAATCTCAAGAGAAATTTGTCTTATTATTTGCTGCCCATGTAACTGCATTCTCATCTGTGCAGATGCTGCTTAGTTCTAAGAATAAAACTACTATCAGAATTATATTTTATATGCAATAAAACCTAATCCCATCAGTTCAAAACTCATCTACCAAGATTGAATTTGTTTTCTTGTGCATAAGGAAAGATACATAACTCTTTTTTTCATACATTTTTCATTCAGACAAATGACATGTGAAGGACCGACCTAGTGTTATACTGCTGAACAAGCCCAATTCAGATATATCTTTGTCTTTATTGATGAAGAATGTTATTTTCCAAGATTTGTCATGCTTCATGGCAGCTCAAGCTCCATCTTTGGTTACAATGTCCACTGCATCCCCAGGAGATACATGTCCCTCTCTGCCTTGTGTATGGACACCTAAAGCCTGCAGTATAGAGAAGAGTCTCTGGGACCAGACGATGGTCTGGGACGGATGATCCCGAGAAGTTATTCAAGCCTGTATCTTGACTGTGATCATTTTAGTAGTATAAATATAGCCCAAAAATAGCTAAAATCCACCCCATTCTCCCTACAAAGCTAAGACATGACCTTGAATTAGTTTGCAAGGAAAGTACAAAGTTTACCGTATTGTGAGTCCTCACAGGTCTTCCTGACTTAAATTGAAGCCTTGCCGAATATTTCCCACTTCAGAAGATGAAAGAGTTATTGCCATTTAGTGTTAATCTGGGAACAGAGGAAAAATGCAAAAGACAAGCAAGCACATCGTTAACAAATAAATCCATGATTTTGCAAATGCTGGAGAAACATACCTAAATAACTCTTTAAACAAATAATGGACAGTTCTCTTGATTGTTGAAATAACATAATCTCTTATTTTTTCCCCCATAACTTTATTCCCTTGTCTATACAGGAATAATTTGTTGCAGCTGAAATTCAGGAGCTGAAATGAAAAGCAACTGGGACTAATCCCAGTAAAGTTACTTGTCTCACTCCAGCCAATGACTTCATTATGATGAGTCACTTTAATTGCATCATGTGTGTCCAAAACACCTTCTGGTCTGCTGACCTCATGTAAAAGTGAAGGTTTCTTGTTGGGATAAGTTCTTTTCATTTCTTTCCTTCTTATGCTGCATGAACACCGTGTCTCTAAGACATACATAGGACAGCAGAAAACTGAATCATCAGACTCCAGACAAAGTTAAGTGTGGTGCTCACAACAAAGCAAGATGACTGGCAAATATACAACCCTTTATGAAACCCTTTATGACACCATTTCAAAGTGGGAAAATAAGTATAGCTGGCATTAAAAACTAGTTATGTTTTACATGTTGTTATATGGGCAACCTTAGAAATGAAAACCTAACATTCTCTGATGCCTTTTTGAAGATAATGAAAACAATATAAATCTGCTTGCAACTGTATTATTTTTCCTTAGTTATTTCAGACTTTTCATCTATTGTGTCACCAGCTTCTTTACAGAGAAAAATAAACAATGCTATAATGTAATTTATGCTATTTCATGGCTCTAATTTCCTTTCTTGTGAAATGGTCAAAAAGAGTTTGTTTCCTCTATTTCAGTTACAAAGGATTTTGGCAAAAACTTTTTGGAACGATTTCCTTGACATTTGACTTACCAGCGTAAAGGAAAATGGAGAAGGAGCGATTTTCATTTGGAATCTGTCTATTTAGTGCTACCAAAAAATTCAGATTAAAGCAGTGAATGGCATTTGCATGCTCATGCTTATTTTATTTCATGTATTACAGTGGTATTTGTTTTCATGCAAGTAACAGTTTGCAATACTTTAGAAAATACTGTTTAATAAATAATCTAAATGTCATTTGTTTGCATAAGAATTAGACTCTCAACTTTAGGGACACCTATTTTGAAGATGATCTTTTCATGATCACAACAAAAGGAATTTTGTCTCAGCAGAAGATCATGTTTCAGAGCATCATCACTGAGGTGTGGTGTATTGATATGCACCACACCACACACAAACTATGTGTGGTGTATTGATACGCAAAGTTCTTGCACAATGTTTCTGCATCACATTAAATCCCATATTAGCTCTATTTATTTGTGTAAGGTATAGGCTTGAATGGGCCATTGCACAGTTGAAATGGATTTATACAGCAGTGTTTTCTTTACTTGTCAGGAGAGTTGTTGAAAAACTTATCCCATAATAGCAGGAAGTGGGAATAAAGTGGGAATGTGGTTGCATGTAAGGATAGAAACATCCTAGTAAAAACTGTATTCGGAGACTGAATGACTATGGACCTGTTATTAGCCTGTTAAAGTTAACAGGAGTTTTGACCACAAGAAATGAGTGCAATTCACATACAGAAGTGGGCTCAGTGAGCTAGCTTTCATAAATAGAGCAAACCTGAAACCTTGCACAAAAACTTGAACTGAACCAAGTGTTTTCCTGAGGGTTGGGAAAAAATTGATTAATTGTTTAATTTTCACATTCCTCATCTTTTCCATTTTCAGCTGGGAGCAAAAGTGGACAGAGAGTATTTTGTGGTATTTTTCCTGGCCTGACTGAAGCTGAAGAGGTATTAGAGGTAATCTCATGAGAAAGTTTGACCTTGCAAGATTTCCGATTGATTTGCAGAGCCAAGCATTCGGATACATTTGGATAGACCTTGAATAAACATCCAGTCTTCTGCGTGTTCGTCTGAATTGAAGATCCAAATGTCGATACTTTCCCCTCCTTCTCCTCGATGAACATGCATGTGTATTTTGTGCAGATTTACGTGTGTTATTTGTGAATCTTGGGAAAATACATATATATTTAGGCCTTTGTTAGAGGATTTTCAGGGCTGAAGTGCTAATTCATTACTGGAAATATAAGTTGATTGATATAAAACATAAGTGCAAAGTACTCCAGAAAGTATGTTATGAAAAATAACTGAGCTATATGTAGTTTTCAGTCTCATTAGGAAGTGAGAAAGAGATCGCATGGAAAAAATTAAGTTGTCAACATAGCCATATATAATTTTCAAAGAGCACAATGTGAACACAAGATGTTGCACTGACCATTCAAATAAATCAGAAAGCTGTGAATTGTTTTAGAGATTTATTGATTTAATTACCAATCGTAACACAATGTGTTTGTTCTAAAGTAATCCTATAAAAAAAAAAAAGGAAAACTATGATGTATTTATGCAGCTTTTGGACAGAAAAGCACACCCTTTGAAACTGATGACTTATAGACTGTATGTGAGTCACACATTTACTGTACAAAGCTTCTAGAAGGTTTCCATAGAGAATGGCAGCATCAAGAGGGCATGTTAAATGCTACAGAAATTCCAGTGGAGATCTTTCTGACCTCAGAGTGGCTGAAGATTTCTCTCTAATTTTAACCATCACTGAAGCCTGAAGCAGCAAAGCAGCACACTGACCAGGAAGATGGTTTAGCATGGGAAAATCATTGGAGTTTGCCAGCCTTGCATGCAGACAGCACCTAAAAATAACAACCCTGCAAAACTTGTACTGAGACAGAGGGAGCCCAAAGAAAATTACCTGATGCTTCTACCTGAATGCCTGCCAGCATTTCAATATTTAAACACTCTGATCAGAAAAAAAACCCTCATTATAGTTAAGCACTTCAGACAATTCACATGCTAAAGGTTGTGAATGTGCTTAAGTGCTGCCCTAGGGCAGAACTGTGTCTATATGGAACCCAGTACTGTGACACTACTGGAAAATAAGAGAAAATAAACCAAAGTATAATTGTGCGCATGGAGCAAAAAATAAAATAGCCACAGCACAGTAGCTGAGAAGTGAGAATGAATACATTTACTGTCATACGATGAGTCCCTTTCTCTACAGAGGTTACCTCCTCAGGACATGCTACAGAAAAGCCCTGGTTGGGATGTCCAAGGGATCCACAAAGCACATTAGAGATTCTTACACAGAGCACAACATGGTATACCAATATTCATACAATACAAATAAATCCAAATTCATCCATAATTTTCAAAGGCTCTGTTTTTCAAGGATTGGTTCATCCAGAATGGGACCTGCAAATAAACCTGTGTATGTGCAGTGTGGTCAGGGTGTGCAGATGAGTGAAATGGGAAATAAACTACATTGATTGTGTAGATACAAGTGTGCTAAACTACAAAGTATCAGCTCATATAAAGGATGAGACAAGAATTTACCAAAATCTCAAGGTCAAGGTTGGGTTAAGTCTACTTGACCATGTTAGATATACAGGGAGCTGAACTGAAACATAAATTAATATGAATTTTTTGAGGCCAAATGTAATTTTCCAGACTCTGCACTGGAAAAGCTAATCACTAAACTAAACCTCTGCAATTTAATTCAGGCCTGATTTTTATTGGTCTTCAAGGAACAAGAGTTAGGAACATCTAAAATAGTGTAACCTATATCTCCCTCTGAGCTGGAGTAAACAGAAATTTTAATGATCTATAAAGTTTTAAGTGCGACTGAACTTTAGTCAGCAGTATTTTAACAAGATTTCTAGAAACATCAAAAGAATAAGAAATCTAAATATAACCCCATTCTCCTTTGGTGGCTAAGAGTTAATAAAGTTAAAACTTCTTCCATACTCTCTCATTTAACTCCATATCATAACTCTTGTTACAGGAAGGTTTAATGCCAAGAATGCATGCTAGCAGAAGCAGCAAATGAAAAATGGCTAGAAAGACCACAGTTTTGTTTAGCAAAATAGTTCAGGTACAAGATTTTGGCTGCTGTGAAAGAAAGGGAGGTGGCCAAAACTGCTCGAGTATAATAGCCTCCTCATATTCTGCAATTATATAACAATGAGACTAGTCATTAATATCCATTAGCTGTCTCAAAGTCCTGAGCAATCCAGGAGTATAACCCCTCCCAGCGTGCACCAAGCCAATAGCCTAAAGAGGTTCCCAAGACCTAAGCAAGCAGAATAATAATGATAGCTGGGAATAAACACCTTTGTTCAGTAAAATTAATCATTGCAATGCTAGAGTCTGTGACCAGGTCATTACCTTAAAGGCAGGTCCTGACTGTGGCAGCTGAGCAACCACAGTGGAAAAGCTTATATGCATAGGGCATGAAGCAGTTCCTTCGTAACCTGTAACTAGGCCAAGGGAGTGAGAGCTTACAAGTGACAAGCTAAGCTGGAACTGGCCACCACATCGCTTGTGTAAGCAGGAATAACACTGTGGCTGTGAGATACTGCCATGATCTAGAAGCTACTTTTGCTGAATGGCAAAAGAAATGGGAAGAGAATGGAGAACTTGGAGTGAGGCAGAGAACTCAGAAGAAGAGTTCTGGTTTGATAATCTGAGAATAATATAACACTGTCCCTCACACTGAGATTTCTTTGTTGAGAAACCTACTCAGCCCTGGTGAGGCCGCACCTCGAGTACTGTGTGCAGTTCTGGGCTCCCCAGTGCAGGAGGGACGTGGAGCTGCTGGAGAGAGTCCAGCACAGGGCCACGAAGATGATTAGGGGCCTGGAACATCTGCCCTATGAGGAAAGGCTGAGAGAGCTGGGCCTGTTCTGCCTGGAGAAGAGAAGACTGAGAGGGGACCTGATTAATGTATATAAATATCTCAAGACAGGGAGTGAGGAGGAGGTGGCTGGCCTCTTCTCAGTGGTGGCCAGTGATAGAACTAGAGGAAATGGCCACAAATTGAGGCACCAAAAGTTCCACAGGAACTTGAGGAAGAATTTCTTAACAGTGAGGGTGGTGGAGTCTCCTCTGGAGATCTTCCAAACCCGCCTGGACACCACCCTGTGCCACATGCTCTAGGAGACTCTGCATGTGCAGGGGGGTTGGACTAGATGACCTCTAGAGGTCCCTTCCAACCCTAGCCATTCTATGATTCTATGATTCTATGATTCTATGAAGAGATGCAAAGTTATATAGAAATACTCCCTCCGTAGCTGTTCACAGGTAGTACTAACCACCCACAGTCCTGCTGCAGGCTCTGCCCTCAAAGGCCCATCTGCAGAGCTATGGGGTTCTCCAGCTTCTATAAGATATCTAAATTACTATTGACTTCCAGGGCACCTAAATGGGAGTTAAGCACCTAAATAACTTTCATGGACAAAGCCTCCAGCCCCTCAAAAAATCGGATGATTTAATAATGCTTAGTGAAAGTTTCAGATAAGAATTCCTAGTGGTTGCTACTGCCATTTCTGCCAGTAATAAGGGTTCCCATTTGAAGCAGAGGTCAGAGGCAAAGTGAAAAAGATAAAATTTCCCTCCCTGCCAGTCATGGTGGATGAACTCTGTGGGAGTCTGATGAAAGGATAAGACAAAAATAAGTGAACAGGGCTTAGCGGGTGTGCTGAAATCACAGCTTTCCATTCTCCTGCTTAGTTCAGGAGAGGAGTCATGGGAATTATTTTTCTGTTCTTAAATGGAGGGGAGGTGGGAGAGATTAAGTCAGAAATTCTTCATAGCAGTTTTCCTTATGCATGGGGGACAGCCAGATGAAGTGGCTGAGGAAGAAACAGACATGATGATCAAGGCTGTCATCTTGGCCAGATCACAGGCAGAAGCTGACAGCTTGATAGGCCAATATATTTGACAGATAGAGTGAGGCTAAATGTGAAGGGTCTTAAAGGCAAAGGTAAGATGCTTTTGTTTGGGAATGCAGAGCCACTGGAAGGACACAGGGAGTGTGGTGATACAGCAAAGCAACGAGGCAAGAGCGTGGTTCTAATCTCCATGTTTTGAATTGAAGCGAGGGCAGCAGTAGGCTGGAACATGGCTGGAGACCAGATTATTACAGACAAAGTACAAAATGACTGGATCCTGCTATGAGCCTTAGCAGGCTGCTGAGGGAAAAGAGGAATCTGTAAGCTATTATGTAGGAGGAAGCAACAAGACTTGGATCATACAGTGACTGAAAGAGGGAGGAGAATCTAAAATGTTGCCTGATCATGGGTTGGAGGAAGTGAGATTAACGGCAATGGAAAAATCAGGGAAGATGAATGGAAAATTCATTTTCAGCCATTACAAATCAGTTGTGAGTGATGCGGATGTCAAGTGATAGAATGAGAATTACATGTGGAAAGGCAGTGAGAGCAATTTGGGAGTCATTTGCAGAGATAAAATTTTACAAGAAGAGGACCTAGAGAGAGGGTACGTGTCGAAGATCTTTGAGAAACTCTTTCTGCCTCTCAATCCCTTTTCTCCGTCCCTTTGCTGTTCAGGCAGCTGGAAGGGCCATGGGCATGACCAACAGCAATTCTTCCTTGCTTACCTTATTTAAAGCATCAGTTTATTAATTTAGTTATACTTTTCTTGTTTCTACCACGGGTTACACTGGGGCTGCACTTCAGTTAATTCTGCTCCCCGGGGGCGGGTCAGGGAGCACTGTCCATGCCAGTCACCGGTCAAACAGACTTTGTGAGTTTTATGGAAAGGGACAGTCATTTCAGTGTGGAGACAGAGTCATCTCAAAGTGCTGCAATCAAAGTGGGTCCATTCTTCCGTAGGTGTGATATAGAAGTATTCTGGACATATACATTTGGTTACAAGGCCCTGGGTATTCTTAAAGCAGCTTTATTTGCCTTCTTTAATTTTCAGTGAGATAATCTCACACTTCTCCAGCTGGCCAGCAGTGAGAATCCTGATGGGAACTGCCAGACTGACAGATCAGATAAAACTCTATGAACATGTGATTCTTTTCAAAGCCACCAGGTTTGAGACCAGGTTGGGTTAAGGCCCATCAGCATGCCATGGTTCAGCGTTTCTGCACTTGCCAATCCACCCTCCTGTTGCTCTTGCCAGGGCAAATGATCTCCTCCCTGCTAGCCTCAAGAGGAGAGGGGCAGGAAGGGCGCCCATGTCCTCTCCTGCTCCCCCTTTCATCCCAGGATAGCAGAGGGTCCTTGGTTGTCTCATTCTCTGCTGCTGTCCGTCAGGATGAGATAGACTTCAAACTTGCTGCAGGAACCATCCCGTGACAGGTTTTAACTCCATCAAAGAGTATCAGCAGCATTCTGACAGATTTCTGCTGACAAACAGAGGCCAAAAGCCAAGGAAATTATTTGAAGACATATCAGTGATTCCTTTTCCCTACTAAATTCATAGCCAATGTCTGAAACCAGGGTGATGGCTGAAGTGCTGAGAGTAATAAACAAAATAACTTAGAGATCATTTTGGTTTAAGAGGAAAAGAAAAGCAACAAGTATTTGTGTACTTGAAATAATTATTAGCAGTTTTTATGAGAAAGAGGCCAAACTTGTTCAGCTTCTTTTACAGTAAACATGTCTGGTGGGCTGGAGGGAAAGGAGGGAAAATCATACATATATTTTATACAGTCTGGTTGGATAGTTGGCAAGTACACCTGTAGGGCATATGTGAATGTATAAACCCACACATGTTCACTTAAAAGGACACCGTCAGCTCGCTTCATAGATTCTGTTTGCTCTTTAATCTGCATTATTTTAATATCCTTCTTAGAAGCTTAAAAACATTATTTATTTCCCTATTGATTTCCTTCTTTTCTTTTCCCTTGTCAACCCTCTCCTTTTTTTTTTTTTTTTTTTTTTTTTTTTTTTTTTTTTTTTTT
>PTEX01000012.1:371191-429942 GCA_003342815.1 Eudromia elegans
TCTGCGTGTGGGGAAAGCAGGGTGTGACGAGGAGCTTGCTGGAAGAGCAGTGATGCCGGGGGCTGTGCTGCCTGCTCAGCTCCCCAAGCAGATTGAAGTGGGTGGAAAGGAGAGACTGGAGAAGCGGGGAGGAGCTTCATACTCAATGCACTGTGGAGTAGCCCTGCTGTGCAGAGTCCAGCCACCTCTGGAGACTCATCTGTGTTCACTGTTCACTGAGCGCCTGCCCTTGGGCTGTGTTCAAGAACAGCTCAGACTGAGTGCTGAGTCTCAATTTTAAAGATCTGGTCAGGTGAGCAGGCCAGAGGGACATCTGTTGCTTAAGAGTTGCTCAAGTATCAAATCATGTGTCTGTCTTCGGCCTTACAGGCTTTGTCAAAACCCAACAACTCCTCTTTGAAGTTCAAGGAGGACGAAAGCATTTTGTGGCTTCACCCAAGTGGCATTCACAGGGAGGCACCATCACCCTTAATAAAGTGGCGAACTGAATGCAGGCGGGAGTGACCGGCCCTCGTCACCGCTCCTTTCTTTCCAGTGGATGGTGTGACCAGTTGGCAGACGAACTGTTAAAGAGCAGCAAGCCCAGGAAGGCCTCATTAAGGAAAATTTCCTCTGTTTCTGAGCATTTCTATCCTTTTGGAACATGACTCTTCAAAGGTTGCCGCAAAATAATAGAATACAATCTCAGCAAGATCCATGGCTACAAAAGCAGTACAAAATAATAGGGTGACAAGAGAAATTCACACCCAGTCCATTATTGGATTAAACGTTTCATGTTCTCGGACAGGGTTCAGCTATTCCGCAGTACCTCAGGTGTCTGAGAAACATAATCCAGCACGGCACAGAAAGCACTTCCAAAGGCCCAGATGAAAGGACACCCTCACCTGGAGGTCAGATGCGGCCACTTCTTCCCTGGCGCGGGGCAGCCCCGGGCCGGGCTGTGCCACCTGCCTTAGTGGGGATGTCATTTCAGGGCTTCCTTCTGCCACCTTCTGCCTCTCCGCAGTACTGCGGTTCAGGCAGCAAGCTCTCCTGCCTCCTGCACGCTTGTTTGGCTGCCCCAAGGCAGAAGATCCCAGTACAGCCGCATATTAGAAAGTAAATGAGAATAATGTTTGTTTAAAATAGCATGTTTATTTACTTTATATATAATCTGTATTTACTTAGATTACACTCTGAAGTGCCTGGATGTCTGCAGTCTGGGCACAAAGGTATAAAAGAATTGCTGACTAAAACAACAGAGCGTTTTTCCCTGAGCCTTTTCATTTTTTCATTTTTTCTCGCATTTCTCGCCGCATTTTCCCTCCTGAGGCTCTCAGCAGGCTCTGTCTGCCCCACAGTCCTGCCAGGAAATTTGCATCCTTTGAGATAATCAAGAGGGCAGACAAGGAAGGAAGCAAGAGGCCATCGACCTGTAAGTGAACACGTGTTCCCTTGGGGTCCCCAGGTGTTTTGATACCTCCTAAAAAATTTGCATCCAGCTACTATGTGCCTGCACCACACAGATGATCTGCTGTCTGACCAGCCTGAATTACAGTGATCACTTTAATTTGGTCTGAATCAACAGTAATTTAGAAGACTATCTCATGCCCAGGCTTTTGATAGGGTTTGTCTCATTCAGGCATTATAGCAGATAGATACAGAGAATTATACACATTAAGGGTTGCCATTCCTGATCCCTTGTGATAGGGTAGAAATTGAGAGGAATCCTCCTGTGACTGCCTTTCTCTAAACTTTCGGGATGAAGGATATATTTACCCGATCAGGTGAAAGGCTGCACCACCGGCAGAGAAGGGAGTTGAGTTGTCGCCCCCGTCTGAAGGTGGGTCCTGCTTTGCTTTTGCTGATGAAACACTTAATCATAGCCAAGCATGGAAGCTTCTGGATGCCCACCCATTTCAATACAGATTAGTCCTGGCCGTTTTGGGGTTGAGTATAAATACTTTAAAAGATTTTTCATTTTTAAATGTTCCATGTGATATTATTTCCCTCCAGCTGTACCCATCCTTTAAACTGCCCCCTATCTCACACCATCCATGCTTTGCACTGGCATTCTGCTGGATTTATTTTCATACTCGTGAATAACATTTGCAGTTTTTGAGAAGACTCCAGCTAAAAGATATGGATTCTTTGCCACACACATATTCTGTGAGGCATTTGCTGCTGGCATGTGAACAATAGCAGCAGTGACAGCCACCAAGTTCTGTTTCTGCTAGATGGATCTAAACTGCAGTTGTACATGAAAATGTGGAGGTTTTTTCATTCAGCTTATGGTTTCCCAGAAGTTTTCTTCATCTCATTGTAGCTCTGAATGTGTCGTCTCTCTTGTTTCCATTTACAAACACTGACCCAGAAACATAAAGCTAAAACAGTGACCACCCAACTCAACTCTCACTTGGACTTACAGACGTAGAAATGCCCTTCCTCTCCATTTCTATGGACAACTGCCTCTGAAACCTCATGTGATGGCTTTGCTGGCAAGACACTGCTTCTCATATCCTTTCTTTTGTTACATTTTTGCCTCTGCACAAAATAATTAATACTTTTATTCTGCTTTGTCTTACCTTCCAATCATCTTTATTTCATTTCTGACTTTGTAAATTTGTTTTAGAATAGAGAGGCCTTTCTCTTAGCTCTTTTCAACAACCTTGCGTATTGCATTTTATGAATGATCATGATTTTTGCACAGCACAGACTATTTGTGTGTGCTAAAGTTTTCAATAGAATTCCTATACCACAGAAACGTAGTTATCTGGAAAAAAAAGATATTTTTTTCCAGTTCTGTTTGGGATTGCTTTCTCGTGCTGTTATGCACATCTAATCAGCATTGGCACAATGATTTGTCATAAAAGCGGAGACAATACAAGCTAAGTATGGCCAAGATCTCAGAAAACAGAGGATGTTGTTTCTCGCGGTTGCACTATAATTTCTTTTAATGGAAAACAATTTACTCCACCAAGTCTTTTCAGACATTCTTAACCTGTGAGGTTTGTTTCCTTGCTCATGAATACAAATATATACTACATCAATTATTTGTCATTTCTGTGTGGTTGGGGGAAGTCTTGCTGCAGTTCTGACCAAGGAGAGGTGTCCGACGTGCCTGGCCACAGAGGCAGCCCAGGAGGCAATGCCTCTTTCCAGGCAACATGCACTGGTGCAGAGGCACAAAGATGGTCACGGGGGGCTCAGCAGGGCCCTGATGCAAGACACGTCCAGGGCCAAATCCAGAAGTAGTATACATATTGCTGTCAGTATTAGACAGGCATGTTATTAATAAACTGAGGAGTAAGAGGTACAGAGATCTGGATACTCAACTGACAGAAAGCCTCCAAGAAATGAATTAAAAGCTGGTGGAGCTGTAAAGTCCAAGAAATAAATTAAAATCTGGTGAAGCTGTAAAGCCTTATGATAAATCTATGTTTAAGTTATAATTACTAGGTCAGTCTTACGTTACTGAAAATTGCCTGAAAGTGCTATGTCAGTTGCACATGTAGTGAAGAAGCAGGACACACTTCTTCACATGCTAGAAAAAATAGAGTTTTGTGGAAGAATATTTTATCTGATGTAGTGTTCCTTTTCCTTCCTGTTCAACAAATGTGTGTACTACGGACGGTACACACGGTATTTTTACCTAATCAGTAATGTACCAGTCACCAAAGTTACACACCATCACACATACATTTTTATCGCCTCCAAGGTGTGTTTGTTGATAAAGTGTAACGTAAATGTAAGTGAAGTCTCCCTGATTACACAAGTTGCACATGCCAGTAACTGTTATCTAGGAAAATTATTTATTAACAGAACAAGGGAGAGGAAAGGCTGGGTGCAGTTTCAAACTAGGTTTCCATTGCTGAACCTTAATTACATGATTCACAAATAGAGGGATAATTACATGACTCACAAATAGAGGAGTCTGAATGTGTGTCCAAAGCTGTGCTTTATTGTCTAAACTGTGACGGTGCTCAGGAATGTTTTAATTTGTCTGCCTCTGATCTCCATTGCTAACAATCATCTTCTCTGTAGCACCATCCATGTTAGGTGTCATCCTCCTCTATTTCCTTTGCCCTGCGTATTCCATGGTATCCTTCCTTCCTCTAATTTCTCTGTAGTTTCTTAGTGATGAGTTCTCTGCCTTGTTTCTGTTTCTTGTTCTCCTCCAGTCCTGGTGCTGGAGCGGAGCATTTGGTTTGGAGCAGTTTCAGGACTGCACAAATCTACTGAGAGTGCTGCTGTATGCCAGGAGTCAGGGTCGTTAGTGCCTGGCCATGTCCCAAAATGCATTTGAAACCAGGACCGGTGCCAGAGTGGGTACGCCAATTTTGTGAAAATAGAGGATTCCTCTGTGCACAGAGGACACTCATTTTGCTACTCAACTACCTTTAACTTTTCTCATGAGAGCTTTAGTGGCACCCAAACAAGCTTAATGTGGTTTAAGTATTCAGCCCAATGATCTCACATCCTCCACAGCAGTTGAAGTCTCATAAACACATTTTATGTCTGTATTGGTATGTTGTCATAATTTGGGAGACACATTGCCTGGGAACACAATAGCTGGACATGAAAGTCTAGTTTGATGCTGAGAGGTCTCAGCCAGATGTTGCATTCCAGTAATCAAAATTAAGTTATTGCAGGAGCAAATAGAAAGTGGCGGAAGATTAGCTTTATATAGCTGCTGTTTTTTGTTTTACCTAAAAACGTAATTTATTTTGGTCTTTAAAAGTAACATCTTTGTCTGCTGTGACATTGGAGGAGAAAATCCAATGTAGGATGAGTAGAGATAAAAGTGGAGAAGAAACTTCATATTGTACATTAGCTTAGAATGGCTCTCTCATTGGAGCATTAAGTGCAACCTAGCAGAGCTCCAAGAACTGAAAGTATGAAGGGGCTACAGAAACAACTAGTGCAGAATACATACAAATTCATATATATAAAACACCATCTAAAGTGTACTTCTAGAAAAGCTTATGCAAAGAAATATGTCTGTAAGAAAAAGATAAAGGAATAAAGACAGAGGTATATAAGGTTTCTGTGCTGTGAGAAAGGCAAGTGCAGCGTCCTGCACCTGGGGAGGAATAACCTCAGACACCCGTACAGGTTGGGGACCGACCTCCTGGAGAGCAGCCCTGCAGAGAGGGACCTGGGCGTCGTGGTGGATGACAAGTTGACCATGAGGCAGCAGTGTGCCCTCGTGGCCAAGAAGGCCAATGGGATCCTGGGGTGCATTAAGCAGAGCGTCTCCAGCAGGTCGAGGGAGGTGATTCTGCCCCTCTACTCAGCCCTGGTGAGGCCGCACCTCGAGTACTGTGTGCAGTTCTGGGCTCCCCAGTGCAGGAGGGATGTGGAGCTGCTAGAGAGAGTCCAGCACAGGGCCACAAAGATGATTAGGGGTCTGGAACATCTGCCCTATGAGGAAAGGCTGAGAGAGCTGGGCCTCTTCAGCCTGGAGAAGAGAAGACTGAGAGGGGACCTGATCAGTGCGTATAAATACCTCAAGAGAAGGAATGAAGAGAATGGGGCTGGCCTCTTCTCAGTGGTGGCCAGTAATAGAAGTAGAGGAAATGGCCACAAACTGAAGCACCAAAAGTTTCACAGGAACTTGAGAAAGAATTTCTTAACATTGAGGATGACAGAGCCCTGGAACAGGCTGCCCAGAGAGGTGGTGGAGTCTCCTTCTCTGGAGATCTTCCAAACCCGCTTGGACATCACCCTGTGCCACATGCTCTAGGGGACCCTGCGTGTGCAGGGGGATTGGACTAGATGACCTCTGGAGGTCCCTTCTATGACTCTATGAAGAGAACAAGCAGGGAGAGAAGATGAGGAGAGGAAATTTGGAGAAAAAGAGTTAAATTCACAAAAGACAGGAGGAAGCACTGGAGGCAGCTGGCAATCTCTTGCCAGCGAACGTAGAGAAAAAGTATTCAGAAAAACATGGAAGAAAAACTTTAGGAAGAAACTTCCTTTAGAAAGAGGAGAGACTATTTTCTTATTTTTATATGGAACTCAGTGATACAGGTCTCCCATATTCAGGAAAGGTGAACTCAGGTGGGAACAGATGCAGAGAGACATTGTTAGGATCATCAGGGGGATGACTGGAAGAACAGGGTATCTTTAGCAAAGCAAAGTGTTCCGATTTGTAAAGATGTTTCAGAAAGAACAATTTAAGATAAGGTTGGCAGAAAAATCACAGATAAGTTGTGTAAATTCAAAGTGGCCATGGGAAATATGAGACTGGAAATTTAAAGAACATTCCAGGCCAATATTACAATGGGAATAGAGAAAGTTGGAAAAAAAAAAAAGATAAACTGCTTTTAAAATGGAATTTGATAAAAAATTGTTATCTGCAATAACACGAGACTAGCTTACGTGACTCATGAGGACTCCCTAAACTCGGGGGCTTTCTTAACTTAGATTTAATTTTACAGTATGTGAAATCAGCCATGCTATGAAGCTAAACGAGACTGGATTCATATGTTTAGGTGAGAAGAAAGCATTAAGCTCATCTATTTTGAACTCTAATGTAATACAGTCCATAGAAACCCACTCACCTTTTTCTTTTTTCTTTTTTTCTTAAGATCCAATGCTTCCCTTTGATCTATAGCATATCTTTTCAGAAGGGTATCCAGATTTAATTTAAATACTTCAAGTGAAGCAGAATCTGCCACATTTAACAGCAACATGTATTGAAACTGCAGTGCAGATGCAGTTTCAGAGAACAGCTTTTGAGCCTGGTGCCTTTTTTTTTTTTTCTTTTTTTGGCATTGTTGACAGACTTTATGAGGAAATACATCAGACAGATTGTTGTGGCAGATATTAAACTTCCTACATCTATTCCGATCTGATGGATTCCTTTTCAATAGGTTTTGGAGGGGTTAATGGACTGTGGTATGCCCTTTCGGCTGTTGAACTGAATTTTGAAATCAGTGAAGTTATTCTAGTTTACACTTGGTGAGAAGCTGATCTTTTGTCATGCTCTTGACAGACCTTCTAAGATGCTAAAATGAGTAATTGTTTTCTTAAGTAATCCGTCAGATTAAAAAAAGACAATACTTACTATCTTTGGGTAAAGCTAGCAGACTTGTTTTACGACACCCTGCATACAGTGCACAAAATTTGATTTCTTTCACAGAGAGAACTCTGAGAGTCATTGCCTTTGCCTTTAATATTAGCTCCCTGTATCTGCCGCATATTCTGAATTAATCATTTAAGATCCTTCTGCAACCAGACAAGAGAGGAAAATACTTGTCAGTGAGAGGTCACACCACCTACTGAATCTGTTTGGAGTGGATCTCCCTCTGGTCACACAGCTAATTTAAACTACAGACAAAACTTTTTGATAGTATAAATGAAGTGATAGGAATCCTCTATATAAAGTTAGGAACAGAAATATCCTCTTTGTAAGCAATTCTGGATCGCTACCATAAAATAAATTTGGAATAGGACAGTGGTAAGACTAGATAAGACTAAATTAAGTATCCAGATGCAAAAAGAAATTTTGTTTCTCTGGGATGGGAAAAAAAAAAGGACAGGAAAGATACCCGTTCAGATCTAGGGATAAACATGATTCCTTGTAAAGAGCTATGAACCCTAAAAATCAATGATGGAGCCAAGCTCTAGCGTAACTAAGTAATGGTTATATTCACAGTTATTCTTCCCTTGCAACACTTCTCTTTGGTTGTAGTATTTCACTGGCAGCCTTCCAGAGATCTCTGCCACCCTGGAAAGCATGGCTGTACAGACAGCAGCGTGCATCCAGGAGGATGCTCCGCCACAAACGACATCTTTTGACAATCAGCTTATTGTTTGCCCTGCTGTGATTATTCTTTACTGGTAGTGAGCTGATGCCCAAGGTCTCTTTCAAGAGCAAGGTGCGGCGGTGCCCAGCTTTGAACTAAATCTCAGGCTAATCAAAACCCTTGCCCAAAGGGCCAGTTTTGTGCATAGTCAGCATACTGTGAAGCGGGCCTTTTATAGGGATGGTTTGAATGTGTTTAGTCTATAGAATAGTGATAGGAAAAGAGAAACACTATGTCCAAACTCTGCCGTTAGCTGCGCCAGTCAGTACAGCCATCTGGAGGTCAAGTATTTTTAGTGGTCTGACTTGGATTAGAGTATGACCTGCATGCGCATGAATCATCACAAGGATTAATGAAGTGTATAAAGTGTGTGTGCTTGTTAATCTCTTCTATGGACACCACAAAGGAAGAAATACTTCATCTGAGCTAGTAAATGGTTTTGCACAGAGAAGACACAAAGCTTAACCATATGCTGAGGGGGACCCTGTAGCTTAATGGAAGTCTCTTTTATTAACCTAAGAGCTAAGAACTACAGCAATTATGCTCAAAGGAGGCATGACATGAAAATGATCCTGTTTTAGTTGTGGCTGTGAATTTTTCACTCTCATCTTCCTTTTCCATTCCTGCTTCTGTTTTATATGATATCTATTATACAGACTCTATTCAATTATGCAGATTGTATTTTAAACTAAAATGTCATAGTTTACATTGATTTTAATTCTCATTTCCTGTAAGTGTCTCTGTTCCATGTGATCAGTACAAGTACAGTGATCAGATAAGTACACGTGATGACATAAAACATCTCTAACATAATTTTGGCTTTGGTCAGTACATCCATTCTCTAAAAGGTCTCACCGTGGCATTGTACATATTTTCTACCTTAACTTTAATGGGCCTCTGCCATTTGAACTGTCCGCCCAGGGTTCACTGACTGCATGAAGGTAATTCCATACTTCCCTGGCTTTGTGGAAGAGCTTCTTAAAATTTGAGGGCAGCCCAGAGAGCGACTGTGACTCTGTGCAGAGCTGTGAAATCCTTCATGAATAGCAGCAAACAGAGGCTCTTCTTCAGAAACTCCTCTTTTCTGGCATCACTCTGATGCAGAGCCAGCCAAGGGGATCAAAGAGCAAGTGAGGAAATACAGCAGAGTCTCAGAAAAGCTAAGCTAGTCTCTGAAGAACTTTTGTAGATTTAGAAGGCTTGGTTTATTTCAGAATATGTCTTTCTTCCCATCTTTGTGGAGAGAGACACTTGGACTTATTGGACCTTTCTCACAGCTTTAAAAAGCAAATCACCTTTAAGCCAGAACTAAGAGCTATCTACTGCTGCGATATCCCATCTCCCTGATCTTTCCATGTGCTTGTCTGTTCAGTTGAAGGTAATCCTAGATAACTACTGAAAAGTGAAAAAGGGAAGCTATTTTTTCCAGGAGTGGTTGGCACTTGGAGCTTAGTGCAGGCTGGTACCTCGGAAAGCAGCTCAGCACTCGCAGCCCTGATTGCAGCCTTGGGAGACCGACAGTCCCTCAGCACGAGCTTCTTAGCTTTGCTGAAGCCTCGGCTCTTTACGGTATCCTTCTTCAATGGTTTCAGTAGGAAATTAGTTTTTAGTACAAATGTGAATCACACATGTGCAAGTTACAAATCTGGACCATTGCCCATAGGTAAAGTCACTAACTTTGCTATTTGGTAGTTATTATAAAGTTTTCAGTAATACTCTTCAGTTCTCTTCCTGTCCTTTCAGCAACAGGAAAAGCATTTGGAAAGAAAAGAGCCTTTTCATGTATACAGGGGATAAATGAATAGCACTTGCGAGACAAAGATGAGTGGGAACGAAAAATACGATTTTTTTCAGCAAACATTTATAGTCGTAAATGACAGAATTTTCATATTTAAGCTCCGAAAAATACAACACAGGGTCAGAAATGAAAGGTTCATGTGTGAGGGGATTAAAGTGAAAAAGGAATACAACTATGTGATTCAAAAAAGGTTTCAGTATCTGCGGAGCACTGAAGACCAGCAAAGTTTAATGTCAGCAGGATTGTGAAGGTCAGGGAGCAGATGAGGGTGGAAGGAAACTCCTCTTTGGATTGCAAAAGGACTGTACACATCTGGTAGAACAGTCCCAGAGGATCCCTGAGCTTCAGGGGTATGTGTAGCCTATAGCTCACTTACTTAGATAGTGTTATTCTGATAGCATTACTCTGCCTACAGCAACTATAGGAAAGTGAATCTTCAGAGCACTGATGATTTGCACCAAATGGAACTTAAGGAATTAATAACCTTGAAAGATAAAGTTTACATTACATGCTTATATTTGTCTTTTATTTGTTTGTATGTGTTTTCTTACTTTGCTTACTTTGAGCATGACTCAGTGAACAGTTGAGTGTCATATTATCCTGAAACAGAAGAAATATACTTGCCAATGTAAATATTAAATCTGTATTTTTAGAGCAAAATTTCATGACATGCTATGTGGTTCTCATTTACTATTTCTAAACATCACTGGTCACATGCCCCTATCATTTAGAAAGTGTTCATATAAGACATTAAAACATCATAACATGATTTTAAGCATCTTTATAAGGAATAATATAATTCTGGTTACATAACTGAGGCAGCAACAGAATAGCCTAGCCCTCATTTCCTAGTGCTGTTAATAACTGTTTTTTGGATCACAAAATATTAAACTATATACCTGTCTAGTGCTCATATAAATCAAGATCAAGAGTTTTCCCACCTATGACTAGGGAAAAATTAGGGAAGTGTCACATTTTTTCTGGCAGGCTCATTCTTTTTCCCTCAGAAAGACTAGGGCAGGGAGAAGGGTTAGATACCTCCATTCTAATCTATACTGACAATGACTTGCCTTATAAACTTGTCCTAATATATATATGAGCATAAACACAATTAGACTCAAATTTCTGGTGTTTAGATGTGAATATGAAATATGCATGTCCTTTTCCAGGAGAAGTACTAGTGGATTAGCTTCCCCCTTCTTGAAAAGGAAGGGGATATTCAAGACACATCGGAAGGCTTTCGTTTCTTCCTTTAAAATGGCTGTTCTCTATGTTTTTAAAGCATCGTTCCTCACAGTGACCTTTACTTCAGATAACCTCAACACATGCTGAAAACATGTGTGGTCAAAACTATTTCTTATGTTAGTAACAGCTCCCAAACACCAGGCCCCGATTAAGTAATACAAACCTACAAAATTTACATTCAGTATGATTTCCTTAGCAAAGATTCTGTTAACAAAGTTAGTCTTAATAAATGGTTTCCATACTTACAGGCTGGATACTGATACCCTTACTGACATTGATTAGCATGTTAATCCACAAGGGGTTCATTTTGAAACCAACAGAATGTTTTAAACCCGGAGTCATTTAGTCTAAATGAATCCTGACCAGGCCCTGGGAAATAGGAAATCCCTGACATGAGCCTTACATAAAAGAGCAGCTTAGTGCACAAAGCAGGTAAATAACCAAAAAGGATGTAAAACAGCCAAGAAAGCTAGCAGTAAATGAAAAGGTCGGGGCAGGGGAGGATGGAGAGAAGGGAAAACAGAAATGTGTGGATTAGGTATGTGAGTTTATTGGTACTTAAGGACTTATCAAAACTTTTGTTATTTTAATATGAGCCAGATATCAATGAAAGCTTAAATATATGTATTCTGTGTATGAGAATTCTCAGGTGAAGGCTTTGGAAGAAAGCTGCCAGGCTCGAGGAAGATGGAGACTGCATCCTCTGGGAGGGAGCTAAGAGTGGGTCAGAGGCAGGCATGGGGGGTAGTTTGCTTTCTGCTGGAAGAGTTGTTGCTTTAGGGGAAGCGAGAGCATTCGAGAAACTTAGACCTTGCTAAAGCAAGAACATATGAGGGATGTTGGCATCAGGCCATGCAGCGCCTGGATGGGAGTCCAGCACAGAGCTGGCTGGGAATTTTCTGATGAAACTGTTTTTTCAGAACAGAAACCTTTTCGGGAGATATATCCCCATTTAAACTCCCTCCTTCCTCCTCAGGGAAAAGGTTTCCAGGACTAGAATGAAAGATCTCATCAGAGGGAGGGGATGATGCAGCACTGACAAGTGTCTCAGTGGTTAACACTCACCTGCGCAACAAGAGCCTGGTCTGAAGCACCTGTTCTGGGATGAGGAGTAAGATGTGCACCCACTGCCTTTCATCAGCCCTAGAGAAAGAGGGCACCAGGCCAAGCCAGTTACACATTTCCTGCACCAGAGTTCAACCAGCATATGACCAGCATGGAACACTGCAGGATTTTCCTTGCTACTGAATGTAAATACATGTTTTGGGGGTCTAGTTTTGGTGGGTTTTTTTGTTTTTCTTTTTGGCCATCAGGCCATTGCCTCTTCTGAGCTGCATTGCTCGCCAACTCACCAACGCACCTTATGGCCAGTGTCTTATATGTGAGATTTTTATTGTCTGGAGTGCAGAGAAATGTAGTGGCCACGAAGGAAAGGAGTTACACTCTTAATGACTGCAAATGCTGATTATTACAAACTGAAAAGCAAAGCTTTAACAGGCGAGAAATCAATTCCCAGTATAACACTAACAAGAGCCTAGCTCACTCATATATATCACGGAAACGCAGAGGCTCCAGACCCCACACAGAGCCAGGATTTTGTTCTGCCACCTGCTAGCTGATAGCCTGGCTGGTAATCACTCTGGAGGGGGCTTTTGTTTGGTTGGTTTTATGAAAAACATCAAAAATCCCAAATTTCACCTTTATAGGAGCTCAGGGTATGGAGAGGGGAAGGCAAGCAGAGGCAATAGCAGAAGTGAGCACCAAAGGCACACACAGGGCGGCCTTTTCTGTGTATGCCAGCTAGGCTTGAACTTGGGTGGTTGGCGCAGGGCTGAGCTGCAACAGACCGGTGCCGCTGAGAACCTGGGCATGTGGCTTTGAGCACAGTGGGGCATCTACCTGGGGAGGCCAGGGCAGAGCCATCTCCTCAGAAAAACGGAGCAGACCTGCCCAAAGTGTTAAACACGGAGGGCAGATTCTCTTTTCCTCTTCTGCACTTTTCACATCAATCTCCCAGAAAAAAGAAGTCCTAAAGGGGTAAGAAACCTGTTGGAGCTGTCCTTTGGAGCACTGTTGAGCTCTTTCACGCTGCAAAGTTCACACCAAATATCATTCTTATTTGCCTTTCTCTTGAGTTTCTGTCATGACACTGAATGGGAATTCCCATGGTAAAATAAAAAATCCTTTATCATCCACTATCCGCAATCCACTGTTCAAAGAACAGGCTGCTACTGAGCAAAAACCAGTTTTTCAAGTTCAAGCCTTAAGGGGGAACTGACTAAAAATACAGTTAATCAATTTAGAAGGGGCTTTGATCACTTAGTTAGCCTGATCATTTAAAGGAATTTCACGAAAGGAAATATAGATTGTTAAAAAAATAATTTTATGTGTTAGAGAAATGAGAGAGGACGGTATGTACAAAAAGAAGGGAAATCGGGATGGTCTCTGGCTTAATCCCCAAAAGGTGAAGGCTGTTGGGGACACTGAGGCGGTTAAAAGGATCCAGGTGCATATTACCTCTGTGGGACTGTGGAAAACCAAAGAGCACACGTGTATTTCCTGTGCCAGGCAAGCTGAAGAGTGTCTGTGTTTTGAGGACCTTACAAAATCTTCTCAGGCTTTGTTTCTGAGAAGAAAAGAGCTGTTCAGCATCAGCCCAGGGAGCTGTACGGCTGGCCTTGCTGGGGAAGCCGGGCACAGAGCAGAGTGAGGGGCACGTGAGGACCGAGGAAGCTGCCCGCAGCCCTCGGCGCCCTGCCCCGGGCGCCCGGCAGGGCGAGGGGAGGACAGGGGAAGGAGGCAGAAAACGATACGAGGCCGAGTGCTCTGCTGGTGTCAGAGCCGTGCTGCTCTATTTCAGGTCCATAGCAGGTGTACTGACGCTTTCTTCTGCCGAAAGGCCCGTGCCCACCTCCGGTTCCTCGCATGACGCGGTCCTCACCGCGCCACGGCTCCCACCCGCCGCGAGGGGCAGCAAGCGCTGCGCCCAAGGCGCCCCCGCTGCGCCCAAGGCGCCCCCGCTGCCCTGCACCTGGGCTGCGCGCGGGCGCTCCGGGCGCTGGGCAGGGACGGGGCTGAGCAGGGCGTTCTGAGCACTCCGTGGCCAAGGGAGGGCAGAGCTCTGGGGCTGGATGATTCCTGCATGCCTGGAATGCGATGGTGGGTGACGGGAGCAATCTGGCACATGCAGCTGTATAACAGCAAAACATCTACGGGCAGATTATTTTTCAGCCATTTCTCTCATTCATTCACATCTCCTGCTACCCGCAAGTCCATGCAAAATACTGCTTTAGTTTGTAGGTATGACTGCAAACATTTATAACTGTGCCAGATATATGGTATCTCCTCCATCGAGATGTATGAAAAACGCACGGTGTAGTCAGGGGGTAAGACATGATCAATGCCTACAGAAGACTTGAAAACTTAGTGGGAATTGCGTGTATGCCTTTAATCTGGATGGCCTATTTTTGCTTCAGGTACCCTTAAAAATAGATAGCAAACATGTAGGAATTGGAGTAAATGCAGATGCTCTGCTTGTTCTCAGCAGTCATACTTATCATACTAGAAACACACTAGCAAATATGTTTAACATTGACTTTGTTTCTCATTTGCCATCTTAGAGAAGGAGAATCTGTCAACTTCTAGGAAAAAGTGGTTTGGTTTTTGTTTTTTTCCAGAAAGATCAATAAACATGAAACATATATGAAAGCTAACTTGGTCATTTTGCTTGGGGAACTGATAAGTCCATTCTTCAAGGTTTCAACCTTACTGAGAGTTGCATGCTCGATAGGCATATTTAAAGAAAATAAAAAATCCCCAGATTTCTGGTAAATCATCGAATACTCTGCTGGGGAACTCGGGACCGCGCGTTGCCCTGGAGGTTGCTCCATGGCGTTGACCTTCCTCCATTCCCCAACCCCAGGGTGATGAGAGGCAAAGCCGGCAGTGAGCAGGACGGGGCCCCGAGCACGTGCTGAGTCTTTGCGCCTCAGCCTCTTGTGTAGGACCAGCACGGCCGTGCTCGCTTTCCGTGTGACTCTCCTTCTAGCCAGGCACAGCAGACCGCAGAGACCTCTCACTGAGTGCCAGGGCCCAGCATTGCACAGGAAGCAGCGCTTATAGCTTGTGCCTTTCCTGAGGAGCGTCTACTGCACATGGCAACTTACAGCTGCAGCTCTTGGTAGAGCAGAATGCTGTTTCTGAATTCCTCCAACAGCAGGCTTGGTTTAGCTGAAATTGCTGCTCTGATTTCCGACTTCTCTCTTCAAATCCCACGTCATCTGTGATTCTTTTATTACCCTTTATGGATCTTGTCATACAATTTTATATGGCACTTTTAACTATTCTCATGATTCATCTGTGGCTATGGCATCTCTCCATAAAGACACCCACATTTCTCAACTTACTTATTTGTTGAGTGCTTTCGATCTAAACCATACCACACAGTTGTTTCTCCCAGTCCGTACAAAATCTGTATTTCATGAGCGCAATTATTTTTAGGAACATTCACAGATTAAGGCTTGATATTGTGAAATAAATAGTCAGACAGCCAATATCTTAGATTTAGAAAAAAAAAAAAAAGAGAGGATTGCTCCAGAAAAGAGCCCAGAAAGCTGAAGGCAGGTATATGGCCACTCTTAAAAGTGGGAACAGTTGCATTCATTTAAATAAAATTAGTGAAAGTGATTCTCCAATTGATGTTTATTCCAACATCACTCCTTCAATAAATGCTAGTTTAGAGAGCAGCCAGAGGAAGTTGTTTTCAGTATAAAGCAGATTTTTTTTTGTAGATCCTTCAAAAGTGAGGCTCTAACCTACATCTTTTTGTCACCATCTACAGGTGTGTCATATACTAGCACTCCACTTTTTTCAAATACAGAGAATAGAATTGAGCAATGCAAACTGGTAATAAAGACTAAATATTAGGCTTGTGTAAAGGGGTCTCCATTAATCAATTCTGTTCAGCATGTCCCTAAACTTTCTCATTTCATTCCTTTGTGCTCACCTATGTGGGGAGCCCAGGGGAACCTGGGTATGACCCTTATCCCTCCAAAAACTGGTATTTTGGGCTCCTCTAAAAATGGGCAGATAGAACAGAAAAAACAATTATACTTTCATGTTTCTCTAATGTTTCTAGTCTGAAGAACACCAGAGAAAACAAACAAGACATAAAACAAAACTAATGAAACAAGTTTATTGTCTTGTGGGACAAATCTATCTCCTATTGCCAAGAGGTATCCTGACTCTGAAGGCAGAATTGCACTGCTGTGCTGGGGTTTGCACTATTTTTGGAAGCCTGCACAGCAGGACATTTTGTGCACCACAGTGTTCAGGGTCCCATTCTAGGGAGGAGGAGGAGGAAAAAACATCTGAAGCAGACAGCAAAACAGAGGTAATGGCCGCAGATTCCTTGCCCCCCCTCTTCTGCAGGGAGAGCACAGACCCATCGCTTTATTCTGGCTGACTAGCTGGAGTATGATTGCAAACATGAGTGAATGACTTTTGGCAACCATCAGTGAAAAAATGAAAGAGAGCAAGCACCATAAGGTCAAAGTATTAGGAAATTCAACCATTTCCATCTCTTAAAAGCAGCTCTGTAACTTTTTTTTTTTTTTTTTGGTTGTTTCACTTCCTTTTCTGTTGATATTATGGCTTTGCTGCAATATGTATTTACTTTTGGGGTGTAGGACAAGATTAAAAGGGCCATAAAAACGTACAGCTCACAAAGACATGGTGAGAATCTGAAGACTCAGCAATAACACCTGGTAGAGGTGTTCCAGTTGTCCAGTGTTCCGGTTAATATTTACCTATAAACAATGCGAATTGTTTAAATGACTGTAGCTGCCCTGGTCACCACTGCTTGTAGCAGCAGAGCACAGGGCATCTGACTTGGTCTGTGAGGTTTCCTGAAGAAGCAAGAGGAGCCTTTAATCGAGGACAAACTCCTAGGAAAGCTTCTTCCGCAGCTCCCCACTTTCATCTCAGCTCTTTGAAAATGGCAGGAGTAAACCGCTGCATAAAGTACTCCATGTTCATCTTCAACTTCTTATTCTGGGTAAGCTCATGCTTGAATTATTATTAGTGATGCATGAAATGTGTTCAGTGTTATGTGAAGGCTGTAGTTTAGAAATTGTGAAGAAAATAGAGCATAAGTGGAAGCAGAGTATGATTCTAAATCAGAGAATGGAGCATATGTTTAATTTTGCCCTTCCCTTTCTCGTTTTCTTTCAAAATAGCCTTCCCCTCCAATTCAAGACTAGAAGAGCCTGGAGTCTGCCCCCCTGTCCTGTAACCTACCCCTCAGTTCAGTCACAAGATCCTCCACGTAAACGGCTTTTGCTCTTGCTTTAATTGACTGCTTTTTCTGACCGGCTGGCACAACCCTGCAAATATGCTTGTATTGGTAGTCTCTTTCTGGATTATTTTTGTGTGTGCTTGTGTGTCCATCCTTCCTTGTGATCCACTGCATTTCATACTTCGTGTTTGACATGGGGCAGTGAATGCTAACACGGGATGATCGGGCAGTACTACCAATAGCTCTACGAAATCGTCTTGGCCTGCTCTCAAAACAGCACAGCAGGCAGCTTTCTAATGCAGTTTGCACCATATTTGTCTTTTTGGTCACATCTCAGCGGGTTTGCAAGATTTTTAGGCCTTTATAGTTTGGGAAAGCTTTGAGTTAAGAAGCTTTTTTGTTTCATGGTTTGCTAGGTTCCCCAGAGGTTCACTGAAACCAGAAGCAGAACCGCTAGTCACAGACTGGCTTTTGCCTCCAGGAATTTTTTCCTAGTGAGAAGGTGATACCATTGAAAATGGACCACATACACTACTAGTCCGGGAAAATTTGTGGCT
The DNA here is from genome assembly GCA_003342815.1 of Eudromia elegans. Taxonomy (NCBI): domain Eukaryota; kingdom Metazoa; phylum Chordata; class Aves; order Tinamiformes; family Tinamidae; genus Eudromia; species Eudromia elegans. Next base: position 388,880 of record PTEX01000012.1, read on the forward strand.
AGACAAAATGAGCAAAAGGGTTAGCAAAATTCTTTGCTCACTTGTGGACCTCACAAATACATTTCTAACAGGCCAGCGATGAGTACAGATTTGGGCTGCTCCCCTTCTTCTTCCTCCACCTCCCCCAAGGCAGATTGAAGATATTTGACATCTATGTTGAAGGTTTTTTTCTGCAATAGTACCTAAAAAGATCCATAAGAATGTGACTTAGAATTCCTGCCTCTCAGGACATTTTTTTTCTATTAATATGCATCTCTGTTTGCTGTAAGGTAAAACATAGGCAAATATCCGGCGCTAGGAAAGCCCCCAAAGTACATCTGGAGTGAACATGTGAATAATGCCCGAGACTAAATAGCTAGTGACAGCATGAGCTTCCTAGGAAAGGATAGACACGGTCTTTGGGGAGCCAGGAAACAATCACTGCTACAAAGCTTTGCAGCCTCTGCTTGTGCCAAAGGTAGCAAAATATCTACTCCATTCTGAGGAGGAGGAGGAATAGGGTGAGAGTGTTTGCTGTGCGTGTGACAAAACTGAGTGGGACTGAGGAGGATAGAAATACATCTATTTTAACTCTTTTTGAAGGAAAGGATTTAGCACTGACAAGGTTGGGAAGAACAGTCTATGGTGCCAACAGGACTATGTACAAAAGGAAGTCAAACTGAATTCTTTAATTGACATTCTTGGCTCTAATGAATGGAAAGCATTAAACTGAAAAAGCATAGGGATTAGTGATGTCTTGATCGCCACTGCTCCTGGTTCAGGAAGCAGTTGCATTTCCCAGCGCATGAGGCAGTTGGCAGATGGAAAATTAAACTGATGCTGGGAAATGAAAGTGACTTTAACTAGAACTAGATAATAGCAAATGCTGCATATTTACATGGTGTACTTTTTTTCTTAGATCTTTGAAATCCCTCTGGATATTTCCTCCCTTAGGATTAAAAGGAATGTGCTTTCTTCCTTTCCTGTGCCTTTTTCTCAGCATATACTGTAAGAACGTGTCCTGTTCTTGTAGCATATCTCTACGCATCTAAGCCATGGAATAGACTAACCTAGACCCACAAAGAGACTTTGGCGTCACCCTCTTCCCCCTCAGCTGGTGTTTGACCCCACAGCCCCTGTTGGGCTCCAGGGCTTCCATAGAGTTTTGTAGTGTGGTGAAAGTTGAGCATGAGTTTTGACGATATAAGTTTTGGAGTTGGATACCCATACAAAGCTTTCAATGTCCTTAAGCTAACCCACAAGGCATTTTGATATATTAAAGCTAATGCTTAGGTCGGATTTTTCTTCTCTCTTCTGCAGAGTTTGCAGTCCAGTCTCCGCCTGCAGCCCTCACACATTCAGCCTTTGATACTCCACATCATTCTCAACTAAACGTAGATGTCTGATCATTAGTTTGATGCAGTCTTGATAGTAACAGGGTAATCTTTGATCAGTTGTTGACACTGCTTCAGACATGCAGTCCCATCTACAGCCAAAGTGAAAATAACTTTCACTTTGGTTGAAATAATAAGTGAAAATTAGAAAATAACTGGTTCATTAAAAATGAAGTGGCTTCCTGAAATGTATTTCTTTAACTAAAATTTTATTTCAGGAAATTTGATCATTAGGATGGAGTATTCCATAAACATTAAAGTATCTTATTTTGGCCTTTTGGGAACAGGATATTTGATTCATAGTAATTTTTGATAGAAGGAAATGCCTATTGTAGAATTCCCATATAATTGATAAATTCATTCACTTTCATCTTTATTTATTTCTCTACTACTGTGCTGTATTTTTATGGGAGTTCCTATAGAGCAAATAAGGCAGTGGCCCAAATTCTGTTTGGTCTTGTAGCAATTGCTACAAATATGCATTATTTGCAAATATGCTGCCCAACTAGATATTTCCACATTAGCGTTCCCATATTGTCTGGCATTGCTGAACACACAGTGCTCCCGAGTAAGACTCAAATATAAAGTCACACGATACCATCAGTTTCTGGGAGAATCAGTGTGTTTGAAAAGATTTCAGTGGAGAGCTCTAGTACAGTTTGATAACATGACAGAGCTGTCACCAGTCATGCAACTTTTTTTTTTCCATGTTTTTAATGTACTTACAGGAGCTTTGCTTAGAGCAGGGTAAATGTGTGGTACTCATGTTTGAGTGTTGGCCGTGTTCCATATGAAATAATCTGCTGTGGTCATTATGGTCTTTGATTCTGAATATCATATGAAAACTTTTGAGAGGGAAGTATTTTTGAGAAAAAATACCTAAAACATATAATATTACCTCATTTGATTTTGAAGAGGAATAGTCTCAATCCCAGAGAGCTCATATAATTACATTTCAGGGTCATTCATGACTTGATCATTAATGACATACAGGAGGATAATTACGAATACAGTGAGACTCCATTCCTTGATGATCCTTCTCTCCTGCCAGTCCTCTCACAGCCTTTACCCCTGATTAGCATCTTAATTATCTGTGTCCTACACTTAGTAATAAAAAGAAAATCTATGTGAAAATCCTCATAGAAAAGGTGAGGACTAGAGTGACTGATGTGTATTAGAGTGGTACATCAAAGATCAATGAAATAGGACCACATCCAGGTGATTAGGAAGTATATTAGGATTCCTCTGTCCTCAGTTTAACATTTGAAAGCAAGTCATTCTTCTTTTAAAGACAAGGTAGAGAGGTGGATAGCACCTGCAGGTGGTTTAGCTCATCTGAGTCTGTCAGAGGTCTCAGAAATTTGATGTAGATGTCTAAATTTTTATGTATAAGATAAAATAAGATTATTTTGGAATGGGAATAAAAATTATTACAACAATCATTTTAGAGGAGAAATATTTCTCCTCTGTGCAGATAGTCAGCATCTCCATGACCTAGCGGGATGACACAACAGAAAGACTTCATTTTGGACTTTTCCTGCCTGTTTTACCATGGAGAATCAGCTTCTACAAATGTGTCCTGAATAATTATAGACATAACATTTATCCCAATATCCCTTATCAAATCTCATATATTTCCATCATGTAAGAAAGAATGTTCTTTACAACTATGTTATACCTATATTACAATTTATATACCTCTTTCATCTGACAGAATATCTGTCGGATATTCTGCCTCCCAAGCACATGCTTAAGTCATCACTGAAGTGTGGATTCTTCGGGGATGGGAATCACTGTGCGTAAATAAAGATCCTCACCAAGTTGCCTGACTATGAATCAACGCTCCATGCTTTAGCATTTGGGGTTTCTCTCACTTTGCCAAAAGTTTTTTTTTCCCTTTTTGCTAGCATCCGGTGCAATTTGAAGGCTGAATTTTAATCTGAAATTGCTCATCTTCCTAAATATTCTATATTTTCCCCTACAGGCATTTGGCTGTGTTGTTTTGGGCGTTGGTATATGGATACGTGTTCGCAGTAATCGAGAGGTAAATGTATTCAGTCTTACCGGAACTATGTAAAATATAGAAGCTGTGATATACATTTTAATTTCCCACGCTCATTTCCACAGATTTGTTTTTGTTGAGACGATTTGTGTGAGAAAAGACTAATGCATTTTATGATTAAGATGTTAAAAAAATGGTGCAAGTAATCAGATTATTTTATATACAGACATGTGACCACAAATGAAAAGGTCACTGAGATACGAATACAACTTTATGTATTGTTTCCTGCCATTTAGCTGGTGCTGCCCTAAGTCCCAGAGACCTCATATCTGAAATAGAACTGACTTCATGATGACAGTGTGACATGGGGTAAATTAGGTCATGGTGGAAAGCACCGTCACCGAGTCCTGCAGAAGAGGAGGAAGGACAGGTCTTGCTCTCAAACCTCCATTTCAGTGAAGGTGAACCTGCCACATTGTTAGCTGACCTTCTCTGGTGGTCGTGTCCAGTACGGTAGCTCAGGTGGTACGTGGCAGCTTGGGAAACCAGAACCACAATTTTGCAGTCTTACAGTGAGGAAGTTTCCCATTCAGAAAAGGAAACATAAATGTATTCGAAACTGCCTTCCTCAAGTCACACTGAATGCTCACTGAAAGCTGTGAAATAAAGAACAGAAGAACCAAAACTGAAAGGATTTTCTCCTGTTGTGGTTTTTTGTTTGTTTGCTTGTTTGTTTTTTGCCTTCATGCAAACAAAAATCCGGTTCCAATTCAATGTATGTTTCACTTGAGTAATACTTGAACAGACCATAACTATTTTTGGCTGTGGATCAATAGAGTTTGCTAAGAATAAATAACAGGAAGTACAGTCTAACTTGGAAGGGGAAAGAACAACACATTCTTCAAGTTATGCTTGTCTATATACCTTTGCAATTTCTATCAGAAGATAAATGTGACAACTTCCTGACATTTTTTGCTAATCTTGGCACAAACTATATTGGAAAATAGTCTTTGAAGATTTTTCTCCATTTTGGCCTTTGGCTACAGTCCATCCTATGGGAACTGAATAATTTGATATTTAATAATACTGAGCTATATGAATTGTTTAGTTGAATGTCCCACACATCAAAATGCAGTCTTCATCTCAGAGGGTTATATTAGAGATCCTACTTAAAAAAATGGAAAAGAAAAAAAAGTAATCTCCAATGGACAATATCTATTTCTTGCATATTCAGCTTAGCTCTGAGAAGTGTTCTGTCAGGAACAGCAACAGGGTGTGTGCCTGGCCTTATAATGACAAGCAGAGATTTTATTTCTTCAACTTTAGGTTAATGCAGGAGAAATTTCAAGATAATCAGTTTTGATCCTTGCAATAAAAAGCAAGGACTCATCAACTGAAAACAACCCAAAAGCTATTTCAAGGACAAGAGATGTCTCTTTACTGTGTAAAGGTGACTTTCATCTCATACAGAGAGAAGTCCACAGTGAAAGCCAGGTTCTACTGAATTCTCCTGCAAAAAAATTAAGAATGTGCAATGGATAGTGCTTTGGTTTTATACGGCCCGGAACTTTTCTCTTACTGCTCACTGTTTGGGGGCGTGAGAGGGTTTTTAGGAAGAGTTTCTTGTAGCTGAAAGATTTTTTCTCTTTTTCTTCTCAGGAGTTGCAGGTGGACATGACGTTTGCAGGAATTGATCTGCTCATAGCAGTGGGCTGCATCATCATGGTCCTAGGATTTCTAGGGTGCTGTGGTGCTATAAAGGAAAGCCAGTGCATGCTGCTTATGGTAGGAAAACTTCAGCTAAACTTTTACAGAGCAAAGCTGCACTTGATAGACAATATCCTTGCAAGTGCCCTTAGTTGAAGATGGGGATATTTTTATTTAATCATATGGTTATTTAGAATTATGGATATGAAATGTGTTTTCATTGCTTATCTTATGCCTGCGACCCTGCTAAATCCTAGTGCAGAAGAAAGGGTGGGTGGCCTCATCAACAACGAAATGGAGTCCAGGGAGCATGTAGCAGTCCACTGGCTTTTTCCTCATCCAGCTACTCAGTTCTTGCCATCCATCCTTCATTGCCCACCACTGTTTCATCTCCTGAAGTCCCAGCTGCTCCCTCTGCTAGTCCACCCAGCATTTCCTTCCCTGTCCTTCTGCCCAACATCTCCCACCTACACACTGCCCATCATACAACTCCTCTGACATGCACCTTGTTGTGAAAAGCATGGACAATCGGGAACACTCCTTGCCTCCAACACCCCCTTTTCTTCAGGAAATAACAGGAGCACGTCGGATTAGAACCTCTCTTAGTTTTACTTAGATGTTTATTGAAGTACATGAGAGCTTAATATTCATCAAAAAAAATCTTTTCATGATAAACAATATTTTTTTTCTCCCTTTGTCTTTTTTGAATAGTTTTTTATTGGACTGCTTCTGATCCTGATTCTTCAGATTGTAACAGGTATTTTAGCAGCAGTGAACAAATCTCAGGTACAGTATTATGCTGAATTTTCTTTGTAGTCTTCCTTGTCTACTGTTTCTACAAAGAAAATGATACAATGTTTTTACTTACAGATTAAAACAGCCTTTAGCTTGGTCATCTCAACCAATGTCGATCTGTTGCAAAGTTCTACTGAAGAAGGAAAATTATATCAAGAGAATTTTCAGAAGTTTGAGAGAGAGGTATTAACAAGTATCAAAGAGTTGTTTCTATCCACGCAGTCTTTAGCATTTGTTCACGTTTTAGGTTACGGCTACTCTGACTGAGATTATGATTTCATTCCTGGCTACAGGGAAGTAGCTGACTTAAACAGAATTTAAAGCACTACCCAAGGTATTTCTGGTCTTTTTCCATGTCTTGAACTTTCCATAATGGTTTCTTTGCACAAAAGGTTTTGTGAGAGATGGGGCACGGAGACACAACATGCAGTGAATCTACTGATGTAGATTTTGTTGTGCCCTTTATTATATACAGAGCAGATGGCATTTTCTGTGACCCACACTGGGATTGTGTGAAAGACTAGTTCTAGAGGAAGTAGCTTCATAATCTGGAAAGCTGCATGGGTGAGGATCATTTCCCTGTATAGTCTAAGCATCTCAATGGTCTCAGAACAATTAGTTGTTTTTGAGACTTACGCAGTTGTAGAGAGGTTTGACGAAAGATCTCTTTCTAGTTGTATGTCTGTGTAGCCCTATTTTATCAACTTGTGTGGCAACTCCAGATATGTTTCATATATATTTATTCAATAACAAAAAATGCATAGGATGATGTGTTAAACATCTGGGTGGTTAATTTGTAACACATATTTGAATTCTAGAGTAGATGATGAAAAGCTTTTAAAGGCAGCACAAGCTAATGAAATCTGAAGGCTTCACGTATCCCTTCTCCCTAAATCAGTTTGCCAAGTTCAAAGTTCACACCACCTGAAACTCGATAATTCTGCATCAGTGATTACAAATTCCTCCATGAAAAAAAAATATATAACTGTCTTAAAACAAACAACACAACCAAAACACAGATCCCCTTACACTGGGAAGTGGCTGTCATATGTTCCCAGCTCCTTCTTTGAGGCCACGTGCTCAGTGCATTGGCAGCAATGCTACAGAGCTCACAGTGCGTGCCTGTGGGGTTTGGGAGCCCCATAATTGCTATTGGACCTCCACAAAGTCTGCATGTGTTTGTATTTGCTCTTCATGATTCTTAGACACTGTTGATCTAGCAGCCTTACTGCAGGTCACTAGAGAAATTTGTGCATATGTTGGAGGAAGGATAATTTTAAGGCTTGTAATTCTCTGTGGGATGTGATAGACCAAATGTGCAAGTTCAAACAGCTCTCAGGAACCAAGGAATTGGACTTTGCATCTCAGCCATAAATCTGCTGATTTTTATGAGACTGTTGTATAATTCTAGGGCTGCCACTCTTGCACAGCTATGGTTAGGCTAGTGAGAGGTATACATAGTATGGAGTATAAACTCTGTTCTACCCATGTTTACCTATAAGGTGCATCTTGCTTAAACTACCACTTTACTAATGGTTTTCTTGAGGGTAGACTGAGGTACTGATTTTATTCTCCATTTCCAAACTCTGCATAGTTCTCAGAGCTTAAGAAAGATGAACCTTTGTAAAAATGTTTAAAGATTTTGACTGCCGCAGTTTTAAGTGTCCAAAGCTCCCTGCTTTCTCAGGCCTTTGGATCACTTTCACATACAGAAACTGGCATCTGCTTCAGTTTGGTCTAGCTCTTCAGTTCAGTTCTTCTAATGTCTGAAACATCTCAATAGTATTTCCTGATCTGTAGAAGATCTTTCCAACTCAAATGTGAGATAAGAAGCTAGAACGTGGAGCAGTTTGTTTCAGCTGCATTGTTGATATTTCTTTTCAGTAGGATTTGAAAGATGGAGTTACTTATCACCTTCTGAAATTAGCCTTCTTATTTTAATCAAGTTATCCTCATCCACTGTTGACACAGTAACAGGCATTTTTATAAGGCCTTTATTAATGATATTTCTAAACAAAGGGTCATAAATTTTTGACAAGCTCTGGTATCCCCACACTTTCTTTTGTAGTCTGAGTTCATCACTTCACAGGTCCTTAATGAGAGGGTAACCTGGAGCAGGGATCTGCAGCGCCCTGGAGGGCTCACGGCCCCATGGAGTGGAAGCTGCCTCTGCATCTGGTTGCTTAAGGAAGAAGGAAAGCCTTGGGGATGTATCTCGTGTAGAATAATCTCTTGCTACAAAGTCATGGAATGCCATGTTTTACTGTGTAAAAGAAGGGGATTTGTGCAAAGGAGATTTGTTTTCCCTGTGCTTGTACCTGTTCTGACCTCTCTCACCAGTAGGAAGCCAGAAGATGGAGACTTAGTGTCATCCTCATCCTCTGTATTGCACAGAGCATACCCTTGAATCTCACTCATGGTGTGGGCCACCTCCACACTCCCTGTGGACTTAGATGGGTAGGCTCAAAGGACACCTACATTTTTAAAGGCTGCTACTGTTAAAGGAAAGAAAGGAAAAAAGGAACATTTGAGTGGCTTATATAACTTCCCCTTTTCCTTTCCCATTCTTCCTCCGTCCTAGTCCCCTTCTGAGCTCACTTATTTCTTCTGATATAATAAGCAGTTCCCTGGAGGGATGAGTCAAGGGTGTGCAAAATGAAAAAGCCCATAATTACTATATTAATTTTTAAATAGACCAAAATTGCTTTTATTAGGTCCCATGGCTTTCCTTTTATACAAAACAACATTTCTAGCTGCATTTTAAAAGAGAGAGGACCACAAACCCAAATCTGCACATCTGAGCTTTAGTGGTTTGAATAAAGTAGAACCTGAAATGAAACTGCACCTGGTTTAGGTTTCACAAACCCCAAATGGACCCCTGGCCTCCTCTATCCATTTGTAATTTAATGGGTAAACTATAATTCAAGGTGGTTATTTTTCCGGATTTCACATTTTTGTGTGCCTATGATTGACTATAGATGTTACTAACCACACTCAAGTATAACCTGCAGAGGATGTGTGCACTCACCAGTCTGATAACTGGTATAGAAATTTAAATGGTATTTGAGACAGGAGTCAAATTGGGAGAATATCCACGCTGGAAAAAATGGAAGGACAATTTATTCTCCTTTGTTTTCCTCAGCATTACCGTCCCCTCACTTCAAGTCACCACGTTTTCTCATCTCCCTGTTTCTTCCTTTCTTGCAGTTTCAGTGCTGTGGTTTGCTGAATGGGCCGGAAGACTGGGGAAAAAATTTTAATGTTCCTATTAATAACTATAAAGTGTGTGAATGTGCAGCAGAGGACCGATCAACAGACCTCTGCACCTATTATCGAGACAGATACATTTATAAAGCGGTAAGAAAAATACAATTCCCTATTCTTTCCAAAATAGGTTTTCACCCAAAATTGTCCTTAAGGACCACTCAAAAAGTTGTGCTCCTCCAGAGTCTCATTTTGGTGGTAGACATATTGGCTCAGCGTTTGACTCAGTGCTTTCAAAGGGCCGTGGAAATGAAGTAATTAAATACAAGACCTTTGATTTTTGATATTTTTTCTCCTAAAAAAAGAGATCCATACTCATTTTGCAGAATATGCTGGAAAGAAACCTTACATAATGTAGGCATCCTGGCAACATACTCAAAGTGTAATATTCTACCACTGTGACCTTTTGCAAATCTTGTGATAATTAACATAAAAATAAGGCAAAATGTGTGTGAACAGGCAAGAATGACAGCACTCACAAACTGGTGGGTGGGCAGCAGAGATCTCGATTAGTTAATTTCAAAAATTAGCTGTGTTTGCATATAGAAATTTGATTCCATGCACGGAAGTAATAAAAAAGCATACATAAAAAGAAGTAGAAAATTAGCACAAAATAGCTGTGGTTTTTTGAACGCCAGTAGTGTGAAGTTTACCAAGCTCTGCATCTAGTACAAAGCAGGTTTGAGCAAATGTCCAAATTAGGCTGTATGTATGTGCAGCTTGTGGACCAGGCCCCGCCTGCACACTAATTTCCTCCTTGCAACGTCCCATGGTAGCAAATACTGCTTTAAAGCAAGGAAATAGCCTGGTTCAGAAGAGGATGCCAGAACCAATCTGAAAGTAAGTTGTACACAACGAGGCTATTTTGGACACATTTTTAATGTGTTTTTGGCCTCAGACATGTCCTCAAAGGACACATGAGAAACCATCAGAGAAATTACTGCAGGTGCATCATAGGTATGGCTCACATAAACTTACATTCACATTTCTTGGTGGTGTTAGATGTTAGTGAAGGCAGTTTTTTGATGCAGGAAAAAAATGATTCGAAATACAGATCAGTTTTGAGTAATGAAAAGCTTTCTAGAAAGCCTGTAGGGAAAGAACCAAAGTGTTTGCTGTGAAGAAGTAAATATGGTAAAAGAATATAATTACACATTGATTTTGGGGAAAGACAGATGTAGTGTTGGAACATTTCTGTGGTTTTGATGGATTTAAGCCATAGTTGGATTTCCCTACAGTTTGCAAAAGGAATATTGTCAATGCTTGCTGAAGACATAGTCATTACAAGAACAGATGTATGTGTTTATTAAAAAGGAGAGTAGCTCTGCATACAGCTTAAGATCTGGTTATTTGCTCCTTCCCAGCTCCAGATCATGACCACTAAACATTTGTCAAAATTAATAGTGATTATCATAATTTCAGATGAAAGTATGATAAGTCTGATTCTAATAATAGGCTAGAATAGAGGTCTGAAATCCAAAGATCAGCCTAGTAGGAAATCAAAGTTTCCTTTTAGATCTGATCTTTGCTGCATGTCCCATTTCCTAGTAATGGAAGGCTATGAAATCCAAGTAAGAATAAATGCTTCTTTTCTTGTCAACTAAAAATCATGCAAACATTAGGCCTTGCAGCGTAACGTTTGAATTTGTTTCTTTCTGTGTTCTTCTACTAAATTCATCTTAGATTTGGGAAGGCAGAAAAGGAGATAGCTGTTTCAGAGCTATATATAGCTCTGGTATATATAGCTGTATTCTTTGTATTCATTAGCAACAAGATAAACGTTATCTTTTTACAGAGAGAGTGTAGGGTGATTTTAGAGAACGTATTTCTAACAACCTTAGGATAATAATAATATTTATCTCTAACTACTCATTTTATATTATTTTTCAGTATTGTGGAGATAAACTAATCAAAATTATTCAAGACAACATGATCTTAATTATGGGATTAACGTTTGGAGTGGCAGTTATTGAGGTACCAGTATTTGCTATTAAAATATTCAGTACTTTACAGGGAAGGGAAGGGAAGGGAAGGGAAGGGAAGGGAAGGGAAGGGAAGGGAAGGGAAGGGAAAAGAGAGGAGAGGAGAGGAGAGGGAAGAGGAGGAGGGATTTGTTTTTAGTCCACGTATTTGCCACACATTGTTTAGGGGGAGACATGACCCAACTATGCACTACTCTGCTGTACTTCAGTTAGTGTGAATTTTAACCAGGCCATGCCAACTGGCCTTGGAGCTTTTCCTTCAAGGCAGGAGAGAGGAGGCTAGAGACTAATTGACCTAATTCTCCATTAAGAAATTCCAGATGTTTATAATAGTTCAAGCCAATTATATCTTAGTTGCCCCTAACTGTGTATTTGTATCGTGGAGAAATTACTATTTGAAATTATTACTTTGAGGGCACAATTTAACCATTAAAAAGAGTGTAAACATATCTGAATGCATGCCTGTACAGCTTCATATATTCCTATATTTAAAGAAGACTAGCATATGAGCTCTTTCATTTTCTTGCTTCCTCATACACTGAAAAAGAACATGCAAACTTTTCCCAAGGAGAAGAGGAAGGCTGTATTGTTTTCCAACCAGCTTCTTGACGAATGACAGGCTTTGTTGTTTAAGGAGAAAATGCCAAAGAAAAGGGGGGTTCATTATGCTGCTTTCCTCCTTCATTTTCCTCCTTGTGTTCACTATTGCTTTGTGGTTTCTGCCCCCCGTCCTTCCCGCCCCCTCCACAACAAGTGTATGTTTGAGGGAAAGGCAGAATGATGAGGATCATTGTGGAGAGTTCAGTCTGCACAATTTCAAGCAGAAAACTGCTTAACATCATTGGCAGCGCATTGTTCCTTGTGCTGTAAGAATGGGCAAGAGCCTCATCTCAGAAAAAAAAAAAAAAAGGAAAAAACACTTCCAGGAAAATAATAATAAGCAGGAAACAGTTATGCAGCTGCAGCCCTCCGAGATAAAGTGCCATTAATTTTTTTACTTGGCATCAGCTTAATGTTATTTAAGGTACTGTATATGTGGGGGGTGGGGGGGGTCTGGCCTCCTGTTTATGTAGAATTATGGGGGAAAATATGCACCAATATTAAAAGATGGCTTTTAGAAATATAAGAGAAATGTAAAATTGCATGTCTATCCAGAAGGTAAATTGCAGGTCGCTTTAGTGATTGCAGTTACATGGGATTTATCCTTTAGTTCACTAGCCATCGTTCCTCCCTGTTTTCTAGCTGGCAGCTTCTGTGGTGGCTGCGTCTCCCCAGGCATAGCAGGATTAGAAAATGAAATGAATAACCGACATGAGATGAGCTTAGGCTACTACAAATAGTCAGCAGGCAATTACACCCTCTAAAGATGTATCCCTTTGAAAAACAGAGTAACATATATCACATCTCGGGTAACTGAAGATTAAGGGCTACTTGCTTAACCCTGTATCTCCTCTGGAAAAAGGGAAAAAGAGGAGAGGAGAGGAGAGGAGAGGAGAGGAGAGGAGAGGAGAGGAGAGGAGAGGAGAGGAGAGGAGAGGAGAGGAGAGGAGAGGAGAGGAGAGGAGAGGAGAGGAGAGGAGAGGAGAGGAGAGGAGAGGAGAGGAGAGGAGAGGGAAAAGCAAAGCACTAGACAAGGAAAAGACTTCCCTAGCACTCCCCCGCTGCCTGCTGCTTTTTTTCACTTGTGGACTGTTAATTATTTTAGCTAACTTTATCAGTGGAATTAATATTGAGAAGAACAGTCCAGTTTCGCTTGGTACCAGTGAAACTGCAGGCTTGGTAGAGGAGCTGTGATGGCTTATTCCAGCTCTGAGCCCAGCTCCTTGTCTTCCCTCTATCTTATCTGTTCTATATGCTCTCCACTGCTTCTAACTTGAGTAAATGAAATACCCTGGTGCACGTATCGTCCTAAATGGCACTTGGATACTTTCCAGTTTTTGTGTGGCACCTTCACAGACTGATTAGTTTCAAATCCAGAAGGAAGCTTTCTGATCTTCGGATCTCACTGGCTTTCTGTCACAGGCTATGGTATTTCACTCAGTAATTCTCACTACAGGGATGATCCTACTGAATTTTGTAATTCAGCTTTTGTAGCTGAATTTAGCTGAATTATAAAATAGCTTTTTTTAGCTTAAAATATATAGCTTTTTTTTTTTTTTTTGGTGGACTCAGTGTTTCTATTCCAATAATCTTACTGATAAATGAAAAATTGTTTCAAGAGCATTTGTTACTCAAAGTGATGGATTATGTACATATATGCAGATGCTTGTGCATGTATACAAATGCATGCATGTGTGCATACATTTACAAAGGAGACAGTGATAGCCAAAAAGAGTCCAAAGGCAAAAAATAGATATCTTTGTATATACAATGGAATTGTAAACTTCCCCCAACTTCTTAGAAAATAAAAAATTGAACTTTTGTCAAAGTTGCTTGAACTACTTATGTTCTCTTAAGCAGAATGCAAATTCTCATTTGCTTCACTGCAGCTAACAACTGGATTACAAAAAAAATTTAAAAAAAACCCCCCACACCCTGAATTAGAGGATTGCCTATCTGCGGGGCATTTATCTTTTAAAGAAATGAAATTTTTTTCTCTACAGTCTTACCTGTGATACATATTGATTTCATTAAAATGGCAATATTATAGAGTCATGTTCTTTAAGAATTACACTGGAAAAGATCTTCTGCATAGCAGATTTAGCCTGCATGTAAATCCAAGACATTTGCAAACAAAATGTTCTCACTGTGTATCGGTTGTATCCTGGGATTTCCAGAACTGCCAAGTAATACCAGAAATGTCCTTGTTTTTCAGATACTTGCTTTGGTGTTTTCTATGAGCCTGTACTGCCAGATCAAGAGAAAATGAAACTGTGGAAGTGTCAGAACGATGTCACCAGCCAAATCAGAATCTTTATAGATAGAGGGATATTTGACTTGGCACTTTCAGATAAACACATGCATGTCCCAGACAGCTGTTCTGAGGGAGACAGCAGCCCTTGCGCACACAGACACTTCGCAAATTGCAAAATTACCTCCTTACCATTCGTCAGAATTTGTGAATGTGAATCTTTATCTACAATAAAGGTTTTTGTTTATGTTTCTGGTGAGATTATTTTGTCTGAAGATAGCGTTTAAGTCATGTTAAGATTTTGAGTTTGCCATGCAATGTGTCTGCATGGATGTGCTACCACTCATAGCAGAGTCATCTTAACAGCTATAGATGACACTGGCCAGTTTTGGGACTCATGTAATTCCAGGAAGCTTTGCTAGTGGGACAAGGTCTTCCATTCCTCTTGCCATGGGTCACTTAGACCGTCTGCATGGTGTTAGGGACAGGGCTTGGTATGTGTGCAAAGCAAAGGGGTTAACCCACCTGACCCCGATCCAGGCCCCAGCCCAGCCTTGGCTCGTGGCACCTACTCAGCCTGGCCTTGGCCCAGCCAGTGAGAATTGGTTTTTTTAATATTATCTTAAAAGGTTTCCTTGAGAGGACAACATTTTCCATGCCTTATTCTGAGCAGTTTGGGCTAATGTGAAATTCAGCTGCAACAATCTCTTACTATTAAAACATATCCAGAAGGAAGGTTGTGCCCCATCCTTCTACCCTTTCTCTAGGTTCTTTAGAACATTTGACCAAATATCAAGAGCTTTCTTCAGAAATCTATGCCTCTCAGGAAAATTTTATAGCTACAAAACAGTCCTGGCACTTTCTCTTAGCTCTGCTGAACCTGGGAAACACTGCCCAAAGAATTTAACTTTGGTAATCCAGAGGAAAAACTCCATAGCCTCGTCATTAGGGTAGTCACTTGGTAAGAAAGAAGGGATGCTGGGTTCTGGTTCCTGTCCCCCCGACTGGTTTTGCTGTGTATCTTACCCATAATTGTAAATCCTTCAGACAATGATGGGAACGGACCTTGAATCACCCAGATTGTGGGATGGCATCTTGATTCCTGGATTATCACTATAGAAAAAATGTGAATGAAAAGAAAAAGTACCAAAGTACCATCTTCCTCATCCTTTTCCTTCTCATAAGGGAGAATACTTTGTTCTCTGACTCTAGGATCCATATGGCCTCCTGTAAAGACAGTTCAGAGCTGTGAAAATCTGTTGGATGGACAGGCAGATGTATAAAGCGAGTGTTGGATGCTTTGGTTTTGGCAGTCCACAACCTTTATTGGATTGAGGCCCTTGTTACCTCATTTTTGCAACTGAATAATGATCCATAGTACATTTGACTTTCTCACTAGAACTGTTGTGCCAGCACCAAGTTCATTGTCTTCAATGGGGGACTTGTGAGACAATAGTTTTGCTGGAGCTAAGGTGAATAGATCTTCTGTTTACTTTGGAGTTATTTCTTTACTTTCTAATGCTCTTAGGAATAAGAAGTACTATGATTATAAGCTACCACAACTCTTTAGACATCATTGAACCAGTAAAGCCATTCAGATTATTAACTTGTTGAAGTGACTCTGCCTCTAACCTCTTTGCCTTTGTCTGTTGCCTTTGACTTTATACAACTTCTTTATATGTAATATTCTGCAGCCTCCTGAAGTGCTGTCTTTTACTTTTCTATGGAAAGCGTGAAATACCCAGGGTGACCACCCAGGGTGACCACCGTAGCATACAACAGAGGGAAATCTGTCTGCAGAGGGATTCAACCGGCTGCGTGTGCATCTCAACCATGCAGAAATTCATATCTGAGCTATAAGCAATGCAAAGAAATAAGCAAGTCTAGGATGAGAATCATCTAATATAGATGTCCAAAGATGAGCTTGCATTGAAGATATATACAGCTAGGGTGAACGAATTGTCCCTTTCAAGACTTCACTTGTTTGGATGAATAGAAGGAACAAGCTTCAGGAAGGAGCGTTAGTGCCATATTCCTCACGGGTGCCTTGATTACTCATTTATTCACTGACCTTTCAATCAGACATCATACAGTCTGCTAGGAAATGAACCCACTTTCTTGCCAGACTGATGTGATGAGATTCTTTGGCTATGCTGGAATATTCTTGTCGAAGCCACGATGTTGTAAAAGAGATTCCAGCACCATCAAAACAACTCCTTCTGGGATTCCTTTTGGTATTCTTATCAGAGAGCGCTTTGCATTAACAATTGACTCGAAAGTAAAAATGGGACATTTTTTTGAGCCCACATCCACCTTTTAATCATGATGTCTGGAATCGTTAAAATGGAATTTGACAATAAATCCTCAATGGGACAATAAAACTTGAATTTCTTTTTCTTTGAGGGGGGAGGTTAAAGTTGTTTTTGCTTTTGCACAGCAATGTTTTCTCAGTGTTACTCAAAAAAATCAAGCATACAAGAGGAAAGACACATGTCCAAGACTTTAGCCCTTTGAAATAGCAAACTGACAAAACATACAGCATTATAATTTTAAATAACATAAGAAAAGAATGATAGAAAAAGAGGCATGAGTCCCTGCCTTTTCTAGAGGAGATGAATCCCAACTAAAACTCATGTCTATTTAATGCAAGTTGGTGATTCATTATGCCAAAACCAAAGAACTATTTAATGGCAACTGATCAGATATCACACCTGCGTCAAACTATCCCCAAAGAATAATTTGTTATATCACTTAAGGGATTTGGGGGGAACATATTGTTCTCAGAAGGGATTACATTTGAGGAAAAATACAGCATGAATAGCAAAAGAAGAAGTTACAGTTTATGATAAGATGTGAGTCAGTAAAGCAACATCAGGAATACAATAAACATGGAAGAGAACATTAACAGGTCCATTACTGGAAAGAAAATCAACAGCAAAGAAAAAGAGAGAGACAGGCAGACAGACAAAAGGAAATCCAATTTTGAAAACAAATGAAGAATCAAGCAAAACAGGTTCATTAAAAAGAACAAAGATATTGAACTTGTCAAAATCTGATGGTGTGCTGCACTCAGCTCAGTGTGAGGGGTATTTGGACACTGAGGCACTTTTGTGTCCAGTCTGCCATGCTGAGAGCCGGTTCAACCTGCTCTTGGGGCGCTGAGTTCAGCAGGCTGGCACAGCCTCCGCGAGGCTGCGGTTACAAGTGGGGCTCCCCAGAGCACAGCCTGGCAGCCAAAGCTGACCTGAGAGACTCTCTGCCAGCTCTGCAGCGACGCTGTTGGGATTTGCCCACGGAACTGCAACCACTGCAATTCCATCTGGGAGGGATCCTAGGGCACTGCAAATCTGGCCCAAGACATGATTATAAAAGAAAGTGGGATTTATTTTTGAATTAATATGGGGGATTATCAGTTTAAATTTTGAGAGACTATTGAAACCACAAAATTAAAAGCCAGATCCTTGGCTCTGCAATAAGACCTGTCCTGACTGCTCTGCCAAAGGTTTTCTGGCATGGGAGAAAACTCGTCCTACTTAGGTTGATTTAGGCTGGATTCAACTCTCCCCAGTTTAGAGGATATTTGACTTTGAACTGTTTGGGTCACCCAATTACTGAGCAAATACCTAACCCTGCTGGGGGGCTGTAACTGAAAACTACCCCTGCAAAGGTTCTGGCTGGGAAGTCTGCAGAAACGCTGCTCTGCCGGGAGGGACAGGGCTGTCCCCATCTGTGGGAATGCTACCCCAGGATTTCATGCAGGAACCAAAGGGAGGCTTGGATCTCTTCTGACATTATCCATGGCAATTTGCTTACTCATGATAATTAAATATCAAGAGAACAGGCAAGCTTTTTTCATCCCATCAACTGCAATATTCTCATCCTTTCACTGAAAGGCTCTCTTTTTTTTTTTTTTTTTTTTTTTTTTTTTTTGTGGTTTGGGTTAAATTACTTTTTGCTCATTTTGAGTTGTTCTTTATTGAACAGAAAGCTGACCCTTGGTTTATTTTGAAAAGTGCTGAGCTTGCTTGGATATCTTTGGAAGGTAGAGGGCTGATGTCATTCACCACTTCGCAGGACTGAATCCTTTATCTCTCTGAACTTTGACAGTGCGGAGGAATGGGAAAATCATGCCTCTCCTTTCTTTCTCAAATCCACTCACATATTCTTTATCCTCATAGAGAATGAGTCTTCACAACAAAATAAACATAAACATAACATAAAATTTGTTAGAGATGTGCAGAGTCCTTTAAAAGACAGGAACCAGAGAAGAGCAAAAGGCATGAAGAGGTAACAGGCAAGAGAGGTCCTCAAGCAGGAAAAGGGATAAGAAAGATGTAATATTCTTCCAACCCAAGTTGTGAGGAACTCAAATTCAGCTCAGGTGTTTCATCGGAGAGTCTTCATTTTCTTCACCTACATTCACCAGTGCAAGGCTGGAAAAGACTATCAGGCCCAGTATCACATCCAAAGCACGCAAAGAGTCTCGCAAGTGCAAGGTCATGCAGGAAACTTTTTTCTTTTTTGCCTCCAGGCACCAACTATGGGTAAATGCAATAGACCCAGGTCTCACTCACGTGCATTCTCAGCCCAGCCTCACCAAATAATAGTCCCAAAACATTTCAGCCTGCCATCCATTTACACTGGAACTCCATTATCTTGCTAACATAAGGATGCTGACTACTGGAGAAGGTTGCAGGGATTGAAGTGTCACTAGCTTCAAACCTGCAATTAAATGAATACAATGCGACTGTCTCTAAGATTGCCTTTTGGGGATATTTGGTCTCTAAAAGATTTGTCTGGACTGCTAAACCCAGGTTGCTCTATGAATACTGACTATTTTGCTGCTGTAATGAATTTTCTTCTTTAGCTTTGGATGAACATACTATTTCACTGTAATATGTTTCCAAAACTCCATTTCATTATATTCATGAACTGAAGCAGCAACTACATTCTGAACCATTAAAAAGTCATAATTTTTCAACTTGGCATTGATTTCACTGATAGTATAAATAAAATCAAACCAGGAAAGATTTTCTGAATACTTGACTTTGCTTGGGATGAGAAAGAGGTTGAATGTATTTACCACGGTCTTCATTAAAAAAAAAAANAAAAAAAAAAAAAAAAAAAAAAGAAAGAAAGAAAGAAAGAAAGAAAGAAAAAGTAAAAATGTATTTTTTTTAATTTAAAAACGCTCATCAAATGCATCTTTGAATAAGTCTTAGTATCACTGGTTAGTCATTAAGAGCTATGACTATTAAGATGTGAAGCCATGGGAATGAGTATTGGCTATTTGTGAGGAGATCCATTCTTAATTTCTATTCCTTGCCTGGACAAGTGTCTACTGTTGTGAATAATTTTCCCAGGGACACAATCTGTTCTCAAGTAAAGAATTCATTTTATGTTGAGACCCTCTGACGCAGGGTTAAAATTAACACTTTCAAGAGAAGCACTGATTTAGGAACTTGTATAACGAAGAAAATGACCAAAGTAATGGAGTAGACACCAAGGAGTATTCCATTCGGAGTGCTCCACGAGCAAGGAGGAGTTCAGTTGCAACCACTCTTCACTGTGCTCTAAGAAGACAATCCTAGGCATACGGCATTGATACCTGCATTATTGTTGTTCATATACAAAGCCAGACAATCAGACACACCGTGTGGCAACAGGACTCAAAACACCAGGGAAGGAAGTGGATGTGAACGGTGGGAGAGGAATTTAGGAAGCTGGAATGGAAACTGCGCGCACTGCCATGCGACCAGAGTGTCAAGACAGAAGCTTACAACCTAATCTGATGGGAAGCGTGATGGACCCCTGGGCCTCTTGCAAACAGATCAAGGTCTGGAGTGTTTGTCAGCACAGATGAGAAATTACAGACTACTGAAGAGAACAGAGTGTGCTGAAAGGGGAAGGAAATGAGGGCTTGTTTTATAGTGGCTGGGTTTCAGAAATGTCCTCTGTGCTAAGAGACCTTCCAGACTCTGAAAGCGTTTGTCACATTAAGTACAGGAAATTGTCTGTCAGATACTGTTTTGGGTATTGTGATTGTGGTACAGAGGATCCAGATGTGCTATCTCTGACATGCTAACTAGCACAGCACAAACAGTGATGATGGATTACCTTCTCCCCAGGAGTTCAGATGCTGCTCTCATTCTGCACACGGACTCCTATTGTCACATGGAGCGCTTTTCTATTATCATCCTTTTGGGATTACTATCCCAGTCGTTCCTCGGGAGAAAGGATTTCTGAGCCTGGAGTTTACAATGTAGCTAACTTGTTTAAACATAATTTAATTTTATATATATATATATGTAGACACACACAAATATATATAAAAGAAATATACAAATCATCCAAGTATTAGCTAAATAGTAATAGCTTTAGGATAGGAAATACACTACAGATATGAAAAGTTGTGGACAAAAGATTTCAAGAACATTTTTTTGAGAGCTGAAATTGGCCCTACTTCAAATATTCTCAAAGGACTAATTCTTTGGATGGCAGTGACTGCAAGTTGATTTTAATAAAGCGTGGCTCTAATTGTAATAACCATAACAAAGTTATGCAAAAGGAACAACTGCCCTGAATTTCATGCTGGTATGGAGGCTTTTGTGAGCAGGTGGAATTTCTTTTATATCTTCCAAGAGGGACATTTGACATATTTCCAGTCATATGGCAGCCATTCCCGGTGTTTAAAACTATAGACTGTAAAGGTGGTATAAACTTTCTGCACCTACAAATTCACTGTTTGAATTTATGCATGTTCTCTGATGGCTATTACTCTAAGTTATATTGGAATACAAATGAATTAGAGAGCCAGGAACTGTGTAGGCAGAAACCAGAAATATGTTCAAGAGATGAAAAAAAGGAACAAATGTTGGTGCTTATTCAAGAAAGGCAAGCCACCAGCCTTAATATTTAGCCAATATTTCACAGGAGAACATAATTCATGTGCTGTGACCTATTATGTAACATCATATCGCAAACATGCAAATATCTCCAAAACACCAAATACAGAGAGCTTCTCTGAGCTGTTCTGAACTTCAGTGTATCTATGTATCACGTTATGAGTAAATAAATTCAGTGGAATTCAGTCCCCTAATTGCATTTATTGCCTTTTAGAGCGCTGAGGCCTTATGCTTGGTCTCCAGCTGCTGCTTGCAGAGACCAGGTGCATCCCCCAGGCCTAGCTGCATCTGGCAGCACCACGCAAATTTCTTGGGCACCTGAGGAGACCTAAAATGAGACAACTACTTTCAGACACCTGATTTGTTCTCTTGGTTTCCAGAAAAGAGTTTGTCTCTATAGCAGTCTCAATTGCTGTTTAGGTTATTCTGACATCTAGGCTGCTTGGATGAAAATGTTCTAAGTCTAGAAGAGTTTAGTTTATGCTGGCAATAGGATAGTTGTGTCTAAGCTCTGCTATATGCTAAATATCCAGAGAATGTACTTATAGGAATGCTGACGGAGCTATGCTGGCTCATGCTACCCTGGAAAGGAGGACAATATATTGCCTATGGTGTGCAACAGCTGACCCAGCTCTGAGCCTGAGAAACACACAAAAATGCTCTTTGGGAGCTTGCGGACGCAGTGACTTGTTCACACGAAGATGTGCCAGGGAACCAGCAAAGCCATAGGCATTCTGAGGGAATTAGGTTGGTGGGCAGCGACAGACAGAGAGGCGTCCAGGAAGGGAACAACAGAAAAATGTTAGGGCTGCAAAGTGCAGTTCAGTTGCAAAGTGCAGCAGTTACCGTGCTGGGGCTATTTCACAGACCTTGGAGCAAAATTATGTTGCCATGGGAAATGCTGGGCTATTTGGAAACTGGGAGACAGAGGAAAGCAAGGCAATGCAGGATGCAGAAGCTAACAGTGATGGGTTGTCCTGAGGCCCCCCTATATGGCCAGGGTGGCTCTCCTGCATTAGAGCTGTAGAATGCTTAGAAACTCCATGGACTCAGATTTCTACTTTCCATTGGCTCTTTTGGGTATGTCTCTTGCTATATCTCGCATGAGGTATGTGTCTTGCTGCTCTAGCCCATGCAATGATATTGCTACATGTTGCAGGACGCTGTCCTGCAGCCCCCTTTGAGAAGTGCACGAGAGAGCACCAGGCCCAGCAGCCTACAGTTGAGAATATGTGAATATTGTATATAGTTAATGGGGGAGGCTTTTGGGACTTAGGTGGCCTGACCTTGGGATGACCCCTTGGGCGGTCGGGGCTGGAGGGCTCTCTGGCCCGGCCAGGGTTGCCAGGCAACCCGGCCACCCACCAATGGGCGCCCTGGATTCTCCCGCCGTTGGCAGAGCCAATGGCAGAGGGGATCCAGGAGCGCACCAACCCAGGGGCGCCAGGCAATCAGACCACCGAAGGGAGCCAATGGGGGGGCTGCAGGGTGGCTGCCCTGCAGCCAATCAAAATCCACCGCACGTAGCCCCCTAATGGATATAAGTCCCACTCGCCCCCTGCAGTAAACAGTTACTGGTCACTGCAGCCCTGGTGTGTGGATCTTTCTTGTGCGTGCGGTGTGTGAGTGTGCGCAGCGCGTGGTGCGTGTGTGTGAGCCAGGGCGCAAGGCCGGTAACCTGCCGCCCTGCGAACGGGCTCCAAGGCGTCCCAGATGGCCTGCCTACTGACTGCTGCCAGCCTGCCACGTGGTGCCCCACGGGCGCCCTGGCGTGTTGTCGGGGCTGGTGAATGGCGGCTGCGGCGACCATCCTCCGCGAGCGACATTTTCCGACAGCTACACCCATCATGGGGTTCAGAAGGTCACCTATAGCCTACAGCATGACAAATGTGACAAGCTCTAATATGGACACACTATCATTGGGGCCAGGTGCACTGAAAGATGTGCCAGGTCGTCACTGGAGATACAGGTTGCCCTGTGTACCAACAGCCTGCTGTGAATCACAACACACAGGCCAGGCACCCTTAAAGGCTTTGTGTCTGCATGCAGCCAACAACCGCCTGCCCTAGTGCAGTCTGGATTAGTAGTGCACGTGGAAATTAAGCTTCCACGGTTACCTCGTGTTTTGTTATTTTGACTTGTCCATATATCCCTGCAAATGCTGGAGGACTCTGCAGGGCAGGTGAGATGGTAGCAGAGAAGTTGGATTTACAGCATGACAAAGAACTACTGAAATCACAGCATCAATTTGCAGATTTTTCAGCCAGTAGTTCTATCTTCTTCTGATGGAGAAGAATTCTGCAAAGGACGATTCCTCGTCAATTTTAATCACTTAAGCTGTTAAAACTGTAAGCATTTGTTTCTTAAGAAAGTGTCTATTTTTCAAACAAAAACTTAAGAGTGCCAGTCTGGCAGCCAGGCAGAATTCACGGGCAGGAGTCCCCATACCAGCAGATACAGTGGAATTGTACAAGCTCAGAGCAGTAACAAATAGTGCCACATCACAGTCTTATTAAATGGAGAAGCTATTTGTTCTGTTAAACCCTGATTTATACCAAGGAATCCATGGGGATCGAAAAAAGTGAATTGGCGTTTACAGTGACAATCCTGCACCATTTGTGGAATAATAATGTTTTCTTTCACGCAGAAAATCTCATTCACCCAAGAGACAGACTGGGGCCAAATCTTCATCTGATGTCAATCAGCACGATTCGTTTGCCATTAACACGGCTCCAGTGCGTTCAGCGGAGCAACACCAACGTGCAGCTGCTGAGGGCTTTGGCCCTCTGTCTCCAGCTCAAAGAAACGAAGTTGCCTTCCAAGTCTTCCGACTGAAGCTGTGTGCAGTTTAAAACTCATTGCTAGAGCCTGTTCGGGTGTGTTCTTCCTTTCTGTTTCACATGGCTTTGCACATCCATCACAGGAGTTCAATGGAACATGTCTAATCTTCACCAAGCCGTGGTAACCCCAAATATGTTTATGCCAGAGTCCCATTTTGCCGCAAAAAAATAACACACCTAAGTTAAATTTACTTCACAGAAATAATTTCTTTCTCTACTTTCTTTTCTTTATTTCTAATTTGTAATGAAACTTGAAGAAAGTTAAAATATGAGCAATTATACATCTTATTAATAACATCTTACACATCTCTGCTTTGAAGATCTTTTTAAAGTACTGTTGCTAATCCAAGAAAATTATATCAATATTATTGTAGGTTAGAAAAGCACACTATTTTCTTTCTTTTTCTTTCTTTCAGATGTTATTTTAAAAATATTTTGCCTTAAATGTATAAAATTTTGGAAATTCACACTTAAAGATATAATTTTGTGCTTATGGAAACTAGCAATTTCCAGTATTATATTACTTTATTCTAAGACCTCAGCACGCTAACTCATCTTGTACATCAACTAAACCTTGATGCTCCTACAAAGCAGGAAATTACAGAGATTGCCATTTTCCATTTTATACAGCAAACTCACTCTGCAGAGGCATCTTTGGTAGCTGAGATCAGGAGTTTTGCACCTTTCTTGCTGAGCGGATTACGTTTTGTGTTTATTTTGCACCGTTGCACTGTGTGTGGCGGCACTGCCAGCACGGGAAACCCCTTGCCGTGCATTCAAAGCAGGAGTCTCCAGGGAAAAGAAGCAGGGAAAAGCAGTATTTCCCAGGGAAATGTATTTCAGTATTTCACCCAAATGTCTGAAAGAGGCCGTTTCCTGGTGTGACCTCGTCGACACCAGGGCGTTGCTCTCAGGACTGCATCAGCAGTCTGGAAAGGCCTCCATGAAGCACAACCCAACCTTTGCACAGCCCTGGCCTCAGAGGCAGCTGATGAGCCCTGACACGTGATTTCCAGAGCTCATCCCACTGGATAACGATGTGTTTTTCCTTTGAAGCCTGATCCTATTCCCTGCAGGGCCTGTGGGAGCGATGCCTCTCCGGAGCTGATCTCACATTGACAGAGCCTCCGTGCCCATTATGATTTCTGAAAGTGAATTTGATGCATTGATTTGATGAATTGATTTTCATAAAACCCCAGTAAGATCCTGTTAGGGCTGGCAATTAAAATTATAATGCAGCCAAGGCTGCTAAGGAACAGTAAATTCTCTGGTATTTGGTCAGTTGATTGCACTGATTTTCTATTAAGCTACAGAAAATTTTGGTTGTGTAAAGGCAAAAGTGGTTTAAATCTGTTTCATACATTGCAGCATGGTCTCACTGATTAAAAATACCTGGGCCTCTTCCAAACTTGTCGTCATGTTGGCTTCATGACTGTTATAAGCAAACCCCCGCAAACAGAATGATCCGAAAGTTCAAAGCTTATTTAGCCTGAGTGTGCTTGTAAAAGGGGAAAAATGCCATTTCTGCATGGAATAATGGCTTGTAACTTTTCCAGCATTATTTTTTCATTAATATCACCTGAATCTGATATGTATGTTTCACAGCAGACTCTAAATAAGAAATCTGGTACCTTTTGGCCTGTTACTCCTATACCATCTGGCTAACAGGTACTGTACTGTTCTTGCAGTGTGACGCACCAAATAAAAAAGTCAGATCTTTTAAAAGCCACAATAAATTTCCCAAATGAGTTTGTGTGAAATGTTAAAAAGCAGAAGATAGAGGTTTTGGGTTACATTGCCTCTAATTTGAAAGGGGGATAAGTGGAGCCAGGTGGGCTACTTAGCCAATACCTGGCTGTTCCAGCTTTTTGAATCTGTGAACATTACACCCGGACACAGATGGAAATTGGAAACAATAAATGATTATTACAGAGATTTTATCATCCTGTAACTTGTGCACAAAAGATGAGCCACTCTGAAGGACTCTTTGAAAGTGCACTGCTTGTGTATATATCCGGAGAGATGTATGGGAGTAGGAATGTGCTATATATCAAGTGAGAGGAATAAGATTTCTTAATTCCACCGTGACAAGCACGAGAATCTTTAGAAAAAAATGATTCTTCCCTTCTCAGCATTAATCCAGCTTCCTTCTGATGTCTCTTTTTGGTTAGGATGAGCATCCTCCCTTTCATCAATCTGCTAGTCCACAGCTGGAAGAGGAGGATGGTGTATGCAGGCAAGTACTAAAGGAAGTGGCTGACAATGTCTTATACGGGTTACAAGTGCAAGAGATGATGATACCCTCAGACAATTAAGCCCTGCTCTTCCACTGCCACTTCCAACTTTTAAGTCCATATTCTCATGAATGTTTGACAGGAAAGAACATACAATTAGAAATATTTAGAAATAGAAATAATGCTGGCTCAGAAATTGCTCAATGGCACATTCTTCCTTTGATTAGTCACAATCGAAACTTTCCCAAGGAGTGATTTGACTTGGGTGGGGAATGTATAAGAAGGAGAAAAAATTTCCGTCACAGTGTCTATCTTCCTTCCCGCTCCCCCGGTGGAGGCGGATCACCCCACACTCTGCTATAGATTGGGCCTCCCCCTTTGCCATCATCTCCCAGCCTTCAGGCTGTAGGAGCAGAGGCTGAAGGGAAACCAAGGCTCTGGGTAGCAGCCTGGTCCAAATTCATCCCAGACTGACATCAAACCAAGGTGAGAGAAACCATTCTGTAGAGGGGTGTCTCTTTCTCCGTTAGCTGGAACGGTGGTCTGAACACATGCAGACATAAGAAACGCAAGCCAGCTGGGCTGATGTGGAGTTCAGGACTTTCCTTTGGAAGAGAGTCTTGAGCTGGTGACAAAGCGTAGAACCGAGACACGACAATAAGTCCTCTGCAGCATGGGATGGTTTGCTCTGCACAGCTCTAATTACAAACAACTGCTGGACCTCCCTGTGAGGGGAGCCTGACACAGCCAGCGCAAGCCATGGTGAGCACGAACAGGCCTCTCAAGTGCTGGGCAGGTCTAGAGGCCTTTGCCTCCGCACCTAAGCAAGGTCCACCTGCCTGAAGAGACTTGCTGTTTTCACCTGGTTACGGACAAGCACTCAGTCGGACTGGGTGTCATGAGACCCAGCAGTGCAACGCTGAGGGCTGAGACGAGGAGGAATTTATAAACTTAACATGGGGTCCAGGTTGACTGTGGAGATGTGAGGTCTGCAAGAGCCCAGGCCCGGGC
Organism: Eudromia elegans; assembly: GCA_003342815.1. Lineage (NCBI taxonomy): Eukaryota > Metazoa > Chordata > Aves > Tinamiformes > Tinamidae > Eudromia > Eudromia elegans. The sequence goes on from PTEX01000012.1 coordinate 415,844, forward strand.
AGCCCCATCTCCGTTGGGCAGCGGGGACCCCTGCCAGGGAAGGGGTGCATGAAGGGACCCCCTAGTCGCTTCACTGGGGCTCCTACTGGCAAGGCTGGGATCCAGAAAGCTCCTCAGGAGCCTGAGCCTGTCCTAAGAGGTTAACCTGCCGTTGAGTTGGGACAGACTTTGCGCCCTCTCAGTGCTTCCTTGAGGTTTTCTGAGAAAGAGCCGTGGGCGGTCGTGCTTCTTAATCCCTTGCATACTGTGCACTTTGCACCCTGCACACCTTCTTGCAGGCCACCACCTCCATGTTTTACAGACCTGGAAATGAGGCCATTTGCTGATAAGGGAGACGGGTGGGTTTGCACTCATGTAAGCAGAGGAGGGCCAAAGGTTCAGCAGCCTCGTTTGCAGAAGGGCTGCCCTAACCACTAATTCCATAGGGATGGAGAAAGCATGGTGCTATCCTAGTTTAAAAAGAAAAAAAGTCAAACTTTTCAGCTCTGATCTTCATTTTATGAAAAAACAAATAATATTTTCAACATTTATTTTCACTCTGGGTTAATGGAAATGCCACAGTGCTGATTATATTTTGGGCTTGCACTGAAATGCACAGTTTCATAACAGCAGTATATGTTATCTTACTTGTTCCCTTTGGGGTATTCTCTGTCTTACCAGCTTACAGAGCTCTGCTAGTTATAAACTAGTACACAACATCTAACACATGTGCAAGTTCAATCATGTGGAATAAAAAAAGCACAAACCCCATGACTTCTTCACAGTTACTCTGCTTAAACGTAGGATACACAGCCCACTTTGCTTCCTTGCCTGCAAATTCTTTCTTACTCTGTGAGGTCCCTGAATTCCAGTCTACTCTTTGTTCTTTCATATTTGAAATAGCTGTTAGGCTTTCATAACTGCCACAGGGTCTTTTTTAATTGTCTCATGAGACCCACTATTCTGAACAAGCAGAACTAAATTCCTTCAAAAGCTCTGAGGTGGATTTGCTGAGAAGACTGAGCTGGGCACCTTCTTAGTTAAACAACAGCCCGGGAGAGCTGTGACTCTTAGCAATCCTTTCCTCCCCTTATCTACACTCTTGCTGCATTTTTATCTGAACTCTTATTTATAATTCGATTAGTGCATTAATCAGCACTGAAATAATTTTCAGCTCCTAGTTCTCCTTCCTCTTCTTGATGCCTTTGGGCGGAGAGAGATGTATGGACCTGACAGTTCTTTCTCTCACCTTCTGTTTGCTATGTCCCTTCTCCAGGGAAAGAGTATCTCACATGCATTAGTGATGGGTCTGTGTCACACAGTGCAATCTTGTGAAGCGGCTGCCTGAGCAAGCTGCAAGTGAACAAGCTCAGGTGCGGGGGGCACAGACACAGACCCCTTTGTGGGATAAAAAATGTTGCAAGATAAATTTATCCCCAGAATTAGAGTAAAATTGTCTCTATGGAGCTTGCCATGGATGAGGCTTTAATGTTCCACTCTCCAGCTAGCTTACTTAAGGTCAAGATTGACTGTATGTCAGTCATATGTTAGTATGTCACAAGATATATAACTCATATATAGTATACAACAAGATATAGAAGATATATAAAAATCTGGTTCTTCACTCAAGTGAGTTCCTCTCTCCAATTATTACACATACCATATACGCTTATATGCTTTATGGAACTGAACTCATTCTTGTATTCAGCAAGAGGGTATCTTCTGAAAGAGTGAGAAAAAAATAAAGGCTTCTAGACCAATTATTAGCACATGCTTGCTGGAGAGTAAATGAGAAGCACATTCCTGTCACTTCAGGAAATGTCCCAATGCTCTTTGAGAATCGTTATCTTTGCCACCATCAAGTTCAACTACATCTCAGTAGAGGATTGCATATGCCTTATCTTCACCAGGGCTGTGGATCATTCTAGTTTAATGTCACCATTGGGACTGATACAGTCTGGGATGCCCCTCGAGTTCTTTGCTGTAGATTTTGCCTATGGCTTTTGGGCTGATATAATCTCCTTCACCAAGAGCTGCAGTAAACAAGTTGGGAACTCTGTCTTCTGCATTCGCAGATACGAAACTATAGTGCATCTGTTCTTTCTTCTTCAATATGTTTTTTAATAATCTATTGGGTTTGTTTGTTCAAGTTAATGAAAACGGTATGTTGTTGTTATGTAGTTATGCCAAAACACTTCTCTCAAAATTTCATAAATGTTTTCTGGTGTGTTGCCCAGTTTCATGTGATTTCGCTTTTCCCCTTCACACAGAGGAAGATAAAGATCCTAAAGATCACATGGAAGATAAAAATCCTAGGATTAACACAACTAGAAAAGAAGATTTCTTTAAACAGCAAAAAAGGAGCTAATGAAAAATCAAGGACAAATTAATTATTTTCTGGCTGGCTAGCAGAAGACCTTTACAGTCTAGAACGCAGCTTTTCCTCACAGTGGTAAGCATTTATTTTCAGCAGGAGTCCAGCCAGTTTTGGGGGGCCTGTTTGTGTGAGAAAGCATGCATCACCGCAGGGAAAGGTCTCGCCACCCAACACAGGGGTTAGGTTTCAGAATTATCTTTTCCTGGTAGCAGTTTGCCTCTTGGGCTGAGCAATTTCCATACAACTAAAAGGAGATGGTCTCTGCCTCCAGGAATTCACATCTAAAGGCCAAAAAAGACCAAAGGGAATCAACAATTTTTTTTTTTTTTCTTTTTAGCAAATCAGCAGGATGTACTACAAGCAGCATTGCATTAGCTTGTCTTTTAAAATGTCTCAGACTTGTTTGGTTAGTCCAGAAAGGCTATTTTCTCAGAACATTTGATTATCTGTACAAAAAAACCCACTATTTTGGAGAAACCTTTGCTATAAGAAAACCAAGTGTGAGAAAACATAGTACTTGTGCATAGTGAAAAACTTCAGACTGACAGGATTGCAAGGGAGGATATGTACCCAGTATGTAGAATTCATCCCACTGATTGTAAATATGTCTACTAATTTGAATTTAAGCGCTGTATTCTGATATCACATTCTGTTCCATCTTTGTGAGTTGGTGGTACACATCTAGCGAAGGTCGGGGCTGTGGAACTTCCTGGATGAAGCTGTAAAGTATTCCTCATTTCTGATTTCTCTGCTGTTCATGTTATAGTTAAAGGAAAGCTCTCCCTGACTTTATTCAAGTAGGATCAAGCTTTCAAACATAATTTAAGACCTCAGCCAGTTCCCATTGCAGCGACCAGGCCCAACAGCTAACAGCTAGAATTGCACATGTAGGTTGCCAAATGGAAGGAAAACAGGCTGAAGGAAGAATAAATGTGATGAACACTGAATCTAAAGAAGACCTGACCTGCTTCCAGATCAGTTTCAAAGAACTGATGCAGGAGAAAGGGGCCTTCTTATCCAGCATTATGTCCCTTACCTTAGTTAAAGTAACCTATTAATGATGTATAGAGGAGTCACATTTTTTTCTCTGGTATTTTGCCAAATATCTGTATATGCAAGTGAATTCACAGAGTCTGGATTACTTTCAGAGGCAGAGATGTAGATGTCTAAGCTCTCTGGACAAAAAAATCTGATTGTAAAATGTTTGTAGGTATTTGCATCCAGTTTGTAGACATATATTTTTGTTTCTATAGTTCCAAAAATACTAACACAAACTTCCAAAGATCAGCCGTCACTTTGTGGAGTCAGATGATGAGTCACATCTGTCCTCATGAGCCAGAGGACGGAGCGGGCCTGCGGGATGGCCGTGGCTCCTGGCACAAGAGCCATCCATGCCAACCTATGCCAGTACTGTCTGAATGCAAAGTCCAGGTTACAAAGCTGGGTAACAGCCTTTCCCCTGCTCCAGGATACCCTAGACCTGATCGGCTTTGCAGATTTAAGTTCAAGCACATGAGTTGCATTTATCATTTAGTTAAAATAAAATTACACAAAGTTAGCAGGAAAGGAAATGAAGAGATTCTTGTCTCCTCATGCCACGCAGGTGGCATGATCCCAGTTACTTAATGTCCCACACGAAGTCTCATTCCTGTCCACCCCAGAGCTCACGTACTCCTCTCGCCCAAATGTCTCTGCTCTCCTTTTCAACTCTGACCATTCAGTCCTTTTTCTTCTGCAAGTCTCCAGACTCCTCCTTGTTCCAAGCTCCTCTGTCCTGCTTATCCCCAGATGCTCCTGCCCTGCACTCCCAGCCCATCCTGTGCCTTTCCCATAGCTGTTCCCCAGTGGCAGCTATGCCCATTTTCAGCATGATGCTTCCCACCCCGCCATGGGGAAGGGACCATGATATTGCTTTCCCAGCACACAAGGCACCCGCTTCGCTGTGGGAGAGCGTGAGGGAGGACCAGCTGCATGAAAGCTCAGTCCTTGAGGTTTGACCAAGCTACTCACAAAGAGCAGGGAGTCATTCAACAAATATACAATAAATGAAAGAAAATTTGGAATATTTGGAATTAAAAGAAGCAGATCTGGAGCTAAGAGTCCTTCAGGGGGTTGCAGAATAAATTCAGTTCTGTGAATTTCCTTTCACAGAGACACGCTATTTAAATGAGCATGTGTCTCTCCTCTTCCTCCCACATTTTCACCCTCTTTCTCCACCACTATAGGTACAGCACTAAAAAATAAATGCTTTTTTGCTTTTGGAAAGCAGAGCTGCACATTAGTAACTTCCCTTTTGAAATCTAAATTGAAGAGCTATGTGCACTACCAGAGCGCATTGTGTTCTTATTTTTGAAGCTGAACTCCCCTTGGATAGCAATAGACCTTAAAAAGCATTGACAGGATATACAGCTAGGCAGAGTATTTCCAGAGGAGCCACTTTCCTTTGGACAGTGACATTTTGGAGGAATGTGTCGATTCAAAATTTGAACTGGGAGGCAATCTGGTAAGCAGGTGGGTGGCCAATTTAAAAAAGAATCCATTACAAACTCCTTCTGTCTTCCTGACTTTTCTTTCCCATTTGAAATAGAAAAAAAAAATCTGTAAATGGTATTTTTTTCTGTGGAGCAGGAATTTGTGTCACCCTAACCAAAAAAGAAAGTTTTTGGGTTTTTTTCCATTTGACTCTTTCTGTTTTTTGATTTTTCTCCCTCAGCACCCTTCCCACTTCCCCTCTTTTTTTTTTTTTCTCCTGATGCTCATTTTTCCACCTTCACCTTTTCATTTCTCAGGTGAATTGTGTTCTCAGTCCTGGCTTTGCAATTTATTTCACAGCTGATCCTGTGCTGAGCGTGAACTCAGGGACACTGGAGGTAAACCTTCACACCCAAACATTGGAACAGGCTGCCCGGGGAAGCGGTGGAGTCACCATCCCTGGCAGTGTTCGAGAAACACGTGGATGAGGCACTTAGAGATGTGGTTTAGCAGGTATCATGTTGAAGGGACTCGATGCTCTTAAAGGTCTTTTCCAGTCCTGGTCATCCTATGATTCTGTGTTGATGCAGAGGATTAGGATAGACAGGTTTGGTTCTCTGCGCAGTAATGTTAATGTATAAACTTCTTCTCTCTCTACTTATAGTCTGTGCCTTTTTATTATCTTAACCTTCTGTTGTGCTTTAAAACTCTGATCCATATCTAAATATAACCTCAGCAGAACTGCCTGGACCACCACTTCACCCTAGCCCAGCTCCCCTCTTAGAATAGTAGAATTTGATATTTAAAGCAAGACAATGAATTTAAAAGTGACTCCAGTGTTCACTGCAGCACCTTCACTAATGTGGTTCAGTAATGGAGTTCTTGCTATATGCACCTTTTCCTTTCAGCCTGAGAAAAGGTTTAACTCCCTTATTAGTTTCACTAGCAGTAGCACAGGTTGTTTTAATATTCTGCGCTGCCTGTAACATACTGCAGATGTACCTGTGTAAAATGGGCTCTCGTTATTGGAATGCAATAAAAAGAAAACAAGCTCCTCAAGAGGAAAGGGAGTAAAAGAAAAAAGTTAACCTGGTTTGGGCCTGAAATTATTTTCCCCATATTTTTATACTAGCATTAACATTTTATAATGCAGCTATTAAATTACTCATAGAAGTGCATTAGAAAGGGCTATAGGCCAAATTCCATAATCTTGACTTTACTCAGTCCCTCTATCTGTTGCTGAAGCAATAATAAACTTACCTGACAAAGGCTGAAGGATAACATTTCAATTTCAAAAGCACCACAATGATGCGAGGGACCCTTCCCAGGAGTTTTGAAGCCTAGGGGGTTTCTTGTGCTGTTCCTCAGAGAATGATGAGGAGATACCTGACGCAGCAGGCACATGTGCATCCCAGCATATTCACCTTGGGGTATCCCGGCTGGGGACAGAGCTTGTTCACTCCTCTCACAGCCGACACAGCTGAGTGTAGCCCTGTGGAGGTCAGGGTTGGTGTTCACACCCGTTTTTGCACCAGCCGGAGAGTTTTGTTACCTGTGCACAGTGTTTCCTCACTCAGTGGAGATCTCTTCTGGGTCAAAATGGGGCTTCAGCTCCTAAGTTAACTGGACACTTCTGCAAAATATTCTTGGAAACCATGAGGAAAAATGCTTTCCTCAGAGGAAAGCCCTCAGCTGGTGTAGTGGTCTTGCCTCTCCTCATTAAATACGCATTGTATTAGGATAGTTCAAATGGGGCAAGATTAACTCTTTTGTTGGTTGTCTCTAAAAAGGGAGGGCCAAGTGGTCCCACAGAACATCTACAGTACAGTTCTACAGTACGGCAGGTGCAGCAAAAACAGGCAAGATGATCCAGTGCTCAAACGCACAGTGTCTGTGCATCTGCTCTGTGCTCCCATTGCCACCTCTGAAGGAGACTTCGTGCAACGGAGCAGTGTCTGAGCAGGCGGACAGGCTCGCTCCCGGATTCTCTAGGTGCCTTCAAGAGGGTGGCATGCACATGTAGAGGCCTCTAGCTTGCTTGTAGCCTGTGGAAAGTGCAGGCAGATTAATTCTTTTTCACAGAATGCTTGAGGTTTTAATTCAGAAGGTTCTTTACTCCCTAACAAGAGCACAAGAGAGTACCAGTCCATTTCTCATGGCAAGCAGGTTAAAATATTTGTGTGCTGCATTATTTCATACCAATTGATTCCAATTTCTGCAACAGTTTCTTGCAAACGCTGGTTTTCCCTCAGGGTTCCTTATTTTAAAGTTTGATGTGTGCAGTTGAGCTTTTCCAGTTGAAATGCTTTGTCGCCCATTGACTGTCGAGCTAGAAACAGAAATGGTTTCTCACTATTAGAGCATCAAATGCAGTCTGAGTGGACGTAGTGTACTAAAATGGAAGGTTTGAGTTCAAACGCGTGATTGCTGCTCCTCTGCCAAAACAGAGTTCACTAAAAAAAAACCATGTCCGGGTCAGCATAGCCAGTTTTCTGACTTTTGTTTGTGTAAATCCATGAGTTTGATGATCTAAACCCAGAGGAAAAAAAATCTGTGTTTGACTGTTTGCGTCTTGAGAGATGAACACTAAGAAAGAAACTGGCTGTGGCAGTTATTTGTAATGCAGCAGTTATTTGTAATGGGCTAGATCATCATCCTGGTATAACTCAGCAAAGCTCTGCTGCCTTTAAAGAAGCCGCCCTAGTTTATGCCAGCTGAAGACCCTACTTGCTGTAATTTATCATTACTGTCAGCAACCCTGGTAATTTTAATCTTACAGCGTCTATTAACATCAGTGTGTTACGGACAGCTTCTCTTCAAGTCCGAAGGGAATCATAAACCTTCTGGTAATCTTGGATAATCCCTGAAGCTATGAGTCACTAGAAGCAGAGGCCCTTCATGCATCGTTTGAACCCCTAATTATCCAACACGTGTGGGTGAAAAGTGAGAGGCAACAGCAGGGCCAGCAGCAGACAGAAAACACGGAACGAGTGATTTTGAAAGGAACCTTCTGTTAACACAAACAACCTTCTTTCCTCCCTAATAATGCACCTGTTAGCAAATGTATTCCTGGAGAGCTGCTCCTGCATCTGCTTACAACTTTGCAGAGGAAGTAGCTAATTGACATTAGGGGACTTAGAGGTGTTTCCTGCCTATAACTGTGCAGTATTTAACATTGCTTTATGGAGCACAATGCTCAAAACACTGCCAAAACTCCAGTCCTGCTCAAAATGTGGAAGAAGCAAAAGGCTTCCATGTCAAGAGCGGTGACCCAGAATTTAAGCCGTTTCCAGGTAGAATTAATAGCACCCTGGCAGGGAGCCCAGTTCCTTCCTCCACATGGAATGAGTCCTGATAAGTTCTTTTTTCTTCTCTGAGAGACTAATCACATCCCTTTTCAAAGAGACGTGATTCCCTTGATCGTCCTCTGTTCACCAGGGTCATGAAATCTGAGCTGTTGGAGAGAAGAGTGAGAAACTCTGAGGATGTTTTAGAAGCAGAGTGCAGGTGGGAGCAGGTTCCACCTCGTGCCAGGCGCAATACACGCTGCACACGAGGGAGGAAGGAGGCATTCAGCCCCTCGGTTGTGAACTGCTTTGCTACTGCTTGCTGTGAATTGCTTGTTGCAACTCCCTGAAAACACAAATAAGCCTCCCAAAAACACTATATAGCTCAGTAAAAAACAAGAAACATTTCAACCACATTTCCTGAAGAAACGGGGTTTATGGGACCAGTCAGCCTGCAGTGCTTGTTCCCTATGTTTTGAACATATTCAATGGTTTCAGGGAAACGTGATGGGGTTTACAAAACTAGCTTGGTCATACATATTCATGATGTGATTTATCATTGCCCCAAGTATGTGAAAAGCTGCAGTACAACCCAAGTCACCTTTGACATGGATGTCAGCTGAACATGAGACAGCCAAAATGAGGCCCCTCAGACCCTCTTCTAATTTAAATACCCCTTCTGCTGTGTTTCCTGCGAGCCACATGAGAGGCTGTCAGAACTGAAGGAATTTCACAAAGCATGGGCAGGCCTTTGATACTAGGATTGTATAGTTTTCAATTTTTCCTCTGATTTCTGGATGTTGTTCAAGACTAAGCTGAACATCTATGCAAAGATGGGAAACTGGGGAGGAACGGAGTGATTAAAGCTCAACCTGCAAGAAAGTAGGTCACTCTAGCACTCTGTACTCATATGCTGTGAAACTGTGCTTGGCTTGAAGACATCTGCGAATCAGTCCAGCCTATTTGGTGTCTCAGGTTAGATGAAATTGTCTGGGCCATTGCAGAAGCATTCCCTCTTTGAACCTTCAGCTGACTGTCTCAGGCTAATGGGAATGGATAGGCAGGGAGTCTGAGGAAAGGTGGGACTCGAGAACTACCCATGTCTTAAAGGAGCATTGAAATTTGCCCAAATGGTTGCAGACCACAGCTGGACAGTGAAAATGTTGTGGCTGGGGTCTTGCTACGTAAATTACAACAGAGCACTCCCAAGCAACCATCTTTTGTATTTCCTAAATACTTGTCACTATATCTTAGATTTTTGCTCTTTTTTTTTTTCTCTTATACCTAAGCATGACTAATTTTTTCTGTTCGCTCTGTTTTTAGGAAATGCATTTATCAGTAACTTCAAAATGGAAAATATTTTTAAAACTACAAACAATTTGTTTTGTTTTCTTGTTCTTTTCTTGTTTCTTGTTCTGTTAGCTGGCATTGGTCTAAAGAAGAATGCTTGCCACCAATTTGCTTTGGTTTTCTGCGTTTATGTTCTAGTTATACAGGCCAGATGGGTGGAGATCAATATCATGATCCCTGTTACATCTGCCATCCCACAGAATTATTTGCTTTTCAGAGATGATTTTTCAGTGTTATCAGTTACTTTATTGTGCTGTTCAGTGCATATCTCACCAAAGCACACCTACTTTATCCATACGCAGAAAGAGGAGGTTCCTTATCCACAGCTTGTGTGTACATCAAAAAAGCCTTTATATCTCTCAGTGCTGTGAGACAGCCTCCGTCTTCTCTGCCATGCATGTTTTCACTTAACTAAACAATCCCGACTCCTTCTTCACCTGCTAGTATGACTCTCTCTGAGCAGAAGAGGTTGCCAAAATTCCACTTTTCTCATTAAAAAAAATCCAAAACCAAATCCCAAATCCTTTCTTTATATTAAAGACATTAGGAGCAGCACTGGGTTATCTGAAATCAGCTGCAATATTACCATAAATTTTGCTAGGTCTTTGCTTTTGTTTAGCAATATTATGCCAGAGTATATATCTCCAAATAATCTACTAACATGCGTGTTCTTCAATTTCTACTTCCATATGTATAGTGAGGCTGGAAAGCAGAACTTCCCCGTTATGGAGAACATTGCCTGCCTAGATGCCGTGCCCCTGGCTCAAGACAGCATCAGTCTGGCCGCTGCATGATTGTGCATCTACACCTCCTTTTGTGAAGCCCTGGAAGAATGTGGACTGGTTCCATGCAAAAATAAGAAAAAGAGAAAATTACGACACTTCATGTATCCTACAGTCAAGAAAACAGACCAGCTGCCTTGATCTCTGTCAAAGGGGAAGGGACAGGAACCAGAATGAAAAAAAAAAAAGAAGCCTTACCTCTTTCTTTGCTCTTTCCACTAGGAGGCTCTTAAGCAAAGATAAATAAAACGCTCTGGGAGCTATTTAAACTACTCTGGTTTTCATGGGCTACTTTTTTCCCAGTGCTCTTGAGAAAAAGTATGTCAGGACAGGGAGAGAAAATGCATACAGTGGGAATCAGCGTTTTGACAGCGACAGTGCTCAAGAGCAAGACAGCTAATGACCAGTCCTTGGAAGAGTTTGGGCTAAAATCAATCTTAATTTAAATAACAGGTCAGTGCCAGGGAAGTAGGAATCAGAAACTCTGTGGATCTGAAGCTTATAGAAAAACCATATAGTTTTGGTCTTCAGGGACTGTGGATAAAAACAAAATATACGGTAATGGCAGAAAGGAAGCCTCAACAACTGATAGGGATGATGGAAGGTAACATGAGCAAGAAATACCACTTCAACTCTTATCAGGCATTGCAGGTTCATGCAGTCAAGTACCATCACTCATTAGGTGGCGTATAAAAGAGAGGCATTTAACAACAAGACATGAGTCTCACAGAGAAATGAGGATGTCATTTAAAGCCTCACAGTTGACATTTCAGTCCTCTTATGCATGCTTATATCTTTGGTAAGAGCTGAATTCTGTGTTCAGATCTATTGGATGAAGCGAAGCTGTAGGCATAAAAAAGTAGTTGCTTTTCACAAAAAAATGCTTGCTTTAGTGTGTGACTAAAGGAAATAAAGTCATAGATCTGTTATTTTTCAGTTGCACTGCATTAAAGTACAGTCAGAAGGCTTGATAAGGTATTTTTCACAGAACCATTATTGGATGGCTGATTTATATGGCTACTTTGAAGGGAAAGAAGTTTAATTAGTAATAGGTGCAGTTCTTGAAGAGAATTTTAACAAGGTGCTCCACATATGAAAAGCACAGAAGTCTCTTTGTTCTCAACAATCTCTAGCAGGGTGTACAAGGCGACTTCTGCTCACCTCACTCATTCTGATAAATTAGCAGGTTGCTTTGAGCAAGTAAGTGGAACAAGGTCACAATACCACTTGGCCCACTGAGGGAACAGTTGCACTTTTGCTGAATTGCTTCAGAAAGGGTATCCTGTTGTGTTTATGTTGTGATATTCCTCTTTGCTTTGTGGAAATTAAGCTTAAAATTTCATAGGCCTTTTTCTAACTCCAGTTACCTAATATCTATCTGTCTCAAGTACCTAATATTTGCATTAGTTATTCTATTACCCATGGAAATAGAGAGAAATTGGTACATCTATACAGTGAGTAATCTCATTCAAACACAGGAGTTCAGGACAAGTGAATTGATTTGCTGTAATCAAATCCACTGAGAACAATCTTTTATTGTTCCTATTGTGAAAACCATAGGTGAGGCTGTTATCACAAGCTCCTACTCAGGCTGTGTACCTATCAGAAGAACATAATAGGTTATCACCTTTCCAGGAATTAGGCTTTGGAAAGAAAACTAATAAAAAGTGTGTTTGATATAACTTCTCATAGAAATATGGGCATTACTGTTTGAAAGACAGGGACTAAATCACTAAACCCAAGAGGTCAGGGAACATTCTCTGTACTGAAGTCCATGTCTACAGAGCCAAAAATCTCTGATCACATTTATGGAGCCAAACTCGTTGCCATCTCAGAGGGAGGTGCCACATGGCCTCATCAGAAAGGTCTCTGGCTCATGCTGGACTTGAGTGAAGTCTGTGAGAATGGCAATAGGAACCAAGCTAGACTGTGCTAGCCATTGAATCCCAGGGCTTCAGCTGTGCTCTGGTTCTTTTTCAGTTACTAGCACAGAGAGAGTCAAGAGACTTTATTCTTATAAAATATTTTACTTAGAACTTTGACAAAAAAAATCTTAATCTCTTTTTCTCTAGTGTTCTTGCTAATAGGTGAAATAGGTTCTTGCTAAACACTGTTTTGGCTAGTAGGTGAAAGCCAGAGTAAAGGACCTCAAATGAGAAATCCCTCTGGCAGGGCTAGGCTATAGTTTCAGGTTAGAAAGGCTTCCCACTGAGTTATAATTTTATAAGTTCTTTGAGAAGCTCCTCAGCATCAAAAGTCCTACTGCCTCTAAGTGAATCCTGAGTGAATGGCTTCTGATTACTCTACTTGTAGTGGATAGAGTACCTGATAATAGTTTGAAGTCTTGTATAGGTGCAGAGAGATGGCAGTTCTTGTACAGTTCGTAAGTGAAACTGAAAGCATTTATTTCTGATACCTTGGTTGTATGACATAAAGGAAAAAAATATAGGCTGAGCATTGAACAGACATCAGACTTTACAGTAGGAGCAGAGAATTAAGGAGCAGGGAGTCAGGAGTCATCCTGAATTCTATCTTTTGTTCAAATTTCTAAAACCTAAGACAGATCTGAGGTCTTCAGTTTTTAGAGGTTAAGGAACTACAGTGAACAAAACCTCTTTCTGCAACCTCGCTAAGGAGCTACCTTTCTAGCTCTGAAATCCAAGGAATATTTTACCCTGGGAATGATTCAGCCGTATCAGAATTGAAAAAGAGATGGATACACGAGAACTAAAACCAGAAACTACAAATAATATCCACGTTACCTAGGGCTAAATTGAATTTCTTAAGATTAGTGGATTGGTTTAGAAGATCCAGGCTCACTATTACACTCCTCTGAACAGAGCATTTCAGGAGGACAATTTGGGCTAGCTCTAGCTCAACCAGGTTATTTTTCCTGATCTCTCGTAAGAGATAGGACTCTCTGCAGAGCAAAGTAGCACTAGAGCTGAGTATATATATATATCATATATCTATGAGCAAAGGCTGAGAGAGTTGGGCCTCTTCAGCCTGGAGACGAGAAGACTGAGAGGGGATCTGATCAATGTATATAAATATCTCAAGACAGGGAGCGAGGAGGAGGGGGCTGGCCTCTTCTCAGTGGTGGCCAGTGATAGAACTAGAGGAAACGGCCACAAATTGAGGCACCAAAAGTTCCACAGGAACTTGAGGAAGAATTTCTTAACGGTGAGGGTGACAGAGCACTGGAACAGGCTGCCCAGAGAGGTGGTGGAGTCTCCTTCTCTGGAGATCTTCCAAACCTGCCTGGACTTCACCCTGTGCCACATGCTCTAGGGGTCCCTGCGTGTGCAGGGGGGTTGGAACAGATGACCTCTAGAGGTCCCTTCCAACCCTAGCCATTCTATGATTCTATGATATAGAGAGAATAGTCTTAACTCATCTAAACTCATCTTTTGTGAAGGTCTCCTCCTCCCTGCCCTGGATATTCATGGATTCACATGCCAATGTACATGGAACAGAAAAACCATTTTATGACATTTAATCTTTGCCTTAAATCCTGAGCACATGATGTCCATTGACTATACAACCCCTGCCTTTCACTGAAAGAATAAGGATGCCAAGAATAAGGATGAATGTTAACGATGGAGACAAATGGATGAGTTCCTAGTTTTACTTAGACGAGATGTTGCCGTATACAACCCAATCTGTGACAACTGGAACACAGACTTTTTTTTCTATGTATGCTTGGAAAAAATCAGTAAAAAGATTTGTTCCAAAATAGGGCTTACAGGTTCTAACAATGCAGACCCCAATAGCTATGCACATACAACCTTTAAGGCAAGGACTTCATGCAATCTCTTATAAACATCTGCACACTTAAAAAAAAAAAAAAAA